>CM035125.1:29509145-30109145 GCA_020205555.1 Panax stipuleanatus
TTACATTGCCTCATTAGGTTTATATATATGTATTAATCATGCTACCATGCTTGTTTAAACAAAAATCAAACAATTGGT
The DNA here is from genome assembly GCA_020205555.1 of Panax stipuleanatus. NCBI lineage: Eukaryota > Viridiplantae > Streptophyta > Magnoliopsida > Apiales > Araliaceae > Panax > Panax stipuleanatus. Next base: position 29,509,224 of record CM035125.1, read on the forward strand.
GCATAACAGTTTTGTTGCAAAATGCAGAAAACTGAACACAGAGGCTGGCGCTGCGGCGCGGCACAGTAGCTTAATACTGGCGCTGCGGCGCGAGTGGCGCTGCGTGCGGCGCTGCGGCGCGGGCTGCGGCGCGTGTGGCGCTGCGGCGCGGGCTGCGGCGCTGCGGCGTCGAGGCAGTTTTCTGGTTCAGACGGCAGCGAAAACCGACCCAAAACCTCCCATTTCATCGATTTCAACATACCATACCCAGATATTAGACTTGTTTAACTTACTAACACATACATATATGCTTATATAACAGTCAATAGCAATTATCAATTCCCAATTTCATAAACTCTAACTAATTTACGAATTTCATGTATTTACAGAAATTGAAGAGGAACAATGGAAATGAAAGACTATTCAGTGGTTCCATCATGTGCGTATGTTCATATAACAACAATATAAGGGTTCTACAACCCAATCATGAACTAATTTGGCATAATCAAGAATTTCAACAAAACTCAGAGAACATCAATGGAGTTCTTTTGACAGAAAATGAAAATGAAAACACGAAGAGGATTTATACCTCTGTTATGGAGTAAGCTTGCTGATATCTCACAATGCTATTATGTATATGCTCTCAACTTATCAACTCAAACAAAATCTCAGCAATGTGAAATGGGAAGAAAGGAAGCCATATTTATAGAGAAAACAAGATACAGACAATGCAATTGCCTACTATTTCAAACTAACAGAAATTTGAATTGCATGCTAGATAAGAGGAAGTTGGTAGATAGTTGTTGAAAGCCATCATTAGAGCCACTCCTCATATAATTATTGCTAGCTAAGCTTGGGAGAAGAATGGGAGAATAGGCCTTAGCCTTTTTGCCATACACGTGAAGGAGAAGGAGAGTGACTATTATATTGGAACAAGGCCATATATCAGCATTCTATAATTTGTATATATACACAACACTTATGCCAGAATATGTTACATGTGTATATACTATATAATTAGGCCACAATTATAGTTACAATGTAATTCTAATGATACTAACATGGATTCACATAATGTAATAAGTGTGAATTGTGCACATATAATTCATGTACATTTTTATCATACTGGTATAATTTAATCGGATGTTATCACATTACATTATCTCATGTATTATTAAATTGTATTACTCAACAATTATTTATAATAGATCCATGATACATTATTTTAATGTATATCCACACATCATTTGTCACCTACACATATCATAACATATAGTTACTATACATTTAATTCGCATGCTTGCACATATAATTTCTCATCTTATAAATTGAATATTAATTAATAATATACACATATCCTACATCAATCAATATAATTGTTAACCTCCATAACAATTTAATTAACCTTTATATGATTAACTATCACTTTGATATAAATCTTATTATATTTATAAACACGTTGCTCATTATTATTATGTTTCTTGCAATAATAATCACATATTATTAATCAATCCTCATTAGTATTTTATAACAGTTAATTAATATCCTTCGATTAACAATTAATATAGATTAATTATTCGCTTAAATTAATATAATCATTCTTATATTACGTCACTGTGCCACACAAGGCAATCAACGAGTTTATCACAAACTCCACCAATTTCTCAATTATAATAATTATTCAATTATATATAATTGAATTAATTCATCTCATAACACAAAATCATTTATATTCAAATAAATTCTCATTTCCATTAATATATTTATTTAATAATATATGGAAATTCTCGGGTATTACAAACTCTTCAGGGTCTTCATCATCCTCCTCAGCTGCCTCAGCCTAAATCTCGATCTCCTCAGAGTCCTCCTTTGAATCGAACACAGGCTCATGCTCCTGACCAACAACTATGATCAAAGAAGATGGCTCTCGTCGAACTAACTGCTCCCAGACTGTGTGAATGTCTCAGGGCTCCTCCTCGATAGCCACTCGGGGTACAACATCCCTAGGCTGACTGGATCCTCCAATATCCAACATCCTGACAAATCAAATTTTAAGTCTTAGTTATTGCGTGATGCTAATCGATACTCTCGCAAGTACATAAATATAAACACATAGCACATAAGGTAAGTTATTATCTTTCTTAGAACTTGATAAGAGTTATCATTACTATGTTATGGATCTCTTCAAAAGGCTACTACCCTAAGGTTTCCCCCCAACTAAGGTTCATAACCTACGGCTCTGATACCAACCTGTGACACCCCTAAATCTGGGTACTTCAATTTTCATGGGATTTGGTGTTCACTGTACAAATATTATCTATCTATCTACCCATAATAAATGCAAATCATGCAATAGATAGAAATAATCCATCATCTCCCCTTATGGGGTTACAACATCTGAATAATAATACATAATCAATCCCAGGTCATACTTAACCTTAAATCTCTGTTGCGAAAAAATTATTTTTGTCTAGCTGAAGCAATTTGCATAGGCATGTGAATAATAGCACTATTTTAAAAATTCATTGGTACCATCATTTGATCCAATGTTTTTCAAGAAAACAGAAGTGCAACATCAGCACGAAGTCAATAAATTTTAAAAATCTAGCAAAGCTAGGAGATTTAGAATATAAAACTTTCTCCATCAATTAAAAATCTTTACTCCATCATTACTTAATCATTCTATCAATCTTAAACAACATCAATGCTTTCTATACTATAACCTTTCTATACCCAGTGTAGTTCATCGAACATACCACACTTTGGAAGTTCAGGAACTTGCCACAATAATATGAGTTTAAGAACTTGTCCTAGCAATACGTAGTCAAAGAACTGATCAGGGACTGTCCATATGCTTAGGGGTTCAAAAATATACATACGACTATGAGTCACGATCTTACCATAAGTATGAGTTTTAAGAACTCGCCTAACCTTAATGAAATCTAATGTAATCTTAATTTCATCTAATCTAATCTCTATTGACTCTAACTCTCAAATATAATATGAGAAAAGAATCACCTTCTCATCATATATATATCGATAGCGCGACACCAACCTTCCAACGATTATCAATATGATAAGCCAAGTGTAAGCACAAAACCCTGCCCATATAAAAATTTGTACAATTCAGCCACCACATGAGTCCTCACTTGAAATCTCACTTAACTCAATCTTACTTATAACTTCTCGCTCTATACTCGATACAGACTTCTGTATCTCGTCATTTATAACTCCTCGTGAGTTAATCTCGTACTATATCATAGTACATCCTCGTTATAGTCTTAAACTATAACTATTCAATCATTACAGACCATCTGTCTTTACAACTTTAAAAAGATCACGCCGTGATCTTATTCTATAATCATCTCCCTTATAATTCTTTCTTATCTCATTATCGTTTTGTTTTAAAAACTTCTTATCTTTTCATTTCATTCATGTTATATCATGATTTCATTTGCTTTTAATCTTATAGACTCTGTCTATTCATCGTTATTCTTCATCTTGATTATTGGAGTTAGGAACTCCTGATTCTTATCTTTATATCTCTTCAAGATTCTTCTTTGAATCTTTTTGTCTATTTAACAACTCTTCTTTTAAGAATTTCTAATTCATTCATATAGTTCAATATTTTATTCGAGTTTTATTTCTCGTCATTCTAATCTTCTTCTTATAACATTTCTAGGACATAACTCATCCTATACATCTACGTATGTGAAAAGTATCACCTTTTCATTATACGTAACTTAAACTTGACTTCTTATTCTCGAAGGTCATAGCCTAATGTACTCTTACCTAAGGTTTATAACCTATCAGCTCTGATACCAACTGTAACGACCCCAAAATTCATACAATATAATTCTCATTCTCGATCGTTAACAATACAATTTTATTCTAACTTTACATCATTGTTTAATATCAAAATCGTTAAAATGCAGAATAATTAAAACTTTTTATAAAATCTTTCTTTATTGTCCTGAATCGCAACCTTTACATTACATAACTTTGATTCAATTCTATTACATGAATCGATTCCTCTAAGTTACTATACAAAGTCTTACATTACAATAATTATCCATATACATTGGATAACTCAACTTTACAACTTTACCAAAATATATTACAATTAAAACATTAATTGCATTTCTCATCTACATAAGTAAGCTTTTTGAATTACTATTGAACTCTAACATTCAACTAGCACGTATCATTACCTTGCATCCTTGACCTGCAAAAATGATTATTTGCAAGAGTGAGCTTGACAGCTCAGCAAGAACTAACAGTTTTCATGCATCACGTAGCATATAATAAACATGCTCAATATACATCTCATAATCATTCAAGTATCATGGACATACATGCTTTTACTCACATAACAAATATAAAGATTGAGTTTCTTACTCAATCAACATGCTTTAATTAATCAATGTAGTCATAAATTGACTTTAACATTCATGCTTACAATATATATAACATAGCATGCTCGTTACAATACTAATTTAAAACAGTTCATCAAGTTCACGTAGAAAATAGGAACCAAAAGACTTGTCTGGCTCGTAGATTACCAATTACCAAAAAATAGCTTAATATAATCTGCGCTTCATGAATCCTGTGACGCCTCCAAATTCAGGTACTTGAAACCCGAACTTGGTTCTACACGATATCATTTTTTTGAGCGAAATAATATAAATAACAAACTTAATTTAAATATCAGAGTTGTCTAATCCCAGGTACACGACCTTTAAAACATTCATTACATGATAGATAATAAATATTATTATCTTAATAAAGTCTAACTATTACACAAAATACCATAAAACTTATTCTTGCAGCTTTTCTTTTCCTTTGTCCTTGTCAGAACCTTCAGGTCGATCACGCTTAGCTAAAAATATTTAATTTTAAAGCAAGAATGAGCATTCAATTGCCTAGCAAGTAATAGCAGTTAATAAACTTTAGCTGGAAGAAGTAAATATTTTCTTTGAGGTATACTTCTACAACTAATCAATAGTTATGAAGTCTTTCGAAACATATCTTAATAACATATCAAATCGTTTAAAATTTTGAAACGACGTAAGGACTATAAATGCTGAGCGGTCAATGAACCATAAACTTTTATTTTTCATTTTTGAAAAGGTTTAAACAGAAATTCATCTGCAAACCGCTCTGGTCTTACGGACATGTAGGGTGATCAGCCCCGTTATGTCCTATATTAATTAATATTATCTGTTTGAACGATAAATCGTTCACTCTGTTCGCCTTAGGCACATAAACAATTTTCCCATTAAGGGTTGTTCATACTCAGTCTAGAGTCCTAACTAAACAATTCAGTTGGACGACTTTATCATAATCAATACTATTCAACAGTACAATTCGAACTATGTCTAGCCGAGTCAAATAGCTTAGACAGCCTTTAAACCATAAAAGTATACCAAAATTTAATAGTATGTAACAGGATTTGTCATATCAAAGAATTTTAAGTTCAAGGGTTCTTGTAGGAATACAACAGTTCATACAAGTGGGGACACTTGTATGATAACAGACAATAATGAGATATTAATAACTAATAACTGACTTGAATAAAATTTTACAATATAAGAATAATTTTCATAAACGTATCCTGGATATCATTATGGATATGAATAATTGACAATAATTATTCATGAACATGCTTTTCGCTTACTGGAATCCATCGCATAAAATAAATACAATGAGTAGAGATACATGCTCAATAAGAAATTGCGATAAGAAACTTGCACAATGAAAGAGAATAGTTCAGATAATACTTGCCTTGATAACTGATTACTGCTACGTAGTATAGCTTACGTTTTTATCTTTAATATGAAGTCCTATCATCAATAAAATTATTTTTTTAATTAGAATAATATAACTTAACATATAATACTACTTAAACATGTTGTCACATATTCATGTCCGTCATTACAACACATAAGAACGTATACTTAGTTAAACTATGTCGATTTGGTTTGAGTTCGGTATCGTTTCGGCATCCCGATTGCATTATCGGACAATTAACGAATTTATTTTTAATGAAACTTTGTTCAAGAACTTAAACATTATAATAGATAATTAAATTATCATTTATAATATTTTTCCAAATATTATAATCATTTATAATAATTTTTTAAACACTTATATCATTTTTAATGATTTAATTGTCAATTAATAACATTACCATTAATATTTAAATAATTTAAAATATTAATAAAATTCATATCAACACTTTAAAAGTTATTTATTATAATTTAAAAATATTTTTAAAAGCTTAATATTATTTTTAAATGATGTTTAAGATATTAAAATCATTTTTAAATAATTATCATTAATGTTTAAATTTTAATGTTATTCATATTAAAATATTAAAACTTATTTATTATAACTTAAAATATTTTTAAAACATTTATTTCACTTTGAAATGATTTATAAAATATTTAAATCATTTTTAAATATTTTATTTAACATAATTATTAAATAACTTTATTATCATTAATATTAAAATATTAATAAAATTCTTATCAAAATATTATAAGTTATTTATTATAACTTAAAATACTTTAATATCATTTTTAAATGATTTTTAAAATATTAAAACTATTTTTAACTAATTTATTTAATATAATTATTAAATAACTTTATTATCATTAATAATAAATTATTAATAAAATTAATCTCAAAATATTAAAAGTCAGTTATTATAACTTAAAATATTTTTTTAATACTTTAATATCATTTAAAATGATTTTTAATATATTAAAATCATTTTTAACTAATTTATTTAATAAATTAAATATTAATGAATTTTATGTCAAAATATTAAAAGTTAATTTTTATAACTTAAAATTATTTTTAAAATTATTTTATGAATTTTTAATAATTAATTTCTATTAATTTCTATTTATTTTAATTAATATAATTAATTTTTATTAAAACCTTCGCTAAAGAGCTTTAGCGACACTAACTGTCACTGTTGGTGTTCTTGAGCCTTCAAGAACAGCCCTTAGGTACCTACTTTAACCACCAATAATTTTTTTTTCATAATGTTTCTGGGCATGACAATGTATTGGTTATGTAGTATTGATGCAATACTACAAGTGTATAACAATTTTTGGGTCAAACTACAAAACATCTTGAAGATATAAGCCATTGAACAAGCTGTCAGAGCTGTTCTTCATTTTCTGGGCTGCCCAGAAACATAAAGTCAATGCCGGCCAACGCACTTGTTGGCCTTAGATCTTGCAGTCTGATCATGGTTTGGATGTGTTAGACGTCGGGCTTTGCTGTACAACTACCAAGCTACATGGATCGAGCACTTATAAAGTCTATATATCAACAACATGCAAGATACAAGCCTTCAAAAATTTGGTCAGACCACTGCCTAAGAAATCTAGGTTGCCCAGATTTCATATCTGGACGGTCAACGTTGTTTGACCAACAACAACTCCTGATCTATGATTTGTTAAGGCTTGAGAGTGCTCTAGCCTTATAGTACTCATGTCAGAGTACAATCTGACCAACATATAACAATTAAAACGACTGACAGGAGAGAGATCAAGGCAGTCAAAGTGACTGTTAGAAGGTGTTCTTTCGGTTTTCTGGGTTACCCAGAAAACTTATTTCATGTTCGGTCAACTGGTTTTGACCGTAAATAGCTTTCAATCTACACATGCTATGATCATGATTCCACTTTCAGAATACTAACAACATGGTACACATACAAACACTTAAACATAATGTATCATGAATAGATTGAGACTTATAAGCCTCGACTTTGGGCTGTCAGACAACTTTTTAGGGTTCTTGGCAGTTTTGAAAAATTAATGATTTCGAGCATTTTGATGTATTGAAAGTATATTAACACTTAAACATAACATCTAACGAAAAATTAAAGATCTATAAAGAGAATTAGGTTTTATACCTTTCTTGAGCAATATTTTAATTTCTGACCTTGGATCTGTTATGGTTTAGTGTATGAGATATTATTATTTGATATTGTTACCAAGTTAGAGAGAGAATTTCGTGGGTCTTAGAGAGAGAAAGAGTCTTGGCTTATGTGGGTGAAAAATAATTGAGGTTTCCTTTTCTTTTGATTTCTTTCCAATCCTAATCCATATGTTCAATGAATCTAAGCTTGCTAGGTGTCATGTAATGACTGATAGAGAAGATTTGGGCATGTGCTAATATCTAACATAGATCTTGGCAAGATATGCAAGCAAGCTCAATTTAATAAATTCAAAAATGGTATTTTTATAAACTAACAAATATTTTTAAGGACATTCTTGTTCATGACACTTGAATTTAGGGTTTAACCCTTAAGTTTTAACCCTTATGGTTTGCCAAATAATTTTTAGGGTTTGAAAAATTAACTAGAAATTAAATAAAAATTTAATTAAAACATACTAATTTAAAAATTAGGGGTTTTAATAGAAAATTAGGGTTTTTGTAAAAATTAGGGTTTCTTGCTATAAATTGGGTTCTCAGATTAATGAATTAGGGTTTTCTAATCATTATCCTTAATCATATAATATCCACACTTTCATTTAACTACAAACATATTAAATACTATGTTTAATATTTAAACAAAATAAATAAAGAAATCCTTAATATATATATATATATATATATATATATTCATATAATTATGCTAATTATCATAATTATATATAAAATCTATAATCATATCTTATATTAATATACTTACATATATTTGAATACAAATATAGTTATTAATCATATTTAATATTCAAATTCCTTAAGAAAATAATTTCTTATTATTCATAACATAAATATACTTTCTTTTTAAATACAATTATACAATAATTGTATTAATTCATGAAATTTCATAACATAGATCAAAAATTAGGGTTTTGATCTATAATGACACTTTACCTTATATACCATTATTAATTAAGTTAAAATAATTAACTTAACTAATCTTGATAAATTCATATAATAAAATAAGTATTGTAATAATTCTAAGAATTACTTCATATATTATTTAAATAATATATTAATCATATTTTCATGGAAAAATAAATAATGAAATATTTTTACTATCAAAATTAATTTATTATAAGAATATAATTTATAATAATCAACAATTCTTTTATCAAAAAATTTATTTAAAATCATTCATGCAATAAATAAATATATATTTATCACATATATACATATTCTTTACCTTGCACGTATTCCCACATTTATTTTGATAGAAATAATAAATAAATAAAATTATACGCAAAATTTCTTATTTAATTATATAAAAATATTGGGTTATTACATTCACCCTCCCTTATAAGGATTTTGTCCCCGGAATCACCGTTTCAAAACTTATAAACACAAGGGTAAATAATATACACATTCATTGCAAGTAGATTTCGATCTGATTCGATCGAATTGATCTTTAACTTATTCAGCATAAAGCTTATCTATCTGTTTAAACTGAATCTGATTTCTAATAGAACTCAAATTCCTCCTTCAAAATTCTTAATAAAATAATTTATTATATTTAAGAAAATCATATATAAGAAAATAAAATTTATTCGAATAATACCTGGAATTCCATTCCCGGCTGCTACCGTATCTTGAACCGTCATATTGAAAGGTAGTTGACTTATTTGTCGGAGTTGGATACATGATCGCCAGCTTTCCACTACTTTTCCCAGCATTTGCATTTCCACCATCGGCGTTTCTTTTCGGACAATCCTTTACCATATTTGCAGTTGATCTGCAGATGAAACAACCACTATTTTTTCTTGGATTGGGGCAATTAGGAGAGATGTGTCCCTCCTGCCCGCACTTGTAGCACACAAACTTTCCCTTAAGACACTCACCTGAGTGACTCTTCCCAAAATTTTCACATGGTTCCACCTTTTTTCTTATTCCTCATTGACTATTACCAGTGTTTCCAGAACTTGTCCACTTTCTTTTCTCACTTGCACTTTCACTGTTTCCTTCCACCTTAACTTTTCCTTCGACCTTACCCTTATTCTTCTTTTCCTTGTTATAGAGGCTCAATGCCTCACTTCCTCTTTCAGCAATAATAGCTTTTCCAATAACGTTCCAAACGAGTTAATCTGCAACACTGCAACCTTGTTGTAAATCCAGGGCTTTAAATCATGTTCGAATCTTCGTGCCTTCCTTGCTTCAGTGTTCACTTGTTGTGGAGCGAACCTGACTAATTCATTAAACTTGGCAGCGTATTCTGAGACGGTCATATTTTCTTGTTTCAATTCTAGAAATTTAACCTCCATCCTGTCCTGCATACTAGACGAGAAGTAATTCTCGTTAAACAGTTCTTTGAACCTTGTCCATGTTACCAGTTCTGCTCCAGCTCGAAGTTTGATTAGCCTCCCATCAGAAGTTCGCTTCCCCTTTTAGCTTGTAGGTAGCAAAAGCTATCTTTTGCTCCTCTGCTACCCTAGCAATAACAAACGCTTTTTCTATTTCCTTTACCCAAGTTTGGGCTTCTATAGGGTCAGTCGTTCCTTTGAATTCAAGCTGTCTTACTACCTTGAAGTCTTTGAAGTTCGCCAATTGATTATCTGGCCGATTTCTTCTTGCTGCCAGTGCTTGATTACGCATTGCTTGTGCCAACATATTCACAAAATTATGCATTGGATCTGCTTGTCCTCCTGCGTTGTTTACAGATTCTTCTGCCCTTTAGTTTCGAGTTTGACGTCTTGGCGGCATTATCTGGTTAAATAAAACCTTAAAATTATTATTTTATCATTCATATACCATTATCAACGGTATCATAAAAAAATAGAATATAAAATTCAAAATTTAGACCAATTCAGCTTGCTGGATTTCCAAATTCAACTTGCCGAATTAACAAATTATCATTTAATCAACATACCATCTTGACATATAATAATATCATAACATTTATATTCATATTCAAACAGTACATAGTACTTTTCATTACACAATACAGACTGCCATAGTCACTTACTATCCCTTAGTGACAACAAAAGTCGGGATTCATCATGATACTTATGCAAAAGTAATACATTTCATACCTATACATACTATAGATAATCCTATTTTACTTATCCTATTCATTTCCTACGCCTTCCCTAGATTATGGACAAGCCTTTGCCTGATGACTTATCAATCCACAGACAAAACATACGCATTGCTTCGAATCAGGGCAATGAGATAAAATATGTCCTTCACGTCCACAATTATAGCATACATTCTATCCTTTCATACATACGCCTTCATGTTTTCGATTACAGCTCGCACACGTTCCTATTTTCTTAAAGTTCCCTTGATTAAAATCAAAATTTCCTAAATTACGGTCATTCAATTTTCTTTTTCCTTTCTGGCTTGGAGTTGCGCACGATTTGCTGCATTTGGCTCCCATCTGTTCAATTTGAACCTTCAACTTATCTTGTTCTTCCATTGTTTCGATTAATGCCTTTTGCAACTGGCTGTTTAATAGCTTTTCCACTTCCAACAACCTTTCCAAATATAACAACTTGTTCTTTAGATTCTGCACTTTCGTTGATGCTTGGCCAGCTCCAACTTTAGTGTCTGAATCACTATCTATCAGTAACACTGTTTCTGGTTCTGGTTCTATGTTCTCCAAAATGATTACTTCATCTTGGTTGCTTTCAGGTGGAGTGATTTGCTTCTTCTTTATGACATGAGAGTCTTCTAATCCTTTCATTCCTGACATCTATACACAAACTGTCTTGATTAGTACATAATATATACACATAACAAACAATAGTTTATATAAGTTATTTTTTATTTCATTTTATGATGAATTTCCTTAATTCATCTCCTTTAAACTCTATTTAAGTTGTTTATTTTTCAACTCTTCTATCTAGCTTAAGGTTATAGCCTAAGGTATCCCCCACCTATGGTTTCTAACCAAAAGCTCTGATACCAACCTGTGAAGCCCCCAAATTCAGGTACTTGAAACCCGAACTTGGTACTACACGATATCATTTCTTTGAGTTGAATAATATAAATAACAAACTTAATTTAAATATCAGAGTTGTCTAATCCCAGGTACACGACCTTTAAAACATTCATTACATGATAGATAATAAATATTATTATCTTAATAAAGTCTAACTATTACACAAAATACTATAAAACTTATTCTTACAGCTTTTCTTTTCCTTTGTCCTTGTCAGAACCTTCATGTCGATAACGCTTAGCTGAAAACATTTAATTTTAAAGCAAGAATGAGCATTCAATTGCCCAGCAAGTAATAACAGTTAATAAACTTTAGCTGGAAGAAGTAAATATTTTCTTTGAGGTATACTTCTACAACGAATCAATAGTTGTGAAGTCTTTCAAAACATATCTTAATAACATATCAAATAGTTTAAAATTTTGAAACGACGTAGTGACTATAAATGCTGAGCGGTCAATGAACCATGAACTTTTATTTTTCATTTTCAAAAAGGTTTAAACAGAAATTCATCTGCAAACCGCTCTGGTCTTATGGACATGTAGGGTGATCAGCCTCGTAATATCTTGTATTGATCAATACTATCTGTTTGAACAATAAATCGTTCACTTTGTTCGCCTTGGGCACATAAACAATTTTTTCATTAAGGGTTGTTTAAACTCAGTCTGAAGTCTTAACTAAACAATTCAGTTGGACGACTTTACCATAATTAATGCTATTCAACAGTACAATTCGAACTATGTCTAGCCGAGTCAAATAGCTTAGAAAGCCTTTAAACCATAAACGCATACCGAAATTTAATAGTATGTAACAGGATTTGTCATATCAAAGAATTTTAAGTTCAAGGGTTCTTGTAGGAATACAACAGTTCATACAAGTGGGGACACTTGTATGATAATAGACAATAATGAGATATTAATAACTAATAACTGACTTGAATAAAATTTTACAATATAAGAATAATTTTCATAACCATATCCTGGATATCATTATGGATATATTTGACAACCCAGATTTTCAAAAATTATTATAATAAGAATTTAATAAATAAAATTCTTATTACGAGATGTTTTGAGTTTGGATATGTGTATAAATGTATTATATGTGGTGAAGTATATAATGTGGTGTGAATATAGAAGATATATATATATATATATATATATATATATATTCATAGGTTGGAGGAATGAGGTTTAGTTGTTAATTTATTTTAACTATTAAAGAAGGGAAACGAAATTATTTGAAAAGGGAATTAAGTTAATTAAGTTGAAAGTTATATTATTGAATAATATAATTTGATTATTATGCGTTGTTGGCACTATAATTGTTATGAATTAAATTTCATAAATAATGAGAGTAATTCACTTAATTAAAATTGTGAATTAATGTAAATATATTTGTTTTAATAAAATGAGAGGGTAATGTGTTACATATAAATGTAATATGTTAATGTAATTTGATTGAGAATTTCGTAAATAGTTAAGATAATTATCGAGTAAAATAAATATTTTAGTTGAGATATTTATTAAATAAAGTAAATATTTGATGAAAATTATTATGGAATAATTTATTCATGTATGATGATATTAAGTAAATTGATGATAAACAATTTTATAATCGGTGCGTATTTTATTACGCTAATGGAATGACAATGCTCTAATTTAATTAAAAAATTAAATTAGAGGATGAATGATTTATTAAATAAATTTATTATGTTGATAAGGAGTGATTTGATAAATTAAGTGATTAATAAACCCAATGTAACTTAATATGAAATTATAAGATTGGTTTGGTTATGTGTGACAAATGTACCATATAATAGAGGAAAATTAAAATAAATTAGAAGATGATAATTGGGTTCTAGCCAAACATGGCCATGAGACCCTTGGGTTTTTGTAATTGATGAAGCCATATTGATGTACATATTATATTATATCAGTTAGTTGGTTTTACATTCTTTTCCTAAGCTTAAGAATAAGAAAACAGAGTGTTGAAGAAGAGAGTTATAGAGTTTTGAGAGAGAATAGAAGTTCTCTGTGAAATTAGAGAAGAAGAGATGCTAGAAAAATAAAAAAAAATAAGGTTTTTCAATTCATCTAGACAAGGTTTAGAAGAATCAAAAGGTATTAATCTATTTTTTCATTCTCTTGAGTTTTCGTTTAGAAATTGGATTTCTATGTTTAATTTGTTAAGAAATTAGTTATATATGTTAATGGTTATGTTTAATCCGTTCTATATCATCTAAAAGTTATTTTATAGTGATCAAGTTCGTAAGAATGCGTTGAAAGATGAAGTTGAGAGTTTTGGTTGAAAAATATATGTTTTTGTCTACTTAGAGACTAAAATTGATGATAAATTCTTGATGAAAATCTGAAATTGATGATGTATTATGATAGTACTCGAAAAAACAAAAACAACGAAAGTTGAACGAGTCAAAACGGATGTAAAACGAATTCGTAGTGATTGAATTCACTAAATATGTGTAAAACATGAAAAATTAGCATGAACATTGAATTGTAGCCCTTAAAAAGAATTGTTAATGTTTTTGAAGTGTTATAATTGTTATGTAGATAAGTAGTTCAGTGTTTCACAAATCCATAGAGTCGAAAACTGACTCAATCGGATGTGTATACCTTGATTTATGATGATTGGAAGGAGGAAAGGGTTAGAAAATTCGACAGAACAACAAACTGGAGAAAAAAATCGCGTAGCACGCTGCCAGTGGCGCAGCTGCGCTGCCCCCAAGGCTTTTTTGGGCGCAGTTGCGCCTGGAGGAAAGTCAGTCCGGGACTATTTTGATCTCTTGTGGTAAAACAGCCATAACGTTTTCATACGAACTCCAATTGAGGCGATTCAAGATGATCTGGAACGAGCACGAGTAGACCTACAACTTTTATTTTTTAAGTTTTTTAATTTGAGGTCAATAGAAAGGGTCAAAATGGTCATTTGTGGGACTAATGTGTTTTTAGAGGCAATCGGGGGGCGTCGGGCATGCACGTATGCACATGTAATGCTCCCGACCATGTAAAATGATGTTTTAACTTCCATAACATGACTATTAGGTATTATAATGATACTTAGAATTAACCCTTGAGTATTAGACAATTCGGTTGGGCGTGCTAAGCATGCGTAAATGCGTGTCGTTTGGGTGTTCGAATAGGCAAGTTTGGCGTATGGACGTGCAAGCGTCTCAACGCCGTAACGAGTGTGTATGACCTTATTTAATATTATGTTTTTAATAAGAATGAAACATTATAGAGTAATGTAACCCAATATAAGAGCATGCAAAGCACATGCAAAAGAGGCGAGTTAGGCGTGTGACGTATAAACGTCGAAACGCCGTCTAATGTGGTAATACACTTAAATAGTGTTTCGATTCTAATGAAACGAATATTATAATATATGAAATGTGGTTAATATAAAACCAATAGGTAGTCCTAGCGGTACTTAAACACTTGAATGAATTTTAAATATTACGAAAAAGAATTATAGTGAAATATAAGTCGATAGTTAACACAATCAAATTGAACATTGTGTATTGATAATAGGAAGGGTTATGAGATGTAGAGTAAAGTTTACATTACAACTAATATGCCTTGCTATGTGACTAATAGTTGATGTGCATGATTTTATAATTGTGTAGGGCACGTGAAGTGCAGATATCTGTAAGCTGTTAAACTGTTATTGGTAAACAACGATCAAGGCAAGTCTTTCAGTTCTTACTTTCTACGTGAACTTGATGATGAACTATTTTTAAATTGTTTTGCAAATAGCATAATATGTTGTATATATGTTGTAAGCATGAAATGTTAAAGTTAATTTATGACTACATTGATTGATTAAATTATGTTGATTGAGTAAGGAACTCAATCTTTATATTTGTTATGTGAAGTAAAGCATGTATGACATGTTAATTTAATTATTATGAGATGTATGTTGAGCATGTATTTATGTGCTATGTGATACATGAAAGCTGTTAGATCTTGCTAAGCTTTCGATCTCATTCTTGCAAATAATCACTTTTGCAGGTTAAGGATTCAAGGTAACACTATGTGCTACTTGAAAGAAATGAATCAGATATAATACATGAAGACTGATATACTTTGGCTGAATTATTATTATTTTGGACTCTGTTTAAGGTTTCAAATAATGTATTTGATAATGTATGATGGTTAACAGATGCTGAGTTGTAAAGTTTAAATGTTACCCGATGTATAAGGGTTATTGAATGTGGTTGTAAGTTTTAGTTTATAATAACTCTGACGAAGCGATTCATGAAATAAAGTTGAATCAAAGTTAAGTAATGATAAAGGTTGAGATTCAGGGATAATAATGAAGGAATAATATAAAAGTTTTAAATATTCTGTATTTTAATGATTGTATCATTGATTAATGATGTAAAGTCTGAATAAGGATGTATTGTTAACGACCGATGTCGAGAATTGTATTGTATGAATCTTGGGGTCGTTACAATATGAATAATTGACAATAATTATTCATGAACATGCTTTTCGTTTACTGGAATCCATCACATAAAGTAAATGCAATGAGTAGAGATACATACTCAATAAGAAATTGAGATAAGAAACTTGCAAAATGAAAGAGAATAGTTCAGATACTTGCCTTGATAGCTGATTACTGATACGTAGTATAGATTACGCTTTTATCTTTAATATGAAGTCCTATCATCAATAGAATTATTCTTTTAATTAGAATAATACAACCTAACACGTAATACTGCATAAACATGTTGTCAGATATTCATGTCCGTCATTACAACACATAAGAACAAATACCTAGTCAAACTATGTCGATTTGATTTGAGTTCGGTATCGTTTCAGCATTCCGATTGCATTATCGGATAATTAACGAATTTATTTTTAATGAAACTTTGTTCAAGAACTTAAATATTATAATAGATAATGTAATTATCATTTATAATATTTTTCCAAATATTATAATCATTTATAATAATTTTTCAAGCACTTATATCATTTTTAATGATTTAATTATCAATAAATATCATTATCATTAATATTTAAATAATTTAAAATATTAATGAAATTCATGTCAACACTTTAAAAGTTATTTATTATAATTTAAAAACATTTTTAAAACTTTAATATTACCTTTAAATGATTTTTAAGATATTAAAATTATTTTTAAATAATTATCATTAATGTTTAAATATTAATGTTATTCATATCAAAATATTAAAAGTTATTTATTATAACTTAAAATATTTTTAAAATATTTATTTCACCTTTAAATGATTTATAAAACATTTAAATTATTTTTAAATAATATATTTAATACAATTATTAAATAACTTTATTATCATTAATATTAAAATATTAATGAAATTCTTATCAAAATATTATAAGTTATTTATTATAACTTAAAATACTTTAATATCATTTTTAAAATATTAAAACTATTTTTAACTAATTTATTTAATATAATTATTAAATAACTTTATTATCATTAATATTAAATTATTAATGAAATTTATCTCAAAATATTATAAGTCATTTATTATAACTTAAAATATTTTTTTAATACTTTAATATCATTTAAAATAATTTTTAATATATTAAAATTATTTTTAACTAATTTATTTAATAAATTAATATTTAATTAAATTAAAATATTAATGAATTTTATGTCAAAATGTTAAAAGTTAATTTTTATAACTTAAAATTATTTTATGAATTTTTAATAATTAATTTCTATTTATTTTAATTAATATAATTAATTTTTATTAAAACAATCGCTAAAGAGCTTTAGCAACACTAACCGTCACTGTTGGTGCTCTTAAGCCTTCAAGAACAACCCTTAGGTACTTACTTTGACCACCGATAATTTCTTGTTCATAATGTTTTTGGGCATGACAATGTATTGGTTATGTAGTATTGATGTAATACTACAAGTGTATAACAATTTCTAGGTCAAACTACAACACATCTTGAAGATATAAGCCATTGAACAAGCTGTCAGAGCTGTTCTTTATTTTCTGGGCTGCCCAGAAACATAAAATCAATGCCGGTCAACGCACTTGTTGGCCTTAGATCTTGCAGTCTGATCATGGTTTGGGTGTGTTAGACGTTGGGCTTTACATGGATCGAGCACTTATAAAGTCTATATATCAACAACATGCAAGATACAAGCCTTCAAAAATTTGTCAGGCCACTGTCTAAGAAATCTGGGTTACCCAGATTTCATATCTGGACGGTCAACGTTGTTTGACGAACAACAACTCCCGATCTATGATTTGTTAAGGCTTGAGAGTGCTCTAGCCTTATAGTACTCGTGTCAGAGTACAATCTGACCAACATATAACATTTCAAACGACTAACAGGAGAGAGATCAAGGCAGTCAAAGTGACTGTCAGAAGGTGTTCTTCCGGTTTTCTGGGTTGCCCAGAAAACTTATTTCGTGTTTGGTCAACGGATTTTGACGGTGAATAACTTTCAATCTACACATGCTATGATCATGATTCCACTTTCAGAATACTAACAACATGACATAGTACACATACAAACACTTAAACATAATATATCATGAACAGATTGATAATTATAAGCCCCGAATTTGTGCTGTCAGACAACTTTTTAGGGTTCTTGGCAGTTTTGAGAAATTTATGATTTCGAGTCTTTTGATGTATTGAAAGTGTTGCTTCTCAACCCAGATCATCAATATACATAATATACAACATATATTAACACTTAAACATAACATCTAACGAAAACTTAAAGATCTATCAAGAGAGTTAAGTTTTATACCTTTCTTGAGCAATCTTTTGATTTCTGACCTTAGATCTGTTATGGTTTAGTGTATGGGATGTTATTGTTTGATATTGTGACCAAGTTAGAGAGAGAATTTCGTGGATCTTAGAGAGAGAAAGAGTCTTGGCTTGTGTGGGTGAAAAATAATTGAAGTTTCCTTTTCTTTTGATTTCTTTGCAATCCTAATCCATATGTTCAATGAATCTAAGCTTGCTAGGTGTCATGTAATGGCTGATAGAGAAGATTTGGACATGTGCTAATATCTAACATAGATCTTGGCAAGATATGCAAGCAAGCTCAATTTAATAAATCCAAAAATGGTATTTTTGTAAACTAACAAATATTTTTAAGGGTATTCTTGTCCATGACACTTGAATCTAGGGTTTAACCCTTAGGTTTTAACCCTTAGAGTTTGCCAAATAATTCCTAAGATTTGGAAAATTAATTAGAAATTAAATAAAAATTTAATTAAAACAGACTAATTTAAAAATTAGGGTTTTTAATAGAAAATTAAAGTTTTTGTAAAAATTAGGGTTTCTTGCTATAATTAGGGTTCCCAAATTTATAAATTAGGGTTTTTAATCATTATCCTTAATCACATAATATCCACGCTTTCATTTAACTACAAACATATGAAATACTTTGTTTAATATTTAAACAAAATAAATAAATAAATCCTTAATATATATTCATATAATTATGTTAATTATCATAATTATATATAAAATCTATAATCATATCTTGTATTAATATACTTACATATATTTGAATACAAATATAGTTATTAATCATATTTAATATTCAAATTCCTTAAGAAAATAATTTCTTATTATTCATAACATAAATATACTTTCTTTTTAAATACAATTATACAATAATTGTATTAATTCATGAAATTTCATAACATAGATCAAAAATTAGGGTTTTGATCTATAATGACACTTTACCTTATATACCATTATTAATTAAGTTAAAATAATTAACTTAACTAATCTTGATAAATTCATATAATAAAATAAGTATTGTAATAATTCTAAGAATTACTTCATATATTATTTAAATAATATATTAATCATATTTTCATGAAAAAATAAATAATGAAATATTTTTACTATCAAAATTAATTTATTATAAGAATATAATTTATAATAATCAACAATTCTTTTATCGAAAAATTTATTGAAAATCATGCATGCAATAAATAAATATATATTTATCACATATATACATATTCTTTACCTTGCATGTATTCCCACCCTTATTTTGATAGAAATAATAAATAAATAAAATTTATACGCAAAATTTCTTATTTAATTATATAAAAATATTGGGTTATTACACCCGGTCTCAATACCGGGATGCCAACTCAGCCCCGGTCTCAATACCGGGATGTTAACTCAGTCCTAGTCTCAATACCGGGATGTCAACTCATCCCCGTACTTAATATCGAGATGTCAACTAAGCCCCAGTCTTAATACCGGGATGGCAACTCAGCCCTGGTCTCAATACCGGGATCTCAACTCAGGCCCGGTCTCAATACCGGGATGTCAACTCAACCCCGGTTACAATACTCGGATGTCAATTCAACCCCAGCAACAACCCCGGGATGTGAAGTCAAGCCCCGGTCTCAACCCGGAAGGTAAAGTAACCCCGTTGACAACTTCGGGAGATCCAGTTCAGGCCCGGTCACAATTCAGGAGGTTAGGTCAAGCACCGGTCACAACCCGTTAAGCCAAATCAACTTCGGAGACAACCCCAAAGCATCACATCATCCCCGAATACAACCCTGGGAAACCAAGTTAACCTCGGAGACAACCTTGAGGACAAACAGAATCGACTGGGATCAAAATCTCGGAGACAACCCCGAGAAAACAGTTGAAGACCGTGCCAGTACAAAAAATAACCCATGGGGGGAAAATGGTCATTTTACCAACATGAAGATAATTCAGTCAAAATTAAGCTGAATTGATTAAATGAAGGTCAGAAAGAACCATAACATTGATCCCGAGTCAAAACAGCACAATACAGCTCAACGGACAAACTTCGAAGAAACAAAGATCTGGTTATGAATTCGACTTCTTGGACTCAGAAAAGTTTTAGTCCCATGTCATTGTGATGCTCTCGGTGAGGGCTTTCCAGAAAGGTATAACACACCTGAAACGGATGCTCCGATCAAAAGTTAGAAAGTTTTAAATTTAACTTTACGTTGCTCAAAGTGCACGTAGTTCGAGATGAAGGGACCCACCAGGTGGGGCCTGCCATGTGGAGCCACAGGTAGACCCGCGGCTGCCACTGGTAAACCCGCTTCCATTGGGTCTTTAAATACAAGTGCATCCCCAAGCCAAGAAAAAGAAAAAAAAATAGAAAACACTCTAAAACTCCGCCCATTTTGTTTCCTAGCCCGACTTCTAGTGCTCCAAACCCAGATTTTATTACTCTAACACGTAGGTATACTCATATACTACCACATACCAAAAATTGAACGGTGGAAACGTCCGTTTGAAGCCTACGTACTGGCAAAAAGCCCGTGTAGAAGTCCATTGTAAGTATTTTTACGATCAGAACTTGTTTTCTACTTCATTGCGCATTTATACATGTGCACGTAAAGTTTCATCTTCTGATTTTTCCCGGAACTCAGTTCTGTGGCCGTTTTGGCGTACTTTTTAGTACATTTTAATACATATATACGTTTTTTCGCGTTTTCACAGCTCGGATCGACGATCTGCGGCTTTTAACCTCTTATATATATATATATATATACATATATACTAACTTTTCAGGACTGGGTCGCTGACTCGTGTCCTTTTTGACTTTATTATGTATATATTTGACTATATATATACTAACTTTTCATTCTGTTAAGCCTGGATGACAAATTCGTGGTAGTTACTGTTTTTTTATATATAACTATATATATATATATATATATATATATATATAAATTTTCCTAATTTCGTTTGGCCTGGATTTGGATTTCGTGGCCTTTTTATTGCTTTAATATATATACTAACTGTATATATTAACATATATATTTTCGTTTGGCCTGGATCATTTCCTGGCCTTTTTACTGTTTTTATAAATATAAATATATATATATATATATATTTACATTTCTGTCCGGGCATAGGATTGCAAATTCGTCGCCCTTTATAGCTTTTATATATATATATATATATACATACATATTTACATTCTGTTGAGCCTGGATTAATTTGCGGCTCATTTACAACTTATATATATATATATATATATGTTTCTATTTTGTCAAGCCTGGATCATTCCGTGGCTCTTTTACAGCTTATATATATATATATATATATATTTCCATTCAAGTTCGGGCATAGGATGGCAGATTCGTCGCCCTTTACAACTTATATATATATATATATATATTTTAATTCTGTAAAGCCATGAATACTTCGTAGCTTTTTATAACTTTTATAAATATATATATATATATTTCCATTTCTGTCCGGGTACAGGATGGCAGATCTGTCGCCCTTTACAGCTTTATATATATATATTTACATTCCAGTACAGGCCTGAGAGTGAAAACCCATCGCCCTTTACAGCTTTTGTAAATATATAATTATATATAATTATATATATATATATATATATTCTTTATTCATTGTAATTAAATATTTGCTTTAAATATTCATTTGATATGAATTGGCACTGATATTCATTTGGCGAGTTAGATTTCTTTAAATCTAGCCTTTTCTACCTTTCAAACAGTTGAAAATAGGTCCAACTGGAACTGAAAAGCTAGAATGGCTAAGATTTATTTAAATCTAGCTTTCTTTCTAGTTTTATTCATTTTAAAGCAACCTCGCGACCCTTAGATCGCTATCTATTGGGAACGAGAAGCTTAGGCTACGCGCATGCCAGGATTTGACTGATGAATCCTTTGTTTTTTGCGACGTATTGGTGTAAATATACATTTTCTGTGAATATCTGAACTGTGCAGGTTTTCTTGGCTTCCCTCTGTGAGCCTAGGAATCATGGGATTCATGATCAAACTGATCAGAATCTGATTTCCATGATAGACAAACTCCACATTACAAATGTACCCTGCCAGTTTTTCTGTAAAATGTACATCCAAAAGACTTTAAAATGGTTATCCGTGTTTAAGGTATCGAACATAATAAAATAATAGTCTGTCATGCTAGTCACTCTGATGGATGTCATGCCTATGAGTAGACCAACATTTGTATATATTATGTGGTCGAGGATGCTTCGCAGCCCGACAATCATCATTCAAATTGAGCCAAAAGGCTTAAAAGATAAAACGCAAGTATCTAAATGCTTTAATTCCTACGTCAGCGTAAGGGTTTGAAAACCTGCTTTCAAAACATCATTTTCATATCTTATATAAAAAGGACTTTTGCAAATCAAAATCAAACACTTCGTATATAGGTTCAACGAAGCACGCCCATACTTTCAAATCAAACAAATGTAGGCCCAATTTCTTCCAGCATTCACACACACACACACACACATTGAAAATAAAAAGAAAAATATTGAAAAGATACGGTATCGTGTTTTCATGGGAGTTAAGGAGAGCCTAACACCTTCCCCTCACTTAACCAAGCCCCCGAACTTAGAACTTCGATTTCAAAGATCAAGTTTTGACAGTGTCCAGTAATTGGGCCTACTTTCAAACAAAACTCGGTTGAGTTGGTACAACCATTTCCAAATCTACCACCTGGCGACTCTGTAAACTGTTCAAATCGTCGACATGATACATGTTGGCCTTTTCCTAAAAAAACCTTTTCACCCTTCATAAAACAGACAAGATAATAAGGGTAGAAAACAACAAGAGTTTAGGAAGAAAGAAAAATTTGTGTCCCACGTTGACAGGAATTTTTTCCCGACGTCGACAGATGGCGACTCTGCAGGGGACAGTAGAAGGCTTAGGCTGCGTTCCAATCCATTCAAAATTTCCTTTTATATCTGCGTGTGTGTGGATGTTGCGTATTATATTGTATAAATGTAAGTAAATGCTTTATTGCTTTATATTAGTGCTTCGCACAATGGCATCATTTCATACTATGAGACACGATGTATTTGATTGTATGTTGTGTGATTCCTCCACCAGGAGGCAAACCAGTCGGTGTTTGATTACTAGACTCAAAGAAGACTAATTCTGGGAGGCTCAGGAAAGGCACCACTCAGATCCGCTCCAATTGAAAGATCAGATAAATTTCCCCTCTAGTAGATTGTGATGATCTGAGGACCTTTATGCCTAAAAGCCGCGAGAATGGCCTAAGATAGGTCAGCCTCTGATTAACCAAATTCGAAGGGAAGCTTCTTCATGCTTTCCTCTTTCAATACAAATGTCCATTTTTAAATTCCTATGCAAATTTTATAATAAACATTTCATTATGAATCCTGTCATGCTATCATGTCATTAAAAACAACTGACCTTTGTTTTATAGGATAATATTAAAAAAAAACCTCAAAAATGAACACATTGCATAGCATGCATCCGACTAATACCTACATCAAAAAATTGACACACCTATGTTTGTTGTAGGCAAAAATTGGTCCCGTCACTATGTCAAAATCTAAGAAAGCACTAAGTCCATCTCCAGACATGGTGTAAGACCCCAAATTTTATGAATAAGATTTAATTTTCTTTATATATTATTTTGAAATAGTAAGGTGTTGATTTGATAAATGTGATAAGTTATGGGTGAAATGTGCAAAGTTTACAAAGTAAGCAAGTGGTTATAAAATATTCATTGTGTCGGGGAATATTCGTTTGGTCAAGGAATATTCTTTTTGTCGGAGAATATTCGTACGATGGCGCAGTCATTGGTGGGACCCACAACGAAATGAAAGTCGGATATAGAAAGAGACAAAAATAACCTTTTTATAAAAATAACGGCAAAACTGTTGCCGTTAGTACTGTTGAAATACCCAGTGGTTAAAATACAGTAATATGCGGTGTTGCACGGTAGCACACGGTATTGCACAGTATTTCGAATTATTGATTCTTACGTAGGAAGGCACTTACTCAATTATTGTTACAGTAATTACTGTTCAATATTTTATATTATTGATTCAATAATTGCATAATATTTTATTGGTTCAATATTTGCTACGTTGATATTTTATATCCATAAGTGCTACTTTGCTATTTTATATTATTGA
Source organism: Panax stipuleanatus (assembly GCA_020205555.1). Classification (NCBI taxonomy): domain Eukaryota; kingdom Viridiplantae; phylum Streptophyta; class Magnoliopsida; order Apiales; family Araliaceae; genus Panax; species Panax stipuleanatus. The sequence continues at coordinate 29,534,088 of CM035125.1, forward strand.
TTCAATAATTGTCATTGCACATTATTTCAAATTATCAAATCAATAATTCATATTATTTGAATAATATTATTAGATAGCATTATTGGCAATGTCTAAGAAAGTTCTGTCTAGGAAAGGGGTTGATTAATTACGCGCCAGTTAGGATAAATCCTTATCGGAAGGCCCCCTCTTTCCTAGGAACGACCTGGTTGTCAATATTGTAGTTCTGTAATATTATTTGTGAATAATTAATTTTTGATATATATGATAAGAAAATATTTATTTAATGTGGATTTAAATGGAATTTTTTTTAACATGTGATATTTGTTGAAAGTTTGTATTTTATCTTGTCCGATAAAATAATTCATTTAAATATATTATTATAATATTACATTATAGTAGTATGATGTGATTATATAATAGTATGATTTATATAATTTGAATGGTAACATTATTATAATAAATTTATGGTATAAAAGTTAAACGAGGTGGAAGAGTGCGAATTGAATTTGAACTCTTATGATGCAAACAATGATGTCATCGGAGCGATAAGGTAAGCAATGATGTCATCGGAGCGATGAGGTAAGCAATGATGTCATAGATCGATGATGTAAGCGATGATGTCATAAATTATAGCAAAAAGACTATTTTACCCTTACTCTGCCGAGCCTATAAATAGAAGCTCATTTTTTTTTATTATTTCTCACCAATTCACTAAAGCTATAGAGAGAGAAAGTATAGAGAGAATAAGAGTGAAAGAATAAGAGTATTCTGCTATTACGCTAGTACAGTCTCCAAATTTTAAGGTAAAGGGTATTATTTCTTTCGTATTCATGAAAAGAGTTATTTTCTTTCAATACTCGTAAGGGTTGTTATTCCATTCTTTATTATTCTGTTGGAATAACCTGTCTACGCGGACTACCGCATGCATGGTGAAATTCTGTTGTTATTCTATTCTTTATTATTCTGTGAGAATAACATGTCTACGCAGACTACCGCATGCCTGATAAATAACCCTTCGTATTCAGTTGTTATTAAATTGTGGAAATAATCTGTCTGAGCGGACTATCGCCAGATGCGTGAAAATTCAATTGCAGTTTCGTATATTGTTTCATTTCAGATTCCTAACTCTAAACTTACTACGGTAGGTATTGCTTCTATAATTCCTGAAATGATCAGATATTACTTGAGTTTTGCGCTTCATCTAATATTATTTCACTGGAATATTGGTCTGAACTTTTTTGTAAAATTTTTATCTTTTCATGTCGAGTTACTATTCACAAGTCACTATTTACGGTAAAAAATATTTTTTTTCTTCCAAATCATCTTTGATTGGATCCAGGTTTTGATCTTCATTCTTGAACTCTGGATAAATTCTCTAATATTTGCCTTTTATCTCACTGGATCCGTTATTCGTATTATTTTTCATCATCCTCAGTTCTAAATAGTGATATAATTGAATATCTTTGGGCTATAATGCAAAGATGAATAATTACGTGATGAATATCTTTGGCCTATAGTGCAAAGATGAATGATTACCTGATGAATATCTTTGGCCCGTAGTGCAAAGATGGACAGGTGTTGAGATGAACATGACCAACTGATGATACAAATGAATATCTTTGGCCCGTAGTGCAAAGATGGACATTTGATTCGAGATGTATATTGATTGATGTTACAAAGATAAAATATTGATGATGGACTTTTAAATCAAAAAAGATAGTAGACATCATTCTCTACTTAACTCTTCTAATGAATTGTTATTTCCTCTGCGAATATTGTTCTAAAACTTATTGTTTATAATATTTTATCTGATTTATTGAAGGCTAACGACAATTTATTTTTCATTATCTTAGTCATAATATTCTTTACTGGGCAAGTTGAACTCATCTTTTTCTTCCATTGTTCTCTTCAGGAAATGAGAATATCGCGGGTACTAGTTGGGGAATGGAGTGATGGTCCGAGTTAGAGCTATAGAAGTCCTCACTGATTTTTTTATTTAAAATAATGTGATAATAAATGTAATGAGGGCTTAGTTTGAATGTTAATATTTTCTATATGTCTGTATTGACACTCACAGTTGTGTGGTCATATTTTGCACGACCGTGTGATATGAAAGATTGTATTTGAATTTTGTTGAGTGTATGGCAACTCAAAATGGGTTGAGTATTGAACCTATTTTGGGGGCGTCACACATGGCTTTTAGTGCTCAACATGAATTCAACCCTGTTTGTAGGGAGGAGTTTGAAGGATTGAAGAACCAGATAGCCGAATTGGCTATTTTCTTGAGAGAGCAAAGCAAAGGCCTTTAAGGGAAATAAATACCCGGTAATACAGAACCAGTTACACCCCGTGGCAAGTCAAGAGACCGAAAAGAAAGACACTCAGACTCCTGAACCACAGAACCAAGATATGACCAACAAAACCCCTGAAATCACCATCCTCAACAAAGAGCAGGAAGCTAGTGATATTTCGAAGAAGGTCCAACAGATGGAAGAAACCATCCGGTCCATCAAATGGACTGGGGCATTTGGCAGTGTCAATTACTCATATATATGTATATTCCCCAGGGCTCGTTATCTGAAAAAATTTCAAGTCCCTAATTTTGAGAAATATGATGAATTGGGAGACCCACACACCCATTTAAAAGTATTCATTGGAGAGTGTTGGGAATTACATATTCAGATTTGATATTGAAAGTAAATATAAATGCTTAAGTGTACAGTCCTTAAGAGAATCATTGTACAAGGACTTAGATAATAGATCAAACATGTTAGGTTGATCTGAGCTTTAACGTTTATCATTTATGTAAATGAATGTATAGAAGAAAAGATCAAACTTGTTAGGTTGATCTATTTGAGCTGTAAAAGTTAAAGTCTTGACAGAATCGTAGTCTGTCAAAGACAACATTCGAAAGACAAGGCAGAATCGTGGAGCTTAAACGAAGAGATTCGGAATCGTAGTCTGTCGAAGGGATTCAAGTCTGCAGAAGACAAGGCAGGACTCATGGAGCTTGAACAACCATATAAGAATCGTAGTCTGCCAAGAGATTCAAGCCTACAGAAGTTAAGGCAGAAAACGTGGAGCTTGAGTGAAGATATTCAAAATAGGAGCCTGCCGAAGAATCAAGTCTGCAGAGGCTAAGATAAGAAACGTTGAGCTCAAGTGAAAGCATCAAAGATTCGTAGTCTGCCTTAGAAGCCACACTGAGAGTTATAAAGTTGAAAAGCATCTGTCGAGCCAAGTTGGGAATCGCAGAGTGCTATCAGAAGTGTGAAGTCTGCAAGACAAGCAAGCAAGGAATCATAGTCTAGCGAGAGCTTAAGAGAAATCGTAGTGTGCTCTACGAAGAAGTCTGAATCACGCTGTGCAAAGCCAACACACAACGATTATGTCACAATGACCATAATCGTAGTGTTCCTCCAGTCAACATCAAAGATTGAAGATTTGATGAAGTGAGGAAGAGCAACAAATGAAGAAAGGCTTATAGCCGTTGACAAAGTGATAGTCCCAATACTTCCATAATCATCCTTAGTCCAAATCGAAGAAGCATATTGAAGAAGCTAAGGATAGGACTAAAGCAGCCTGCAAAAAACACCTTTTCAGGTGTTAGGTGAAAGATACAGTCTGCTGTGTCAGTAGGCCAGGCGGCAGAGCAGCAGAAAAGCAGGACGTCAACATCACTGCACAGAAAATGTCTGAAGCATTAAATAAAGCAACGAGAGCATTCAAAACGGCTATTTTTGAATGGCTCTTTTATAAGGAAATCAGACAAGGATTCAGACTAAGTAAGCAAGACGCAAAAAGAAAGAATACATTAAAAAAGCTTAAGAACACTCAACGAGCAACACTACGATACTGAAGAAAGCTTGCTTCGCTACTCAATCCTTTGAAAGACAGAAGCTGAATTACAACTGAGTAGCACACCTCAAACTATCAACTGCCTATCCAAGTAAGGTACCAATTCAGAGGACTTAAAGAAGTTCAGAAGTGAACTATGTGAAGATCCAAGTCAAAGGACTTGAAGAGTTCAGAAGTGAACTAAGAGTAGATCCAAGTCAAATGACTTGAAGAGTTCAGAAGTGAACTAATAGCAGATCCAAGTCAAAGGACTTGAAGATTAGAAAAGTGAACTAAGTGAAGTTCCAGGGCTGCTGGCCTTGAAGGCATCTAAGTGATCCAGTTGTAAGAAGACATCCTTAGTGGATTTCCTACTCGTGGAGTAGAAGAGTGGATTAGGAGTCGTGTTGGCTCTGAACCACTTAAAACCCTGTGTCTCACTGTCTCTCATTAACTGCTATAACTGCTATATCTGTTATAACTGCTATAACTGTTTATCTCGCCTTAACTGCATTATCTTGAAGGGGAACAAAACATATATTCCGCTGTAGCCAGTATCAACAATACTGACTAAGTATTTTAAACAGAGAAATTTTAAAAATCTATCCAACCCCCCTTCTAGAAAACTAACGTGCTTTTGGGAACTAACAATTGGTATCAGAGCAGGTTCCCATATCTAAGCATACAAGCTTTAGAAGATCCTATGGCACAACTGATAAGCGAAACCAAGACAGGTGGAGGAAGCAAACCACCCATGTGCAACAAAGATAAATTCGCAAACTAGAAAGTTTAGATGCAGGAGTACATGGATTCAATAGATGATGATCTATTTGAAACTGTTCTGAACGGGCCCTATATTCCAAGAAGGCTTGCACCAACTCTAGAAAATCCAGACAACATGGTGCTCAAGGTTAAATCTGAATGGACTAAAAATGAGAAGAAAGATGTTCAGCTTGATAAGAAGGCTAAGAACATCTTGTTTCAGTCCTTAGAAGACAGTCTGTTCGAGAATGTGGTTAACTGCAAAACTGCAAAGGAAGTCTGGGAAGCATTACTCATCATGTATGAAGGAACTGAAGAAGTCAGAGAAAACAAGCAATCTCTATTGACTCAACAGTATGAGATGTTTGCTCAAGTCTCAGGAGAGAATGTCACTTCCACTTATAAAAGATTCACTACACTGCTCAACTCTCTCAGAGCCTAAGGAAAGACCTATCCAAACAAAGATCTAGTCATCAAGTTCATGAGGTCTTTGCCAAGCAGATGGGATGCTAAGACCACTGCAATCAGAGAGTCAAAGAATCTGCATGAAATGACAGTTCAACAGCTCTACGAAAACCTTCTTACATACGAGCTTGAACTGACTCAACGAGTAAAAACTCTATCAGAAGGAAGAAGGAAGGACAAAGGAGTTGCTCTCAAAGCAAAGGAAGAGATCTCCAGGGCACAGGTGGAAGATGAGTCTGACTCTGATGAAGAGGATGACATTGATGATGATGAAGCTGCAATGCTAGCCAGAAGATTGAAAAGACTTATGCTCAAAGGCAGAAGCATCAAACCTAAAAAGTTCAACAATAGCAGCAGTCAGGAGCAGATCAATGACCTATGCTATAACTGCAAAAAGCCTGGGCATTTCATTGCCAACTGCAACAAGCCTATCAGGGAAGAGCTGAAGAGAAAGTCAAATCAAAAGAAGGAGCTCAAAGGCTACAGAAAGAATAAGAAGAAAGACAAAGGGCTTGTAGCTGGAAGTTCATGGAGTAATTCAGACAATGACACTAACACTGAGTCTGAAGATGATGAAGCACCTCAGAAAGCCAACCTATGTCTGATGGCCAAAAATGCACTAAGCAGGAAAGATGCTAAAGCAGTCATAAACAAGGTATTTGACTTTAACTCTCCTGATATAGACATTGATGATTTAAGAACTGGCATTCGTGATATGTCAACTGATCTATATCAACATATGAAGTGGCTAAAAGTTCTATCTAAAGATTATACTGATCTTCAAAAGGAGAAAGAAAAGGTTCAAAAAGAGCTGGAAGTAGCTCTACTAAATTCTAACTCTCTCTCTAAACTTGAAGATGAGAATAAAATCTTAAGAGAGACAAATGAACTGACCATACAGAGAGAGTCAGATCTAACCTCTAAGATTGAGGAGCTAGAAAAGACTATCTCTACATAAAATAGATCTTCCTCATCCATGGACTCCCTGATATCCAATTAGAGAAGTGTCTCTAATAGAACAGGCTTAGGGTTTGGGGAATCAACCTCAGAACCCTGTGTGGGAAAGACTAAAGAGATTAATGTAAGTAATGCTTCTAACTTAAATAGAAGTATTACATTCGTTAAGTCCACACAAAAAGATGAACCAGTGCAACCTTGCTCTTCTGAAATAAGACGTGTTCCTAAACACTACGGATCTCATGTTGGCTTAGGGTTCAGAAAAGTGAAGAGTAATTCAGTCACCACTGTCCGACCTCGACGAATCGTAGAGTCGAGTAAAACTGACTCCACCGATCAACTTGGAAGGAATCGTGGTGTTGAGACTCACTCAGCATAGAACATAAACTCCAAGGTTGCATAGAAAAGGAAGATGCAATTTAAGGGTAAAGTCAACAAATATCCACACAAATCCAAGTGGAGAAAGCATCCACACACACACACAAATATAAATCATGTTGAATGTTTTACATGTGGAAGATTTGGTCATAAAATTGCATCATGCTTTCATAATACTGTGCATGGAAGACCCAAAGTCAAGCAGATTTGGGTTCCTAAGGGTACTAACATTGCAGGACCCATGCTAGTCTGGGTACCAAAATGAAAGCTAAATATATTTGTAGGAAATGAGCACCACGACTACCACATGGTATCTGGACAGTGGTTACTCAAGGCATATGACTGGAAATAAAGCCCTTCTGTCAAATTACACAGAGAAGGAGGGACCAACAGTTATATTTGGAGATAATAGCTCTGGCAAGATAAGAGGCTATAGTTCAGTTGGAAATGGTGCAGTGTCCTTCAGCAAAGTGGCTTATGTTGAATGGTCTAAAGCATAATCTTCTTAGCATCAGTCAACTCTGTGATAAAGGTCATCTAGTTACCTTCCTCAACAATCAATGTCAAGTTAGAGATCTGGAGACATCCTCAATCAAGCTGATAAGACCAAGAGAAGGAAATGTATACATTGTCAATCTTGCTCAGCTCAGTACTGATGAGACAGTATGCTTCCTTGCTAAAGCCACTAAAGAAATAAGTTGGCTTTGGCATAGAAGATTGTCTCATCTCAACTTCAAGAGTATGTCTAAACTGGCCTCCAAAGATCTGGTAGCAGGATTACCCAAGTTCAACTTCATCAAAGAAAGACCATGCAATGCATGCCAGCTTGAAAAGCAAACAAAGAGCTCATTCAAAGGCAAAGAAGTCAACTCAATTGACAGTCCCCTACAGTTACTACATATGGATCTCTTTGGGCCAATTCTAACTGTGAGCCTAGGTGGAAAGAGATACTCATTGGTCGTAGTGGATGACTACACCAGATACACATGGGTGTTCTTTCTTAACTCAAAAGATGAGACAAGCTCCCAACTGATAAAGATGTTCAAACTGGTGATGAATGAAAAAGGAGAGACTATTAAGGCTATTAAGAGCGATCATGGCAGAGAGTTCGACTTCTCAGAAATGGACCAGTTCTGTGCAGACAATGGCATCAGTCATAACTTCTCAGCACCACGAACTCCTAAGCAAAATGAAGTAGCTGAAAAGAAGAACAGAACACTTATAGAAGCCAGGAGAAGTCTACTTGCAGCAGCTCATCTGCCTGAATATTTTTTGGCAGAAGCCATCAACACTGCATGCGACACACAGAACAGATCCCTTGTACACTCTACGCTAAAGAAGACTCCCTATGAGCTGTGGAAAGAAAGAAAGCCAAATGTCAGTTACTTCCATGTGTTCGATTGTTCATACTACATTCTCAACAATGGAAAGCAATATCTGACTAAGTTCTAACCTAAGTTAGATGAAGGAATCTTCTTTGGTTATGCCACAGACAGCAAAACATATAGAGTGTTCAACAAGAAGACATTAAGTGTTAAAGTCTCAATCCACATCATCTTCGATGAATCAGACTTGGATAAGTCTGCACCACCAGACAATACGAATGAAGTAGTCGAGCCCAAAACTACGACAGTAGTTCCTGAAGAAAGAATCGTAGTGTCCGAAGAGGAAATCATAGAGAGAGCTGAACCAAACAAAGATTCTGAACAACATGAACCAGAAGTCAATCTTGAGGAGTTCAGATAAGAAGGCACCAGAACTGATGTTTCAACAGGGAATAGGTGGGCAAGAGATCACACTCAAGATTTAATTATTGGTGCTCCAACTGCTAGAATAAGAACAAGATCTGCAACTCAGAATGAATTCTTCTATTTGAGTTTTCTATCTCAAATAGAACCCAAGAAGATTGAAGATGCCATGCTAGACGCAAGCTGGATTGAAGCCATGCAAGAGGAACTTAATCAATTTGAATGAAGCAAAGTCTGGAGATTAGTTCAAAGACCAAAGAGTCACCTAGTCATCTGCACCAAATGGGTCTTCAGAAATAAAATGGATGAAGATGGGGTGATCACTAGAAACAAAGCAAGACTGGTGGCCAAAGGTTATTCTCAAGAAGAAGGCATAGACTACGATGAGACCTTTGCACCAGTGGCCAGACTTGAAGCTATCAGAATGTTCCTTGCATTTGCTGCATAAATGAAGTTTAAAGTATTCCAGATGGATGTTAAGAGTGCATTCCTAAATGGTGAACTTCAAGAAGAAGTCTATGTGGAGCAACCCCCAGGTTTTGTCAATCCAACCCTCTCTGATTATGTCTATAGATTAGATAAAGCCTTATATGGGCTTAAACAAGCACCTAGAGCATGGTATGAAACACTAACAAACTTTCTTATTGAAAAAAGATTCACTAGAGGTAGAGTAGACACTGCACTATTCCTTAGGAAACACAAAGTTAAAGTCTTACTAGTTCAAATATATGTAGATGATATTATCTTTGGTTTTACTGATGAAAATCTGTGCAAGAGATTTGCCAAGCTTATGCAGAGCAAGTTTGAAATGAGCATAATGGGTGAGCTGAACTTCTTCCTTGGACTACAAGTAAAACAAACTGATGAAGGAATTTTCATAAGCCAAGCCAAGTACATTAAAGACTTACTCAAGAAATATGGCATGGAATCAGCTACTCCCATGAAAACACCAATTGCTCCAGCAACTAAGCTTGACAAAGATGAGAAAGGTAAAGGTATTGATATTACTCAATACAGAGGTATGATAGGCTCCCTTCTCTACTTAACTGTCAGTAGACTAGATATAATGTTTGAAAAATATATATGTGCTAGATTTCAGACTAATCCTAAGGAATCACACTTAACTGCTGTAAAAAGGATTTTCAGGTATCTTAAAGGTACACCCTATTATGGTATCACAAAGAGTCCTCATTTGAACTGACAGGATATTCAGATGTTGACTTTGCAGGATGCAAAATAGATAGAAAAAGTACCAGTGGCACTTGTCAACTACTAGAAAATAGACTAGTGTCCTGGTTCAGCAAGAAGCAAAACTAAGTATCAACTTCAACAGCAGAAGCTGAATATATTGCTGCTGGTAGCTGTTGTGCTCAAATCCTATGGATGAAGAATCAGCTAGCAGATTATGGGTTGGATTTCAAATCTATACCCATACACTGTGATAACACAAGTGCTATAGCAATAACAAATAATCCTGTCATGCATTCTAGGACCAAGCATATAGAAATAAGATATCATTTTATTAGGGATCATGTTCAAAATGGGACAATATCCTTGCAATACATCCCTACTGAAAATCAACTTGCTGATGTGTTTACAAAATCCTTAGATGAATCCAGATTTAATAAACTAATAAGTGAGTTAGGTATGTTAAATTTGCAATCATAAATTCTATACTCTAGATGGTGCTAACCTTGCAGATGTAAAGGCTAAGTCAAAATCGTAGAGATGACTAAGAGGACCATGATCGTGGAGTGATCCAGTTAAGATATAAAGGCTCATTGTGATAGCAACAACAAGCCAAGCTACCCTTTTGATAAGCATCTCAAGGACAAACCTGATCCTTAGTTTCAAGGATACCCTAAGTACCGACACACTTGTCTTCACAAAGTTGGTGAAAGAGTTCTACACAAATAGAATTGTTGAAGGAAACTCTATCCTCACCAAAGTCAAGGGCGAGCAGATTCGACTCAACTCAGAAAGCATAAACCTTACCCTAGGGTTCATCAATGAAGGTCTTCCATCACTAGACCGAATCGATTTTCATGAAGGCCTAAAGAAGATGAAACACAACAAAATTGAAGGAAAGAGTGGCTACAGGAAGAAAGAGTTTCCCCAAGAATATGAGTTTCTTGCTGAAATTATTGGAAAATGCATATGTTGCAAGGGCTCTGGCCACGATACTGTCAATGAAAAACAACTGAAGCTCATGACAGCTATCAGGTACAGAGTTCAACTCAACTATGGAGCTCTACTAATGGAATGATTTGGAAAATAGATGGAAAGCTCCAAGAAGACCAAGAGTACTGCAAAAATGCCTAATGGGAGATTTATTAGCATGATACTAGAAGCTACACTGGGCGACAAGTTAAAGATGAAGAAGGTGTCTCCATTGTCCCCAACCAGATTATAACCCAGCAATTATTTCAAAATTGGAAGAAAAATCCTGCAAAAAATGTAAAGATAAAATCTACAATTCTATCTGCTGTAGGGGAGGAAGCCTGGGAGGTAAAAGAAGAAGGAGTAACTGAAGAAAATGCTGAAGCCTTGATCAGAAGGAGGAAAGGAAAGAAGAAGATGAATGAAGATGTATCAATGGCTGAGGAACCCCAACACCCAACCACTGATGCACTTCAAGCATGCCCTGATGCTGAAAGGGAGTTTAGTGGCTTAATGACTGAAAGAGCTATTACTCCTAAGGCAACTCAAGCATCAGAGGAGACTCTGAAAGAGAAGGAGAAGAAGAAGAAGAGGGAAACAAGTGAAGACATGGCTAAAAGAAGTGCTGAGGCTCAAAAGAAGAAGAAACGCAGTCACAGACCAAGGAAGCCTACACTTACTACGATTGAGGAGTCTTCACCAATCGTAGAGTCCAGGCGGGCTGCTAGTATGGAAGAAGATGCTGCAACAGCCTCTCAGCCCGAAAAGACAAATAAGGCTGAAGCTGAAGAAGATTCTGAAGATACAGTCAAGCCCACGAGGAAGAGGACATTGGTCAAGAAATACATTCTTATCAATGAGGAAGTATTGAGGGAAGAGGACAGAAAAAGAGCTGATGAGAAGGATAAACAGATTACTGAGCCGAGGAAGAAGAAACTCTGGAAGCTCAGAATCAAGAGAATGCTACAGCTGAGGGGGAGCTAGAGAATGCAGAAATTGAGGGGGAGCTACCAGAGAATCTGAATGAAGTAATGCTAAATCAGTTTCCAGTCACAGAGTCCCAAAACTCTGTGATTGATGAACCACATAACCAACTCATCTTTGTTGAGCGACTCGTTAATCATCCAATAATGATTGAGCACATCACACGAGTTGTCAAGGAAATGCTTGCAAACTCAATCAGTGAAACACCAACCTTAGATGACACACTACGATTCGGGCATGCTGATCAATCCGAAGAAGAAATCGTAGAGTGTCCGTAACAGCTCAAAGAGACACAAACATATACATCTGAGCCAAACACTACGCCTATCCAGCAAACTCCTAACCCTCTAACCCAATAAAACATTCCATCATCCTCCAACAATGAATACTTTGACATGACTCTTGCTCTCGCAAGTTTGTCAAGGAGAGATGAACACACTATAGCTACTCCTCCTCCTCCAGAAACACAACAAATTCTAGATCAATTGGCTCTCATGCCAACCAAGGAGGAGCTATCTGCAATATTAAATCCAATAGGGTCAGAGTCTGAAAAGATCCTTGAAGAACACTACCTTGCACTTCACTACAGATTCGACAACATCCTCGACTCGGTCCAAACTCTGCCAGGACAATTGGGAACTGAACTGTCCAAATCATTGAGAGAAATTTTCAGAGAAATGGCTGTAAGTCTCAAGGCAAGGGATGCTATTCATTTTGCTGAAGCAAAGAAGCAGAAAGAAGTCATGTTACTAATGCAGAAGAATCAGAAAACTCAAAATGAGCAGATGGCAGAACAGATTTTAGCACTGCGTATCGCTTTGAACCAATTCCAAGAATGCAATGCTGCTCAAATCTCCAAGAACAACGATGCCGAGAAAATGCTTCAGCAACAAAGAAGGGTCACTGAGGCTTTAGTTGCTGAACAAACCAGTGACATTTCTCAACAAAGAACTCAAATGCATGCCCTGGTAGACGGAGTCAGACGACTCTCAGACGATATTCGAACCCTTGATGATGACATAAAGGGGGAGAAGATTGGGCAAGGAGATAAAGGCAGAGGTGGAAGACCGAGGCAGACGCACATTCAACCACCACCTCTGCAGCAGGAAAGGCAAAGGCAAACTCGTACTGGTCAATCAGTCGGGTGGCAACTCCAGGAGTCCAAATGTTCAAACTCCACGATCTGATCAGTATCTGCAGTAGCCTCCAGTGGGAATACCTCTTCAAAGACATCAAGGTCAAGCTTCTGGCTCACAAGGCATGACTTCTGCACAGTCTAGATATGAGATAGAAGACATTGAATGGAGAGATGAGCAAACCAGAAGGATGAGAGCTGCTGAGTCTTCGAGGAGCAAGAGACAAAGAAAATAGAGATAAGCCTAAACTTAATTTTGTATTGATGTTTTTATGCTTGAATGTAATATCTCTTTAAACATCAATAAATTCATGCTTATTCTCTAGAAATTTTAGTTGCTCACTGAAACACTAAGCCATATTTACTTTCTAGCATTATGCATTTAGAGAATGATGCTATGATCTAAATCTCCTTGATTATTTCAACATCAAATATGGGAAGATTGTTGGGAATTGCATATTCAATTTGATATTGAAAGTAAATATAAATGCTGAAGTGTATAGTCCTTAAGAGAATCATTGTAGAAGGATTTAGATGATAGATCAAACATGTTAGGTTGATCTGAGCTTTAACGTTTATCATTTATGTAAATGAATGTATAGAAGAAAAGATCAAACTTGTTAGGTTGATCTATTTGAGCTGTAAAAGTTAAAGTCTTGACAGAATTGTAGTCTGTCAAAGACATCATTCGAAAGACAAAGTAGAATCGTGGAGCTTAAATGAAGAGATTCGAAATCGTAGTCTGCCGAAGGGATTCAAGTTTGCAGAAGACAAGGCAGGACTCATGGAGCTTGAACGACTATATAAGAATCGTAGTCTACCAAGAGATTCAAGCCTACAGAAGTTAAGGCAGAAAACGTGGAGCTTAAGTGAAGATATTCAAAATAGGAGTTTGCCGAAGAATCAAGTCTACAGAGGCCAATACAAGAAACGTCGAGCTCAAGTGAAAGCATTAAAGAATCGTAGTCTGCCTTAGAAGCCACACTGAGAGTTATAAAGGTTAAAAGCATCTGTCGAGCAAAGTTGGGAAGCGCAGAGTGCTATCAGAAGTGTGAAGTTTGCAAGACAAGTAAGCAAGGAATCATAGTCTACCGAGAGCTTAAGAGAAATCTTAGTGTGCTCTACGAAGAAGTCTGAATCACGCCATGCAAAGCCAACACAAAACGATTATGTCATAATGACCATAATTGTAGTGTTCCTCCAGTTAACATCAAAGATTGAAGATCTGATGAAGGGAGGAAGAGCAACAAATGAAGAAAGGCTTATAGCCGTTGACAAAGTGATAGTCCCAATACTTCCATATTCATCCTTAGTCCAAATCGAAGAAGCGTATTGAAGAAGCTAAGGATAGGACTAAAGCAACCCGCAAAAAACTACCTTTTCAGGTGTTAGGTGAAAGATACAGTCTATTGTGTCAGTGGGCCATGCGGTAGAGCAGCAGAAAAGCAAGACGTCAACATCACTGCACAGAAAACATCTGAAGCATTAAATGAAGCAACGGGAGCATTCAAAACGGCTATTTTTGAATGGCTCTTTTATAAGGAAATCAGACAAGGATTTAGACTAAGTAAGCAAGACGCAAAAAGAAAGAATACATTGAAAAAGCTCAAGAACACTCAACGAGCAATGCTACGATACTGAAGAAAGCTTGCTTCGTTACTCAATCATTTGAAAGACAGTAGCTGAATTGCAACTGAGTAGCACACCTCAAACTATCAACTGCCTATCCAAGTGAGGTACCAAGTCAGAGGACTTGAAGAAGTTCAGAAGTGAACTAAGTGAAGATCCAAGTCAAAGGACTTGAAGAGTTCAGAAGTGAACTAAGAGCAGATCCAAGTCAAAGGACTTGAAGAGTTTAGAAGTGAACTAAGAGCAGATCCAAGTCAAAGGACTTGAAGAGTTCAAAAGTGAACTAAGTGAAGTTCCAGGGCTGCTGGCCTTGAAGGGATCTAAGTGATCCAGTTGTAAGAAGACATCCTTAGTGGATTTCCTACTCGTGGAGTAGAAGAGTGGATTAGGGGTCGCGTTGGCTCTGAACCACTTAAAACTCTGTGTCTCATTGTCTCTCATTAACTGCTATAATTGCTATATCTGTTATAACTGCTATAACTAGTTTATCTCGCCTTAATTGCATTATCTTGAAGGGGAACAAAACATATATTCCGCTGCAGTCAGTATCAACAATACTGACTAAGTATTTTAAACAGAGAAATTTTAAAATATTTATTCAACCCCCCTTCTAGATAACTAACGTGCTTTTGGGAACTAACAGAGAGCTTGGATCCTATGCAGAGGACGAAAAGCTCAGAATGAAATTGTTTCAGAAGAGTCTAACTAGAGAGGATAGAGCCTGGTATGCCCGACTGGACAATTCAAAGATTCATAGCTGGGAAGAGTTAGCACAAGCATTCCTCAATCAATATAGCTTTCAATCCCAGATGACTCCAGACAGATATCAAATCACCAAAATCAAAAAGCAAAATATTGAATCATTCAGAGAATATTCCCAACAATAGAGGCTGGTGGCAGCACAAGTCACCCCACCTATGACTGAGTTTGATATAGTCATGACCTTCATTGATATCCATGAAGCTCCGTATTATGAAAGGGTCCTAGCAGGCATAGGAAAACCATTCTAGGAGATGATCAAGCACGGCGAAATGGCTGAAATGGGGCTAAAATCTGGGAAGATAAAAGATCTTACTGCCTTGGAAGCCATTGTCGAGCATATTCAGTTCGGGAGTTATGGGAGTAATCCCCTGAGAGTACACAAGAAGAAAGATGAGGAAATGTCCTTAGTGCTGCAAGGACAGAATCAGAGGAGCGAGTCGAGCAGTATGCCCATTCAAAGGAGGAACTATTACCCTTTCCCAGCTCTAACCCAACCTTCTAATCCTCCATTTCAAAAAAAATTTGGAAGCCAGACGTCAGAGAACGTTCACCCCTTTAGGGGATTCGCTAAAGAATATGCTGAAACTGTTGACAACACAGAAGTAGATTATTCAACTCCTTCCACCAACCAGTACCGGGGGAAGGAATTTCGACCCAAGTAAAAAAGTGTGCATACCATTCCAGATCTCCGAGCCATGATACACAATACTGTTGGGCTCTCAAGAATAAAATCCAAGACTTGATAGACAACGGAGAGATTGTGGTGACCAAACCGGAGCAACTGCATGTGCAAGATAATCCCCTCCCTCAGCACAAAGAGGAGAGTGTTAATATGATTAGCACGGGGAATGGGGAAGGCTTCAAATACCTCCGTTATATTAGAGAGTCAACACAATCCAGCACTAATAGCCCAGACAGTTGGAAGTTCTCAAAGAGACAGTTTCTGATGGAGCAAGAAATCAAGTCTATTAAGGAACAGATTGGACAGTTAGCGAATTTGGTCGTGTATCAACATCAGATGACCAGACAGCTAATAAACCAGTCCAACCAGTCTGAAGTAAGTCCTCCTACACCAAAAATCAGTCCCATTGCTATGAGGGATCATTACCAGGTTTCATGAGCGTGAACCCTGGGCCGACAACGTGGCCAAGGAAGAAAAGTTCCAAGCTGATCGGGAATTCGCCTTTAAGAGGAATTTCACTAATTTAAACTAGTCGATGAAGGAAATCCTCCAGATGCTAATCAATGAGGGGATAGTTATAGATCTGTTACCCCCAGTGAACCCTTGATCCAGAAAATTGAAGCCTGACAGGATTTGCCAGTACCATTCCAATGCTCCCGGTTATGACACCGAGGATTGCTGGGGACTTCAACACCTGATTCAGAATCTTATTGAAAATGGTGAGCTGATAAAGGGGAAGCAAAATTAGGTCCTCTCCGATGAGGAAACACTCTTTATTCACACGGCATGGAATCTGGAAACTGTGGTTGTTACTTCCTGTGAGAAGGGGTTAGCCGTGACAACCCTAATACTTCAAGGGAAAGGTGTCCAAGAAACACATAATCCTGTGAAATTAGTTGCGCCCGAGCCTTTAATATTGCTCTTTAGATCGCAATATCCAGTGATTAATCTGAAAAGAGTCCCATGGAACTATGGGAATGATGAGGGGTCCATCTTAAATAATATTACCAGCATCTCCAAGGAGAATCCATTGTACCTGCCTCAGCGGGTGATCAATTCAATCATCAAAGTTAAAGAGAAAGTGGCTGAAGAGAAAATCGAAGAGTTCCTCAGCAAAATGGGCCATAACGAGATCAAGGTGGTGCAAAACTTGAAGGATGCACCTAAGAAGATGTCCATCCTGGACCTGGTCTTATCATCGGTGGATCATCGCAACATTCTGGAGAAAGTATTGGAGGAAGCCCATCTGCCAAAAATGGTCGATACTGAGAAATTTTGTCACGTGATAGAACACATCTTCAACAGCAATGTAATGTCTTTCACTGATGATAATATACCCGCGGAAGGGACAGGCCATCATAAATCAATGCATATAGCAGTAATGCTATCAAGGTACATGATCGAAGGTGTGCTGATAGATGGAGGATCGTCCCTAAACATCTGTCCTTATGATACCTTGGAGAGAATGAAGATCAACCCAAACCGGATCAGAACCAGTCATGTAGTTATCCGGGCTTTCGATGGATCTCGCCGAGAGGCTGTGGGAGATATTGAGCTTCCATTGGAGATTGGTCCCCACACTTTCTATATATCTTTCTAGGTATTCAACATTACCACCGGATACAACTTGTTGCTAGGGAGGCTGTGGATCTACATGGCAGGAGCAGTTCCATCCACCCTCCATCAGCAACTCAAGTATATTATCAATGGCAACCCAATCACGGTGAACGCCGAACCAGAATACCCTGTCTACATACAGGGAGACATGTTGGTGGTCAGTCTGGATGCAGGGGTTGAACCTACAAGTTTTCAAGCATTAGAGGTGAGCGATATTCAGTACCTACCTATAGTTGCACCAACCTTGAAACACAAGATTTCTCCCGAAGTGATGACAGTGGGCCAGGAGATGGCATCTTTGGGTTTTTGCCCTGGAGAAGGGTTAGGAAAAACTCAGCAAAGTATCAAAAGACCAGTACAGATCCCGAGCCAGTCAGAAAAAGCCGAATTGGGCTATTCATTGGGTTAAACCACCGAAACCCACACAAGCATCCAAAGGCTCATGCTTCCACTATACTAATGCCAAACCTCACTGATGCCAGATTCGTGAAGCCAATGAGGAAGATTCCTGCTGTTGTGTCAGCCATACTATTTCCTCCAAACATACCGATAAGTGAGAGAAAAGCCCCAAAGCCTGATGGGGAGAGCAAAAATGGAAAAGAAAAGTTCCTGTACGAAGGACGAGACCCATTTGCTAACATGCATGTTCTTATACACTACGAGGGGATGAATGCTGATATCCCAAAAAGTGATGAAAAGGATCAGCTCCAAATTCCTCGCATCAAGAAAGGAAAGGGGGGAAGTTCAAAGAAGAATCCCGACTCTAATCTGAAGGATGTCTCAGTCATCATCAGAGATGAGACAGACGACCACAAATCTTGTATCATCCCTATTCATGAGGATTTGACTCTGGACAACTGGAACAGCATCTTTTGCTTCATTTAAAAAGGGTAAAAGGGCATATAGTCCGTCTACCCTATAACATGGTTTCATTTACCGCTTATTTTGATTGCATAGCTATAGCAGTAACTTTTGTCATGCTTTGTCAAATGCTTGGTATGTCTAAATAGTTTCATATATTAAAGCAAAAAAATTTTGTTTTCAGGACTCCAGAACTGGATTTGTTTATCCTCTGCTGATGAGATGCCAACCTATCATAGTGACTATAACTTTGATGTAGAACTGAACTTCAACTTGATGGAAATTGATCAAAAGGAGGCAGATGACTATAAGGTGCCCGAGGAAATCAAAGAATGGGTCGAGGTTGAAGTTAAACCCAAACCAAACCTTGATCAAACCACCACCGTCAATATCGGAACCTCAGAAAACCTCAAAGAAATTCAGATAGGCCTAGACCTCACCTTAGACCAAAGAGCCGACCTAATTAAAATCTTAACATAGTTCTATGATGTGTTTACATGTTCGCATGAAGACATGATTGGCTTGTCCACTGACATTGTCATCCATCGACTTCCCATCAAAGATGGATTCAAGCCAATCAAGCAGAAGCTCAGACGATTGAAACCCGAATGAAGTATAAAAGTCAAAGAAAAGGTTGTCAAATAATTCAAAGTTGGTATCATCATGGTATCAACATATCCGGAGTGGCTCTCGAACATAATTCTCATGACTAAGCCCGGAGGGAAGGTATGAGTATGCGTGGATTACAGGGATTTGAACAAAGCTTATCTCAAGGACAATTTCTCGGTGCTTTTTATCAACATCTTGTAGATAATACAGCGCAGTAAGGTATGTATTCTTTTGTGGATTGCATTGCTGGTCATCATCAAATCATGGTCGCTGAAGAGGACAGGGAGAAGATAGCTTTCATTACTCCTTGGGGAACCTTCTACTATAGACGTCTATCCTTCGGCCTCATCAATGCCAGTGCCACATATCAACGAGCCATGATGGCTCTGTTTCATGACATGATGCATAAGAAGATAGAGGTTTATGTGGATGACATCATCGTCAAATCCCGAAAGGAGGACGATCACATCAACCATCTCAGGAAGCTGTTTAACAGGTTACGTAAGTACAACCTCAAGCTGAATCCAGCCAAATGTGCTTTTGGCTTCAAATCGGGCAAGTTGTTAGGATTTCTTGTAAGCAATAGAGGCATTGAGCTTGATCTTGCCAAGATTAAAGCCACCACGGAGATGCCCGTATCCCGAACAGAGAAGGAGATACGCGGGTTCCTGGGAAGGATCAATTTCATAAGCCGGTTCATTTCCCAGCTCACAGCAACTTGTGAACCCATCTTCAAGCTACTAAGGAAGAATTCCTATGCTAGATGGAATAAAGATTATCAAAAAGCCTTCCTTGCCATTAAGAAGCAGCTAATCAAAGCGCATGTCTTGGTACCCCCGAGGGATGAAGTTCCCTTATTTTTGTATTTATCCGTCAATGCCAACTCAATGGGCTGTATGTTGGGATTGAAAGATGATAGTAGCAAGGAGAGAGCTATCTACTACATCAGCAAAAGATTTAGCAGCGAAGAACAGAAGTACACACTGATTGAGAAGACATGTTGTACGTTAGCATGGGCCGCCATGAGGTTGCAACATTATCTGCATGGTCACACGACCTATCTCATATCCCGTATGGATCCACTGAAGTATGTATTCAGCAAGCCAATGTTGAATTGTCGATTGTCCAAATGGCAATTGATCCTCCAATAATTCGACATTGTATACGTGACTCAAAAGTCCATCAAAGATCAAGGCATTACAGATCAACTAGCTAAAGCACCGTTCGGAGGATTTGAACCCTTGTAGACCTATTTCCCAAATGATGGGATCATAACAATTCAGAAAATCAGACAGGAGAATACAGTATAACCTTGGAAAATATATTTCGATGGAGAGGTAAACATGGAAGGTGCCGGAGCTGGGGCAGTCCTCGTATCTGGTACCGGAGAACAGTATCATATGGCTACCAAGTTGTAATTTGTCAACACCAACAAAATAGATGTGTATGAAGGCTGTATAATGGGGTTGAAACTAGCTCAGTCTATGGGTATCATGGGTCTATTAGTCCTTGGAGATTCTGAGTTGGTTATCAGACAAACCACCAGGGCGTATTATACCAAAGAACTGCATTTGCTGCCTTATCATAGGCAGGTCATCAATATATCCATAAATTTTGAAGAGATAACCTTCATCCACATCCTTTGAGGAAGGAACGACTTTGCGGACGCATTAGCGACTTTGGCTTCCCTAATCAACGTATCGGGTAAGAGGGGAATTCCCGACATCAAATTTACAAACCAAAAGGCCCCAACGTACGAGAATTACATTGGTAAAATCTCAGATGAAATACCTCCTATCAAACAGCCTTGGTATCAAGACATCAAGGAATATCTCCGGGATGGATCTACACCCGCTGGGGCAAGCCAAGCTGAACAAAAGTGGATTCACAAGATGGCTATAAAGTTCTATTTAAGTGGAGATGCACTTTATAAAAGGTATGTTGGACTAGGCCTTCTAAGATTCCTTGATAAAGAGCAAGCCCAGAGACTGATGGATGAAGTCCACGGTGGAGTCTGTGGTCCACACATGAGCTGTTATCTGCTGGCCAAGAAAATATTAAGAACAGAGCATTACTGGCTCTCTCTTAAAGCTGACTGCGATGATCACGTCAGGAGATGCTACCAATGCCAAGTCTATGGAAATGCTATTCACACTCCTCCAAATGAGCTGCACAATATGAGTTCTCCGTGGCCTTTCTCCATGTGGGGAATGGATGTGATCGGTCCAGTAGAAGCCAAAGCCAGTAACGGTCATCGGTTCATCTTCACAATGATCGATTACTTCACCAAGTGGGTTAAAGCTACCTCTTTTCCCAAAGTCACGAAGGAGGTAATCATTGGTGACATCAGAAATAATGTCGTCTTTCGTTATGGACAAACGGAGGTGATCGGATCAGACAATGCCAAGAACCTAAACAATCAGATGATGAGAGGTTTATGCAGTAAGTTTCATATCAAGCATCTCAATTTCGTCATCTACCAACCCAAGATGAATGGTGTTGTCAAAGCGACCAACAAGAACATCAAGAAGATCATGCAGAAAATGTTCGCCAATCACAAAGGATGGCTTGAACTGTTGCCTCTGATTCTGTTATCATACAGGAAGTCAATGAGTACCTCTACTGGGGCTACCCCCTACCCATTGGTCTATGGTATGGAGCAGTACTTCCCATAGAAGTAGAGATGGAGTCCTTGCGGATGTTATTAGACGCTTAGATGGAGGAAGACCAGTGGTTGCAATAACGGTACCACCAACTGTCCCTGATAGATGAGAAGAGGGCTATAGCCATTTTCCATGGGTAGTTATATCAACCAAGAATTACTCGATCATACAACAAGAAGGCCTGAATCCGGTAATTCAAAGAGAACAACCTAGTATTGAAGAAAGTCTTGGCCAATCAAGATGAAGCCAAAGGAAAGTTAGCCCCAAATTGGGAAGGTCCTTTCATTGTCAAAGAAGTGTTGATAGGAGGAGCTATCAGATTACAAGAGATGGACGGGAGCGAATTTCCCCAACTCATCAACTCAGACACCGTGAAAAGGTATTATGTCTAAAACACGTGCCAACCATCATCCTGGTCCTACGAATTGATCAAATCAGTTTCGGTTTTCACTAGAAGATTGAACTACGAATGACTTGATCTCCCTCAACCCGGGAGTACGTAGGCAGCCATTCCTGGTGCGGTCAAACCGAACAAAAAAACTCAAAAACTCATCAAACCATACTCAAAAGAAATACTTTTCAAACCTCTCACACAAAACTTGAACTACGAATGACCTGATCTCCCTCCACCCGGGAGTACGTAGGCAGCAATTCATGGTGCGGTATGACCTTCAAAAAACTAATAAAAAACTAGTCCCAAGACACCGAAACCTGATAAAACCCAAATTTTATTAAAATTCCCTGGTCAATAGGACCGTCTGAGATACTCTCCGACATCTCACTGTCCGTCCATCAAGGAGAAGTTGTGATGCAACAACAGCAAGTCATGAAAGAAGGGGTAATCACTCATCAATCGCAATACATATCCAACAGGAAAGTGGATTAAAATATATTTCTCTGATATATAATATTATTTGATGTATACATTGTGTCCTGTATATGATAAAAATGGCTGATCTAGTATGTGTAAGAAAAATAAAGCTAGTCTATGGACTCATGGACAAGCAGGATAGTAATGCCAACATGGCATCTCTCTCTGAAGATGGAGGAGCAGCTGCAAGCTCAATGGCCTCGGTCTCCATACGAGCAAGAACATCCACAGCCATCTGCATGGTACTACGATGGCTATCTATGAAAGCACTCATCTCTCCAACCAGGCTATCGGTATATGATCTGAGTGACGTGTTGTCTGCAATATAAACATCCTGGGTAGCTATGGCCTCATCCTTCTCGGCATAAGAGGCATCCCGGGCAACTAAGATCTCCTCAATCTCCTTAAAGGCTGCATCTCTGATAGATCTAACCTCATCTCTTTCCTCAAGAGCTGCATCTCGGGTGGATCGAGCCTCGTCCTACTCAATCAAGGCTGGATCCCGAGTAGCTCGAGCCTCGTCTCTAGCAGCAAAAGTTGTATCCCTACTAAAAAGAGCTGTCAACATCAACGCCCTAGCCTAATCTCTCTCAAAAGTCATCTGAGCTAGTGAATCAGCAATGGCTGGATCAGTCCCAACAAAAATGCTCAGAGGGTCGCTAACCAAAGCCGTTGTTAACTCAGTGAACAACTCATCCACCGTGGTAGAATCAGGATCCTCCATAGGCTCTTCCTTATCTAAATCTATAATCGAAGCTGACTGGACAACCGCCGCCAATGCAATATCAGACTCCAACCATGCCGAATACTCTGGAGAATGATCTGGATGGCTAGTAGAAAAATTAACCCTCTACCTATGAGTCCAACACTCATAAATCCTGATTAGGTCAGCTGACGATAGAGATGAAGCTGATATCCGCTGATCGATGGCCCCCTCAAACTGGTGAAGGATCTTGAACTGATCAAACTGACTCATGACTGCCAATAGATGGTAAGTGGTAGCCCCTCTCAATCACGCTAAGGGCAGATAGTCCATGCCAACTGCATGGGTGATGAAGCTGTAAGGGGAGACGAGCCCTGAGCATGGTAAAATTAAAAATGGATACTCAAATCTGACAAAAAGGCAGACCATGTTGCTGGATTTGAACACTCCGCTAGCTAGAAGGAGTAGGACAGGGCTATCTCATGGGTGAAGCAGTACCCATGGTGTCTAAAGGTGCCAATCGGATGCAAATGTGTCATGTGCCATACATACAGCAGGACAGAGCTACCTCTAAAAAACCCCTCCGGATGGGTACTACAAAAGGTTGCTAACCTCAAGGTCTCGACCAAAATCATCTGCAGAATAGTTCTACCCTATCTAAGGGCAAGGAGCACGACCATCAAGCCAATATCTAAATGGTCCAAATATAATGGCATGTATACGTAGGCCGTGACGCACATCAACAAAATGTCTACCCGAGCCAACTGCCACCCATCTGCCAAAATGATAAAATCCCCAGAGTGTCAATCATAACTGTCTGGCTGGCCGAAGCGATCAATCAAAAAGTCGATGGATATCACATGTCCTGAGATGATCTCCTCAGTGACCACTTAATGTCTCAGACCAGACATAGTCATAAACGGTCTCCTCATGTCACTGACAGCTGTGCGAGCTCAAGGAAGGTCCAATGCTAAACTTATAAGCCGCTCATACTCCTCCAAGGTCGGAGTCAACTCGTGCAGTCCAAAGCAAAAAATATGCCGCTGAGGTATCCAACAGGATAGAATGTCGTCTACAAATCCGTACGGAACTTGGAAATCTAGAAGGGCTAAGGAATGCCCCAACATCTGGTCTACTATCCCTCTGGCTGTGTGGGGAAGACTATCGTACCAAGCCCTCAATGAGGATGCTACGGAAGATGGTGGTGAGTGCTCAATGCAGCTGACCGTAGATGACGAATATGTATCATCGTATCATAAGACCATCCATAGTTCAAATCTGAACTCACCTATCTAAGTGCATCTCTATGACATAATATAAGTATAATGACAATGATAAACATGATGCAATTGATAGGAAATATCATGCATATATAAAATAAACTATCTATTGCAAGCATCATCCTTATCTACTCATATAATCTAAAATAAAAAGTACAGGGAGATGGGGCACAGCCGCCTAACTACTAACAGAAGCCGAGAAATGGGGCACAACCGCCCAATAGCTAAACAGAGGCCTATCAAAAGATATAGCGAGAAAAGCTATCCAAAGAGATCAAGAATGTCTGCATCCAGGCTATTAACTTACTCCAGCTCCTCCTGAGTTGCAAAGTTTCTGCTAGTGGGAATGTTCAGTCGATATAAGGGAGGATCAGCACCTGCAAATCTGCTAGAAAATGGACATGATGAGGGGCTTGCTCCAGAGCCGGAAGGAGCAAAAGAATCTGCCTCGGATAACTCTCGGCCAATGTGCCTGATGAACAAATATGCCCTCTCCAACTGCTGGGTCAATCTTATGATCTGATCTAGATGAGTTGGATCTCGGCGACAAGATATCCAGTCTGTCATCATCATAGACCCCGGCACCATATCTTCCATAAATTAGGTAGCACGAGTCTGAGCCCCAATGGTGCGAGGACTCCACCAGCTGTGAAATGCCTCCTGGCTGTAAAGACCCTCTGACAGGGTGAAGCCATCTATGCCCACCAGTGGAATGTCTGTAAGTGGTTGAGCTAGTGGGCAATGATGCCAAGAAGGAGGAACAAAGGGAATGCGGATCTCTCTCGTGGTGTTTTTATTAGCAAGCTCTCCTAAATAGAGCTCCTAACCTCCCTATGTTAAAAGTGGAACCCGGCAGGTGGATAATGTAAACTCTCGGCCAGTGGGAAAGCCGCCCTCAAACTTGATTGTCAAAAAGTCTGAGGTATACGGGACCCACGAGATCGACCCGGCAGTCAATAGCTCTAGCTGCAGGCAGGAGTGGGTGAATCCCTTAGCTACAGGGACCTCTGTCAATGTGGAGTGATGCCAGCACCGTCCTCCAGGATAAGTCTCCAAGCCCAGAGTAGTGGCAGGACGTAGGCAAGGAAGCCTCTCATATGCCCAAAACTAGCCATAAAAATATCAAAAGTCCTCAGTGATCAAGATTGACAAATATAAATGAGAAAATCAAAAAGGTACAAGAGAGATGTACTCACCAGCAAGAATAGGTAAAAGCTTAACCAAGCCTCTGTCACACCCTCCGAGCGCATGCCCATCCCTTAAAGGAAATAGGCAAAGGTGTAGGTACCCCAATTAAAATCACTGAGGCACTCCACGTACCGAGTAGCGCTAACCAGGGCAAAGGACACCGTCGAAGAGTTATTCGCAAGGAAAGAACCCCTAATGATCACAAAAAATAGTCGACTCAGGATGTAATCTCTAACCCTTTGATCATCAGGCAGAGGCTCAGTCAAAGCCCCACTCTGGGCATCTACGCTCAAGTGACCAGAACGGACCATCTGACCCTTGATAGCCCACGCAAGAACTCCCAAGAGGGACCAAACGGCAGTAGATAAAATGTCCGCCACATCCGGTACTGGCTCACCTACGAACTCTATCCCGGTGATGAACCTCCATTCCATAGGCATCATCATCACCGCACAATCCAACAAATAGAGAGACTAGGTCTGGTGGAACCAGCTCTAAGACAAAGCCCTCAGATAACCCCAGGGGCAACGGCAGGGAGGGATAGAAAAGAACGCCTAAAACCCCAGGTATCAACAATGACCCTGTAATCTGGGTGCAGAGTATGGTACAGGGAATGGACATTGAACCAGTTCCCCCTAGGCTGCGTAAAGTCGGGAACCTACATCAAACAGTCAACCCATATCAAACCTGTGCCCTGAAAATAGCAAAATAAAGAAAGAAAATACAAAAGAAAAACTTCAGTCACCTCGTTCGCGTGAAGGAATCTCGATGGATGGCGCCTCAAATCTCCAAGCAGCTCCTAAAATAGCACCACACTACCTGGAAGCTCTGCACGTGGAGCTTGACCTGGGACAAGATCAACAAAAGGTACATCCTTATCGTCCACATTAACCGGCAGATCAACCCGGAAAGGACGAATCACTGACTCAGCCAATCTGCGAGGCGGTCTTACCGGCCGTGGCTGAGGAACATCGGCGACTCTCCTCCGTCTAACTCCTAAGACGACAAAGTCTTAAATCACCTCAAAAAGGGTAAGGTAAGCCTTAAACCTGTGGCTTATTAATTTAAAATAGTATTTTATACATTTATAAGTCCTAAAACATGCATGAGTCAGTAAAAATCTCCAGTAGAGTCAAAAATGCATGCTTATTAAATGCTCAGGCTTTTGAAAATTTTTGCCAGAGTCTCCTTTGTAAAATGGACTTTCCGCATGCACACAGACATGACTAAGTGGCCATTCAGTAGCACACCTACCAAAAAATAGAAATAGTTCATATTTATGAAATAAAATCAAAAGTAAACTCCACATGGAAGCCAAATTACCATGGACATTTTTAGTTGAAAATTCAGGCTCACTAGGACTCAAGAAAGATGTGTAAACTTATCAAAAAGGGCGTCAATTGACTATCTCAGAATTTAAATTTTCTTACATCAAAATGTGTATCACAGTAAAATATGTATACATATGAAGTTTGAAAATTGTTATCAAGTCATATAAGCATACATATTTGTTATATTGTGTTTAAAAGCACACTACGTGGTTTACAACATTCTAACGGTCAAAACTAAAAAAGAAAGGATGTAAATGTTACCAGAGATGTTCAGAACGTTTGTGCACTGACAAAATCTGAAAAAAGCTGCCCGAACTCCGTAGATCTTAGAAAGAAAATTGGATTTCCTTTAGGATTCAAAACTAAAAATAGATTCGAAAAGCCACGGGAGCTCAACTTAAACTCGCCGGAGGGAGCAGCCCCACCTGTGGCTGCCGCACCCTTACAGGTGGCTTTCTTAGGTTGGACCCACCCCCCTTTGGCTCGGTCCAGTTCGAGTGGAAACAAAGTTTACAGGAGCTGAAAAGTCAAATTCGGGAAAAAAACTGCTACGCGATTAAGCAGATTGACCTGAAATCCTGCGTATGAGCAGCGGATTCTTGACGGAAAGAAGAACTTTATGTAAGCCATTGGTTATCATCCCAAAGTGATATTCGTGACCAATAATGAGAACTGCTGGAAAAAACTGTAAAATATTGCTAAAAACTACCGCTATCAGAGCATCGGGGAGGTCCGACTGTATGAACGACAGGTTCTGACTGTATCAAGGCATCTGGACTGATCCGAGGGTGTCTTTTGTCAGAAGAAGTACCCCCACATCGAGATTGGTCAGATTGCTTGACATTCCAGCCACTGGCGACAATCCTAACTAAGAATCGGGAACGGTCCGGTGATATCAGCAGTTGAAGGCTACTTCAGCGAAGGTCAGATTGCCTGACATTTTAGCCTCTGGCGACAACCCCAGCGAATCATCGGGAACGGTCCGGTGATATCAGCCGTTGAAGGCTACTTCAACAAAGGTCATATTGCCTGATATTTCAGCAGCTGGCGACAACCCCAGCGAAGCATCGTGGAAGATCTGGTGATATCAACCATTGAAGTCTACTTCAACGAAGGTTAGATTGTCTGACATTTTAGCCGCTGGCGACAACCCCAGCGATGTATCGGGAACGGTTCGGTGATATCATTCGTTGAAGGCTACTTCAACGAAGGTCAGACTGCCTGACATTTCAGTCGCTGGTGACAACCCCAACGAAGCATTAAGAACGGTCCGGTGATAATAGCCGTTGAAGGCTACTTCAGCGAAGGTCAGATTTCCTGACATTTCAGCCAATGGCGACAACCCCAGCGAAGCGTTGGGAATGATCCGTTGATATCAGCCATTGAAGGCTACTTCAGTGAAGGTCAGATTGCCTGAAATTTTAGTCATTTACGACAACCCCAACGAAGCATCGGGAACGATCCGGTGATATCAGCCATTGAATGCTACTTCAGCAATGGTCAAAGGTTCTTACAGTTCAGCAGTCGGCGATAACTACGGCGAAGCATCGAGAATGAGCCGGTGGCAAAAATAGTATATTAGTTTATCCCCACAGAGGACAGATGATGGAATCTGTTATAAAAATTCCTAGAGGGTGCATCGAGAAAGATTCGATGGTGATCGAGACTTTGCAATATACCGTTCGAGTTGACGTCAAGGGAATTCACCAAAGGCTATCATAAATAACGTCATCCTCAGCAGAAAATGACGAGAATAATCTGTGATAGCCTATCATAAATTACTGGTGCAGGTTTGCTTCGTGTATTCTTCAGTTGTTTTCTCCTGCCCCTCTTGCATTTGCCTCTTATTAGCCTTGCTTGTTACCTCTAGCCTCATGCCATTCCATTGCTTTAAACCCATTTCAGCTCCTTGCCCCATTTAGGCGATCTTTTGTTCTTTTAACATCGCAAGTACTGCTAAGAGAGTTCCTTAACCTGAAAAACATAAAACAAGGGAAAAACACATTAAACTCACAAGATTACTTAAGTTTAAGCAACCGAATGAGGTGGAAAGTTTCTGAATAAGTGGTCCTAAAACCACTTATCAAACACCCCCAAACTTAAACATTGCTTGCCCTCAAGCAATCAAAACAAAGCTAAACGGCATATGCAATGCACTATATACAATGTATGCAACCTACGCTATCATGAATGCAAATCCAGGTTCCAGTCAGTATTGAACCAAAGCAATGCCTCAGAAAACCACAAGATAATCAAACAGAAAAGCTACCCAAGAAAAGATTATAATGCATATTCTTGCAAATCCAAAACTGTCAGCACTGATGTATTGTGCGTTGTGTGCCTAGCAACCATAAACATGCATTAAGATAAATAATTCACATACTATGCTTCTTAGGGGAAAAACAAGCTTTAACTTAAGAAAAATAGTCAACCATATAAGCTCTAACCAAGGCTATGTATTACTTAAGCTAAGAGTCAACATGAGGTTTTCATTAAACTCTTATTACTCACGAGGGCGTATTCGCACTTTCCCGTGTACACATTCGACTGTGCAATGCCTAGTTCTCTTAGGCTTTTCAATGATATCCATGTAGCGAGCTTTTGACCGACTCCCAGACCAGACGGCCTTAGGGCGCTGGGTGTAGAGACACCCCTAGGGCTTACTTGCTCGAATATCAAAGGCCACAGAACTCGACGTAGCCGAAGTGTTTATTCTATTTTTTTTCTTTTTCTTTTTCTTAATCTTTTCTTTTGTTTTCTTTTTCTTTTTCTTTTTCTGCAAGGGAGTGCGTCTTACGCTCCATCTCCCCGCATATATCATGCATGTCCCTTGTTTCCCCCAAACTTAAGCTTTTAACAGTCTAGTTATTATTATATGCGAACTGAAACTCTTTTATTAAAACATAAATTTCCCACTAGAAGACAAGTATGTGAAAAATTAAACTTAACATGTCATGATGGTTACTCTATTGTGCTCATTGATTACACAGTATCTGACAGCTAAGGATTTACATATATGACAAAATTATCCAGCTTAAGTCTCAAATCAGTTTAAAAATCAAGTGATTTCAGTTTCCTCACAGGCCAAATATATAACTAACCAACTGAAAACTGGATTCATGCAGTATGCTCTAACATAAAATGCAAAAAGAAAAGAAATTTTTTAAATTTTTTTAAAATTTTAACAATTTGCAACCTACATGCACTAAATAAACAAACACAATATGCAATATGAATGCAACAACCCTATATGCAAAATAAAGCCAATACCCCCAAACTTGAATAATTCAATGCCCTCATTGAAGGTAAAGGTGAAAAGAAAGGACTACCCTATTCATCGTCGAAGCCGTCGTCCTCAGCGTCCTCCTCAGGAGGTGGTGTGCCTGGAGGTGGATAAACAGCGGCGGACCCATATGTAGGAAACTGCACCTCAACTCCCATCTGGCCGAATGCGTAGGACAGTGCCCCACTAAATTCTGTGGTGAAAGCCTGGAAGTTGGTGCTCATTGCGTCCATCCTGCACTGTAGTCTCCTCTCCATCTGATCAATACGCTCATGCACTGATTGAGAGGACTCGGACTGCTCTGGGTGTGGCACTCTCTCTGCAGCCTCTTCCGCCTCTATCTGATCTGGTAGTATGAATCCTGCTCCCAAAGAATGAGATCTACCCCCTGTCCAAATCTTGAAAGACTCAATGGCATGGTGGTCAAGGGTGTTCATCGGTATCTGCATCGGCTCTGCATCCGACCACATCACTCTATTTGTAATGCATAGCCTGGTTATCACTGATGCGTGTGGGATACTTGCTAAATTACCGCCTCTCAGAAATCTACAGATAGAACTGTTGATCACGTATCCCACATCGATCCTCTTGCCCTTGACAATCCCATACAGCAAGACAGCTCGGTCCTTAGTGACCTCATTTTGATGCTGTGTAGGCATCAGATTCGCACAGATAAAGCTGTACCACGCCTTCCCGTACCTACTCAAGGCGAACTGGGGGAAATGCAGCTTCTGATCAGTCCCCTGCTTCAGCTTCCAAACAGTGCCTGGCTTGCACAGATAATTACTAATAGCATCCATCTCCGACCCCCACTCCCTAGCATACAAAGAGTCTGGTGCATCCAATGCAATAGTAGGTAAGTCAAATAGCTCGTTGATGCGCTCCTTTGCATAGGAAACCTCACATCCCCGCACAAAGACCTTATGGGACGTCGTGTGTTTTGCGTTGGCATAAAATTCTTGAACCACCAAGATTGGGGCAACCAAAGGCTCCTCACAAAATGAATTCCAGCCCCTCCCCCTGATCATAGATGCCATACGCCCGTCCAGGTTCCTGTCTGGCGCTAACCCTCACTCTGGCATAAATGTCCTGCCTACTAGAGCATCACGATAGAATTTTTGTGCCTTACAACTAATGAACTTGTGGTCATCATAGTCGATGCCACCTCCTTGCTCGGAATCACTGCCCCTAGATGTGGACTCCCTCCTACTTCGCTTGGATGCCATATGAAATAAGAATAGAAGTTTCAATTCAACCCAACTCAGTCAATTCAATACCAACCTTGCACCTCCCTTAATCTACTGTCTCAGTTTCTGCCAAGCACCCCCTCACTCTGCTACAACCCACAGTAGCAAATATGGTGAAATTAGGGCACCCACCCCTTGATAAAGAGGTTAATTTTGACTGAACTAGGATCTGGGGTGGAAGGGTTATGAGAAATCTCGATTTGGTAGTGACTGAAATTTAGGGCTTGGGAGACAAGGAGTGTGAAGGATGTGTGACTGAGATGGAGGAGATGGGGGGTGCAGAGGTTTTCAAATTTTAGAGAGGAAGCTTTAGAGCTCGACTAAAATGAAAATGAAATGGGATGCTTAAGTGGCTGCCGAGTTTTTCTTTAAGTCAGGCCGATGTTTCCCGTCTCGCTGCCGCACGCCCTTTCAGGTTTGTTCGGGCGCGGCCGCTCCCTGTGCCAGTTTTTGCTTTCTACTGGTTTGGCATACATGGAGAATATGACGTTTTACTTTGGCTTTGTCCAGCATCATTAACCAGAGAGAAGGCATAATATCTCTTATTAAGCCCTCATCAAACCATCAAAAATTAATACTTACTATTAGCTATCTACTCCTAGGAGCAATAAACATAGAATGATAGAAGTATGAATGAATTCCCAAAAACTCCTATAAGTGTGAAAATGAAACATTCTTGTGATAAACATATGTTCAATAAGCTTTGTAATCCCAAAATGCCTGCTTCAATGTCTAAGCCCAAAAATGTAGGCATTGAACCTTGTACAACCAGAATGTAAAAATATTTACAACTAAGAACTATACTACTAAGAATTAAACATGGGGAGGGAAATAAAGATAGACAACTACATAGAATTAAACAAGGAGGGAGAGAAGTGTGATGGAAAGCAGGAAATGGAGAATTAAACAAAGAGGGAGAAAGAGAAATGATGGGGTGCCTCCCATCGAGCGCTTGATTTATAGTCCTCTAGCTGGTCTGTGTCTGACCACTGCTATCCGACTCCCCAACGATATTGGAGAACCCCACCATCCATTAGAATTGTTATATGCTTTTGGAGGCTTCCCAATAGGGGAGGACTTGGAATTAAACTACCTAGCACATGATATGAACAAGAATTCCCCGTATGGAAGGTAGGGGAGCTAGGCAATGGTTCCGTTGTGCATGTGAAATGGTTTGGGCTTTGAGGTTCACACAACACAATGGTTTCTTCTTCTATTCTCTTCTCTTCTGACCACCATGGTTTGAAGCTCACGGACTCTCTCATGTCATCGAGATCCGTATCTGTAATGTGGCTACTAAGGGGGCAAGTGTGTGCAAACTTGACTTGGATTCTCAAACTTCGACGGAGAAGGTTCTTGGGATATTATCACTGTTGGTTCATACTATTCCACATCCCCAATTATCTCCTCTTGTTCCATTGACTTCGGCTCGTCCAGTTGTAATTGTACTTCGGGCTCTACATCAGTTTCTGCATCTATGTCATAGCACCACGTCTCTTGGGGATCATAACTAACGGCTTCAGTCATTGGAGGCACAAAATCTGGCATTGTTGCCTCTTGTTCACATACCTCCTCCTTCCTTAAAACCATGCTAATCTGCTCCACCCAAATCTGAAGATCCTCAATTGATTGTTCTTGCTCAATTAAGGTCTCCTCTGTCGATGCTATGGATTTCCCCCATATAATTTCCAATCCTTCCTTTTCTATTTTAGCCACGGGCTCCCTGTATTGAGGCTCATTTGTTGAAGGATTGTTGATTAGGGCCATCTGGTTCAGAAAGTTTTGGTTCGATTCTTCTTGGCTCCTAATCATCTCCTCTTGGTTCGCTAAGCTCATATACATGAAGTCCATTGTTGACTGTTCTCCTTGCAAACATGGGGATTGATAAGTGGGTTCGGGTGTAAAATTTGGACTTGGCTCGTATTGATCTTAATAGCTCGCAGTATTGGTCAGAATCCCTTGTTCTTCCTCTATCATCAAGGCCTTGCTAATTTGCTCTGCCCAGTTCTGGATATTCTTGACTGACTTCTGTTACTCAATCAAGATGTCCTTCAGTGATATGTCACCTCCTTCCTCCAATCTTACATTTTCTGTGTCACCCTCAAAATTATATTGAGGCTCGTAAACTGGAGTCTGGAAAGTGCATCCTGGGGCGTAAACGGGATTTGGATCCCAGTACTGGTCTTGATAATAGTCTGATGAAGGGTTTGCTGAAGGGTCTGGGTGATACCCCCACTCTGGCTGATAATTGGTGTACGGCTCACTGTAAGAGTACTCATCCCCATATTGCTCCTGTCCATAACTGATAGGCTCCTGATGGCTCATGTAGCTCCCAGCACCATACTCATGAGAAATAACTGGCTCTCGACTTTGTTGGGCTGAGACAGTATCCATCTTCCTCGAGAGAACCTCTAGTTGCGCTGAAAATATTGCAATTGGGTTGACGCAATCAGTGTATGCTTCCCTTGGTTGCTCTTGCCTTGTACAATTCCATGTATAGAAATTTAAGTCCATTGTACCTGAAAAGAGAATATGAGAAGAGAATTAAGAAAAATAAAAAAAATGTTTAAAGTAAGACTAATTTGATTTAAACTAATATTGGCAAACAATTATCCAATTAGTTCCCTAGCAACGGCGCCAAAAACTTGTTTGTCTGGTTTAGATGACACAATTAACGCGCAAGTATACGCGGACAACGAGTAATAAAGAGTGAGTAAAGATATCGTTCCCACGAGGAACTAATAGATAAAGGGTCGCCAAAACACTAGCACATAATCATCTCAATCTTATTTAAATGGATGGTAAAGAGAATGAATTTAAACTAAGTTAACTAGGCAAGGAATTAAACTTAAACTAAAGGATCCTAAGGTAGAATTAGATAATGAAGATAAGAGATTCCAATTTCCCCTAATGGTTCGTCTAAGTCGATTCACTTCTAATTAGGTCAAATTAATCATTATAAGTGATAGCCGAGAACACGAGAGTGAGAGAAGGCCACCTTTCGATGTACCTAAACCATACCACATGCAATCCACAGGTGATAGACGCACGTGGACACCCACATTACCTAAACCACTATATTCCTATGTGATTTACAAATAAATAGGGTTTAAGGTCAAGTTCTCTATTGACTACGAGCGGCGCTTCGGTATATTTCTATCCTAAGCCCAAATCATAAGTCCAACGCCATGTGAACCTACAATTGCCCGCTACCGCGATTCGATCTAAACCTATATTTTGTTTTTCAATCCCACATAGGTTATCACACTAATTGGTAGCTAATCAATTAAGCAATTAAAGCATACATCGCAATAAACAAACACATAGCAATCAAATAAGACCAATATGGAAGGGAAATCAACATTTACTACTCAAAAGGTTCCATTGGAACCTCAAAATAGATTTAAGGCATAGACAATCCAAATATATTATCCACAAGGTTGCTAAACATCATCCGAAGATAAATTAAATACAAGGAGAGTTAAGAGATAGAAATTGCAAATCTTGAGTCTTCCTCCTTGTTTAGATCTTTGATGCTCAACCCTTGCTTCAATCTTCATAAACTAATCTAACCCTAGAATCTAACTAAACTAATTTTACACTAATCTACTCCTAATCTATCCTAATCTAAACAAGAAATGGAAAAAGAAAGAAGAAGGGAAAACTAGGGCTTGAACTCCCTAATGGAGACTCCTTGAATGCTGCTCACGAGCCCCATTTAAAACTTCTCCCGATCAGTCAAACAATTTTTTGCTGGGGACAGGCGAGGCTGCGCGTGCCACAAGCCTATTCCAGGCGCGGCCGCGCAGCACCAAAAAGCTGGAATCTGCAGTTGCTTGCTGGTGCAGGTTTGCTTCGTGTATTCTTCAGTTGTTTTCTCTTGCCCCTCTTGCATTTGCCTCTTATTAGCCTTGCTTGTTACCTCTAGCCTCATGCCATTCCATTGCTTTAAACCCATTTCAGCTCCTTGCGCCATTTAGGCTATCTTTTGCTCTTTTAACGCGCAAGTACTGCTAAGAGAGTTCCTTAACCTAAAAAACACAAAACAAGGGAAAAACACATTAAACTCACAAGATTACTTAAGTTTAAGCAACCGAATGAGTTGGAAAGTATCTGAATAAGTGGTCCTAAAACCACTTATCAATAAACTCCTTTTCCAAGAAGGCAGCATGTTTCGTAACAAACACCTTTTGATCAGTTGGATGATAAAAATAATACCCTAAAGTTTCTTTAGGGTATCCCACAAATCTACACTTATCGGATTTAGTCTGTAGCTTATCATTTTCAAACTTTTTGACATAAGCTGGGCAACCCCAAGTCTTAACATGCTTAAGATTTTGTTTCCTCCCCTTACACATCTCATATGGAGTCTTTGGGGCGGATTTGGTAGGTACCTTGTTAAGTAGGTATGCAGCCGTTTCTAGGGCATATCCCCAGAAGGAAATTGGAAGGTCAGTAAAACTCATCATGGATCGAACTATGTCCAACAGTGTTCGATTTCTCCTTTCAGATACTCCATTTAACTGTGGTGTACCTGGAGGAGTCCATTGTGAGATTATACCATTTTCTTTGAGACAATTGAGAAACTCACCGCTTAAGTATTCTCCACCTCGATCTGATCGAAGTATCTTTATACTCTTGCCCCTTTGTTTCTCTACTTCACTTCTAAACTCTTTGAACTTTTCAAATGATTCTGACTTGTATTTCATTAAATACACATATTCAAATCTTGAGTGATCATCAGTGAAAGTAATAAAATAAGAATACCCACCCCGTGCACTTGTTGTCATAGGTCCACAAATGTCTGTGTGAATCAATGCTAACAACTCTGTAACTCTTTCTCCTTTTCCACTAAAAGGAGATTTAGTCATTTTACCCATGAGACAAGATTTACAAGTTGGATATGATTCATAATCGGATAACTCGAGGAGCCCATCTTTATGCAACTTGGATAATCTTGTTTCATTGATATGACCGAGTCTACAATGCCACATGTAGGTATAATTAATATCATCTCTTTTCCTTTTAGTTTGTTTAATTTGAAATATATTTTCTTGTAAGTCAAGTGTATAAAGTCCATTTCGCAAATTTTCAATACCATATAAAACATCGTCTTTATAAATATAACAACTATTGTTCTTTATAACAACGTTAAATCCTTCCATATCCAATACAGAAATTGAAATAATATTTTTAATAATATTCGAAACATAATAATAATTATTAAGATAAATGGACTTGCCCGAAGGCATTGCTAAACAATAAGTTCCTACAGCTAATGCAGTAATCTTTGCTCCATTCCCCACTCGTAGGATCACCTCTTCATTGTTCAGCTTTCTACTTCTGACCAGTTCCTACACAGTGTGACATATGTGAGACCCACAGCTGGTATCCAATACCCAAGTAGAATTATGACTTTCAAAAAAATTAATTTCAATCATAAACAAACCTTGATTAGAAGTCAAAGCTTCTCCAAGCTTCTTCTCTGCTAGAAACTTCTTGCAGTTCCTCTTCCAATGTCCCGGCTCGTTTCAATGAAAGCACATTCCTTTAGCTGGTTCAGGTTTCTTTTGTTCCTTTTCTTTCCCCTTTCCCTTAGCCTTCTTGGATTTCTTCTTTTCAGAAGACACCTTGGGCCTCTTCCTTTTATTGGAAGAATCCACCATTAAGACATGGTTCTTCTTGGATGGGAAGTGACCTTCTGCAGTTTTCAGCATGTTAAGCAGCTCAGGCAAGCTGACATCTAGCTTATTCATGTGAAAATTAACCACAAACTGCGAGAAGGTCTCAGGGAATGACTGCAAGACCAAGTCTTGACTCAACTCCCCATCCATGATGAACCTAAGCTGTCCAAGGCGTTCAATCAAATTGATTACCTTCAGAACATAAGTCTCGACAGTAGTGCTCTCGGTTATCCGAGATCGAAAGAGCTCCTTAGATATCTCATATCTAGTAGTCCTACTCTGTTCACCATACAACTCCTTGAGGTGAAGCACCATAGCAGGAGCATCCATATTTACGTGCTGACGCTGAAGCTCGTTATTCATGGATGCGAGCATGATGCATTGAGCCACAGATGCATCATCTTGCCATTTATTGAAAGTGGCATAGAATTGTTCTAATTAAAATATTCACAACCAATTTAATATGGAGAACCTAAAGGGTCACTTCATAAAAGGATGAATATTTATTTAAGAAGCAAATGACATAATCGTAATAATATGTTAAGTGTATTTAATTTAATCTATGGTGATATAATAAATTAAATAGCTTAATATTTATAATTTAATATTTTAGAAATATTAAATATAAATTAATAAGAGGAGTCTTATTATTATAATTATTATTATTAGTTTAATTTCTAAAGGAGTTTGTGAATTAATTAATAAAAGTACTCTCCTATATTCCTAATAAGATTGGGAGGTAAATTAATTAAAGGAGTTTAATTAATTGCTCCTAATAAGATTAAGAAGCCTAATTAATTAAAAGAGTTTAATTAATTAATACGAAATCCTAATCCTATTGATTAAAGACTAATGCTTTTCCAAGTTGTTGGGAGAACACACCTTTTCTAGAGAGAGAAAAAACTAGGGTTTTTCCAATAACCCACCTTTTTAATATTTGTTCATCCTTAGTGGATCACCTCTAGAGGCCAAACACTTGTGTGGCTGACGTTGATCAAAGGAAGGAATCACAGCCGGTTGATTCTAGTCGAACAAGAAAATAATTTAAGTTGAACTCGTACATGAGGAAGCACAAATCTTCAAGAGTATGATTCGTTCTTCATCTCTTTAGATTAAATTAATAATTGCATATAAAGGATGATCCGGGTTAGTGGTTTGTGAAATTTTTAAACTCTGTTTTTACACTTCCGCTGCTATGTATGTAATTGTTGCATGCTATTTTGATCTTACAAACCTAACATTTACTTCTCGAAAATAGATTTGAGAAGTGGGTACCATCAATTGAAGGTAAGGAATGAAGATATACCAAAGACGAGATTCAGAACTCAGTATGGTCATTACGAGTTTCTGGTAATGTCATTTGGTTTAACAAGTTCACTTGTAGCGTTTGTCGACGTCGGGAAAAAATCCGCGGGTCGGTTCACAACCCAAGTCTTTCTCTCTTCCTAAGTTATCTCTACCTTTACTCTTTTTATTACGAAAAAGATTTTGAAGGATTTTTTAGTAAAAGGCCAACATGTATCATGTCGACGATTTGAACGTTTTTCAGAGTCGCCAGTTGGTAGATTTGAAATGGTTGTACCAACTCGACCGAGTTTTATTTGAAAGAGGCCCAATTGCTGGACACTGTCGAAACTTAATATTTTGAAATCAAAATTTTGAGTTCAGGGGCTTTAAGTGTGGGGAAGGTGTTAGGCACCCCACAACTCCCGTGTAAACATGGTACCGCATCTTTTCAATACTTCCCTTTGAAATCTACAATATGTGTGGATGCTGGAAGAAAATTGGGCCTATATTTGATTGAAAGCATGTTTATTCATCGTTGAACCTATATACGAAGGGTTTGATTTAATTTGCAAAAAGTCTTTGATTCGATTTGTAAAAGTGTTTGATTTGATTTGCAAAAGCTTCTTTTTTTGTTATTAAAATAATGTTTTAAAAGAAGGTTTTCAAACCCTTACGCTAACATAGGAATTGAAGCATGTCGATATTTTAGTTTTATCTTTTCAGCCTTTTGGCTCAATTTGAATGGTGATTGTCGGGCTGCAAAGCATCCTCGGCCACAACATATATACAAATGTTGGTCTCCTCATGGGCATGATAGCCATCGGAGGGATTCTGACACGACAAACCATATTTTCACTAGGTTGAGACCTTAAATCTAGATAACCATTTAAAGGACTTTTGTATGTACATTTTTACCGAAAAACTGGCAGGGTACATTTGTAAAATAGAGTTTGTCCATCGTGGGAATCAGATTCTAATCAATTGGATCATGAATCCCACGATTCCTAGGCTCACATATGAGAAGCCAATAAACCTGCACAACTCAAATTTGTACAGAAATATATCCAAATATCTCTAGAACCAAGGATTCATCAATAAATCCTGGCTCGCACATGGCCGAAGCATCTCGTTCCCACTAGATAGCGATCTAAGGGTTGCGAGGTTGCTTTTATAACTGAAACTAGAAAAATGCTAGATTTAAATAAATCTTAGCCATTCTAGCTTTCCGGTTCTGTCTGGACCTATTTTGAACCATTTGAAAGTTAGAGTTGACGAGATTTAAAAAAATCTAGTTTACCCGCAGAAATGTCAGTGCTAATTCATATTAAAGGAAATTAAAAGCTACAATTTCATAATAAATGATTAAAGCAATATATATATATATATATATATATATATATATACGAAAGATGTAAAGGGCGATGTGTTTTCACACTAGTGTATATATATATATTTATAAAAGCTGTATAAAAGCCACGGAATGATCCAGGCTGGACAGAATTGAAATATATATATATATAACAGTAAAAAGGGCGATGGGTTTTCACGCCTATGCCCGGACTGAAATATAAATATATACAGAAACGTAGTCAACTAGGATTGGAAAGATAACACGGTATGGTAAATGTTGCCAAAACAATAAAAAGGCCACATAATGATCCAGGCCAAACTGAAATGTATATATATATATATATATATATATATATAGACAAAAAAGTAGTCAACCAAGACTAGGAAGATAACCTAGTGTGGTGAAGGCTGCTTATATATGTATAAATATATATAAAAGTAGTAAAAAGGCTACAGAATGATCCAGGCCAAATTGTAATATAAATATATATATATATATATATATAGATAGAAAAGTAGTCAACCAAGATTGGGAAGATAATCAAGTGTGGTGAAGGCTGCTTATATATGCATATTTATATATAAAAATAGTAAACTACCACGGATTTGACATCCGGGCTCGACAGAATTGAAAACTTAGTATATATACAATTAAATATATACAAAAAAAAACAAACCCAGACTGGGAAGATAACCTAGTCCGACGAAGTTGTTTAATATGAAGATGCAAGTATATAAAAGTTGTCGGAAGCGACGGATCGTCAATCCGAGTTGTAGAAATGCCAGAAATTGTGTTTATGTACAAAAATATACCAAAAGTTGTCAAAAACGGCCACAAAACTGAGTTTCGGGCATATTTATAAAACAAAACTTGATATGCAAATGTATAAAAGTGCGAAGAAGTAATAATAACTTTCTGATCGTAAAAATACTCAGAATGGACTGCTACACTAGCTTTTTGCTAAATCGTAAGCTTTAAACGTCCAAATCTACCGATTATTTTCTGATATGTGGTAGTATGTGGGTATATCTAGGTGTTAGAGTGAAAAAATTTGGGTTTTGAAGACAAAAAAATAGCCAGAAAACCAAACGGGCAAGGGTTTGGAGCGTTTCTGAATTCTTTAAATGAGAGGGAGGGGTGCACCTCTATATATAGACCAGGGAGCCTCCACTCTACCTGTTGCTGCAGCAGGTAGAGGTGCGACTCCACGTGGCAGGGTCCACATGGCGGGTCCTATCATCTCAAAGTACGTGCACTTCGAGCATCGCGAGGTCTGATTCAAAAGTTTCTGACTTTTGATCGGAGCGTCCGTTTGAGGCGTGCTATACCTTTCCAGAAAACCCTCGCCGAGAGTGTCACAATGACATGGGATAAAACATATTATGGGTCCAAGAAGATGGGTTCATAACTAGGTCTTTGATTTGCCGCAGTTTATCCGTTGAGCTGTCTTGCGCTATTTGCACTCAGGATCATCGTTATGGTTCGTTCTGACCTTGGTGGCATCAATTCGACTTGAGTTTGATCGAATCAGCTTAGGTTTGGTAAAATGACTATTTTTCCCCTTTCGGCGTTGCCCTCAGTGTCGGCATGTCCTTTGGCTGACTTCCTGGGGTTGTTTCCAAGACTTGGATCTCATCCGAGTCTGTTTGTCCTCAGTATGGAGAGGGATCAGCTTTTATGGAGAAGATCGGAGTTTCTCGCCCTCTTCATAGGATCCGAGTTCTCCAATGAATACCTTCAAATGGGTATAAGGGTCTCCCAATCCATCGTATTTCTCAAAATCAGGAGTTCTATATTTTTCGGGATAACGAGCCCCAAGGAATATACATAGGTCTGAATAATTGGCACTGCCAAATGCCCCAGTCCCTTTGATATACCGGATTATTTCTTCCATCTGCTATACTTTTTTCAGAATGTCACCAACTTTCTATTCCTTGTTGAGGGTGGTGATTTCAGTGGTTTTGTTGGTTGTGTCCTCGTTTTGTGCTCCAGGAATCTGCTGTGTGGGCTTGGGCTTGCTTCCCTCAAAGAGCCTTACTTTGTTCTCTCAGAAAACTGGCCAATTCGGCTATTTGATTCTTTGGTCCTTTAAACTCTTCCCTAGAGACAAGGGGGGATTCTGGTTGAGCACTGGAAGTCATGTCCGTAGATGGACTTAGTGCCTTTTTAGACT
Source organism: Panax stipuleanatus (assembly GCA_020205555.1). Taxonomy (NCBI): domain Eukaryota; kingdom Viridiplantae; phylum Streptophyta; class Magnoliopsida; order Apiales; family Araliaceae; genus Panax; species Panax stipuleanatus. The sequence goes on from CM035125.1 coordinate 29,575,717, forward strand.
TAGATCTAGTGACAGGACCAATTTTTCACCTATAACAAAACGTAGGTGTGCCAATTTCCTGAGGTAGGTAGGGATAGGATGCATGCCATGATGTGTTTTTGTGGTTTTTTAATCTTATCCTGCAAAATAGAGGTCAGTCATTTTTGATGACAGGATAACGTGACAGGATGTATATGACAAGGAATGTAAATCTTTATTATGATATTTACATTGTGTTCCTTTACATTGAAATTAAAAACTTGACATTGAATTTAACGAGGAATGCATGAAGAAGCTTCCCATCAGATTTGGTTAATCAAAGGCTGACCTATCTTAGGCTACTCTCGCGGCTTTTTGGCATGAAGGTCCCCAAATCATCGCAATCTACTGGAGGGGAAATTAATCCGATCTTTCAACTGGAGCGAATCTGGGTGGTGCATTTTCATGAGCCCCCAGAGACTTAGCCGTCCCCAGAGTCATTGCTTATCACCGACGGGTTTTGTATTCCGAAGGAGGAATCACACAACATACATTCACATACATCGTGCCTCACCGTATGCATATGATGACATTGCTGCGAAACACTAATATGGGTACGAAGCATTAAAAACAGGAAAACATTCACGCATTCATTCAATGTAAAGACGCATCATTCACGCATTCATTCAATGTAAATACGCAGCATTCACGCATACGCAGTTTTGAAAGGGAAATTTTTTGAAAAGATTTGAACGCGGCCTAAGCCCTCTACTATCCCCAGCAGAGTCGCCACCTGTCGACATCGGGAAAAAATCCGCTAGTCGGGTTACAACCCGGGTCTTTCTCTCTTCCTAAGTTATCTCTACCCTTACTCTTTTTATTGCGAAAAAGGTTTTGAAAGGTTTTTTAGGAAAAGGCCAACATGTATCATGTTGACGATTTGAACGTTTTACAGAGTCACTAGTTGGTAGATTTGATATGGTTGTACCAACTGAACCGAGTTTTATTTTAAAGAGGCCCAATTGCTAGACACTGTCGAAACTCGATCTTTTGAAACTGAAGTTTTGAGTTCGGGGGCTTGGTTAAGTGTGAGAAGGTGTTAGGCACCCCATATCTCCCGTGTAAGCACGGTACCGTATCTTTTCAATATTTCCCTTTTAAATATGCAATATGTGTGAATGTTGGAAGAAAATTGGGCCTATGTTTGATTGGAAACATGTCTGCGCATTGTTGAACCTATATACGAAGGGTTTGATTTGATTTACAAAAAGTCTTTGATTTGATTTGCAAAAGTGTTTAATTTGATTTGTAAAAGCTTATTTTTTTGAAAAGATTATTAAAATGATGTTTTGAAAGAAAGTTTTCAAACCCTTATGCTAACATAGGAATTGAAGCACATAGATACTTCAGTTTTATCTTTTCAGCCTTTTAGCTCAATTTGAATGGTGATTGTCGGGCTGCGAAGCATCCTCGACCACAACATATATATAAATGTCGGTCTCCTCATAGGAATGATAGCCATCGGAGGGACTCTGACACGACAAATCATATTTTCAATAGGTTGAGACATTAAATTCGAATAACTATTTTAAGGTCTTTTGTATATACATTTTTACAGAAAAAACTGGCAGGGTACATTTGTAAAGTGGAGGTTGTCCATTGTGGGAATCAGATTATGATCAATTTGATCATGAATCACACGATTCCTAGGCTCACATATGAGAAGCCAATAAACCTGCACAGCTCAAATTTGTACAGAATTATATCCAAATATCGCCAGAACCAAGGATTCATCAGTAAATCCTGGCTCGCACATGGCCGAAGCATCTCGTTCCCACTAGATAGCGATCTAAGGGCTGTGAGGTTGCTTTTATAACTGAAACTAGAAAAATGCTAGATTTAAATAAATCTCAGCCATTCTAGCTTTCTGGTTCTGTCTGTACCTATTTTGAACCATTTGAAAGCTAGAGTTAGTGAGATTTAAATAAATCTAGTTCGCCCGCAGAAATGTCAGTGCCAATTCATATTAAATGAAATTAAAAGCAACAATTTCATAAGAAATGATTAAAGCAATATATATATATATATATATATATATATATTATATATACGAAAGCTGTAAAGGGCGATGGATTTTCACACCGGTGCCCGGACTAGAATTGAATTATATATATATATATATATATATATATATATATATATATATATATATTTAAAAAAGCTTTATAAAAGCCACGGAATGATCCAAACTGGACAGAGTTGAAATATATATATAAAACAGTAAAAAGGGTGATGGGTTTTCATTCATGTGCTCGGACTGAAATATAAATATATACCGAAAGGTAGTCAACCAGGACTGGGAAGATAACCCAGTATGGTGAATGTTGCAAAAATAGTAAAATGGCCACAGAATGATCCAGGTCAAACTGAAATATATATATATATATATATATATATATATATATATATATATATATATATATATATATATATATAAAAGTAGTCAACCAAGACTGGGAAGATAACCTAGTGTGGTGAAGGCTGCTTATATATGCATAAATATATATAAAAGTAGTAAGAAAGCTACAAAATGATCCAGGCCAAACTAGAATGTAAATATATAAATATATAGACAGAAAAGTAGTCAACCAAGAATGGGAAGATAACCCAGTGTGGTGAAGGCTGCTTATATATGCATATTTATATATAAAAGCAGTAAACTACCATAGATTTGACATCCGGGCTTGACAGAATTGAAAAATTAGTATATATACAATTAAATATATACAAAAAAAAAAGCCAAACTCAGAATGGGAAGATAACCCAGTCAGGAGAAGTTGCTTAATATGAAGATGGAATTATATAAAAGATGCCGGAAGCAACGGATCGTTAATCCGAGTTGTAGAAATACCAGAAATGGCGTTTATGTACAAAAATATACCAAAAGTTGACAAAAAGGGTCACGGAACTGAGTTCCAGGCATATTCAGAAAACAAAACTTGATATGCAAATGTATAAAAGTGCAAAGAAGTAATAATAACTTTCTAATAGTAAAAATACTCACGATGGACTGCTACACGGTCTTTTTGCCAAATCGTAAGCTTTAAACGTCCAAATCTTCCTGTTATTTTCTGATATGTGTAGTATGTGGGTATCTCTACATGTTAGAGTGAAAAAATTTGGATTTGGAAGACAAGAAAATAGCCAGAAAACCAAACGGGCAAGGGTTCAGAGCGTTTCTGAATTCATTAAATGAGAGGGGGGTGCACCTCTATATATAGACCAAGGAGCCTTCACTGTACCTGCTGCCGCTGTAGGTAGAGGTGGGCCTCCACATGGCAGGGCCCACATGGTGGGTCCCATCATCTTGAAGTACGTGCACTTCGAGCAACGTGAGGTCTAATTCAAAACTTTCTAACTTTTGATCGGAGCGTCTGTTTGAGGCGTGATATACCTTTTCGAAAAGCCCTCACCGAGAGTGTCACAATGATATGGGATAAAACATTTTTTGGGTCCAAGAAGATGGGTTCATAACCAACTCTTCGATTTCCCGCAGTTTGTTCGTTGAGCTGTCTTGCGCTGTTTGCACTCGGGATCATCGTTATGGTTTGTTCTGACCTTGGTGGCATCAATTCGGCTTGAGTTTGACCGAATCGGTCTAGGGTTGGTAAAATGACCATTTTTCCCCACCCGGGGTTGCCTTCAGTGTCGGCATGGCCTTTGGCTGACTTCCTGGGTTGTTTCTAAGTCTTGGATCCCATTTGAGTTTGTTTGTCCTCAATGTTGTCTCTGAGGCTGCCTTGGTTGCTCCAGGTTTTCCTATGGAGATGTTATAATGTTTCAAGATTGGTTCTAAAGTTAACTTGACCTCCCAGGTTGAGACGGGGGATGACCTGCACCTCCAAGATTGAGACAGGGGCTGATCTGTACCTCCCGGGTTGAGACCGTGGCTTACTTGTACCTCCCGAGTTGAGATCGGAGCTGAAATATACTTCTCGGGTTGAAACTGTGGCTGACCTGTACTTCCTGGGTTTAGATCGGGCTTGATCTGTGCTTCCCGAGTTGAGACCGTGGTTAATCTGTACTTTTTGGGTTAGGACTGAGGCTGATCTGCACTTCCCAGGTTGAGACCCGGGCTGACCTATACTTCCCGGGTTGAGACCAAGGCTGACCTGTACTTCCTGGATTAAGATCGGGGCTGACCTGTACTTCCCGGGTTGAGACCGGGGCTGACCTGCACTTCTCTGGTTGAGACTGGGGCTGATCTATACTTCCCGGGTCTAGACCGGGGCTGACATGTACTTTCCAAGTTGAGATCGGGACTGATCTGTACTTCCCGGGTTGAGACCGGGGCTAACCTGTACTTCCCGGGTTAAGATCGGGGCTGACCTGTACTTCTCGGGTTGAGACCGGGGCTGATCTATACTTCTCGGGTTGAGGCTGAGGCTGACCTGTACTTCCCGGGTTGAGACCGGGGCTGATTTGTACTTCCCGAGTTGAGATCGGGGTTGAGTTGTACTTCCTGGGTTGAGACCGGGGCTGATCTGTATTTCCCGGGTTGAGACCGGGGTTGAATTGACGACCCATTATTGAGACTGGGGTTGAGTTGACGGCCCGGTATTGAGACCGGGGTTGAATTGACGACCCGGTATTGAGACCGGGGTTGAATTGACGACCCGGTATTGAGACCAGGGTTGAGTTGACGGCCCGATATTGAGACCGGGGTTGAATTGATGACCCGGTATTAAGACTGGGGTTGAGTTGACGGCCCAATATTGAGACTGGGGTTGAATTGATGACCCGGTATTGAGACCGGGGTTTAATTGACGACCCGGTATTGAGACCGGGGTTCAATTGACGACCCGGTATTGAGACCGGGGTTGAGTTGACAGCCTAGTATTGAGACCGGGGTTGATTCAAAAAATAATTTTACCCTCCTACAATGTTAGTAATAGGGAAAGAAATTTTCCAGTGTCTACAGCGTTCATGGATCTAATGACTTGGGTATTTAAGCCGTTCTTGGATAAATTCGTAGTGGTGTTCATTGATGACATTTTGAGATTCCATTGGCTGCTTTTCCTCAAAATTAGCATTTTCAGCCTGATACTCTCTCAAATGTTATATCTTTAAGCTTTACTATCGGAGGGTCAAATCCCTTGGTAACATCTTTTACGATAGTGGAAATGACATGAGTTAGTCGTAGAGATTCATTTAAAGAGTGTGAAGAGTGTTGGGTTGAGTCAGTTTTGAGTTTAGTTCTCAATTTATTCCTTTTTCTCTTTTCTTCCCTTCATTTTTGCTTTGCTTCTGCCCTTTCTTTTGTCGATTAGATTCCAAACTTGCAATCTTTTTCTACATTCTTTCAGCTTTCTTAGTCATTTTAATTAAAAATTTTTCTTCTTCATCTTCTTGGACACGGAGCTTAGACCTACAACAATATGCTCTGTTTCTGCAACTGGCTGTGGCTCAGGTATATCAATCTTCTCAGCCATCAAATCATCAAAAGGCTCTTGATTAAAACCTTGTTTAACTGGATCTTTTTCTTCTCTTAGAATAAAGGAATCTGATTTCCTCTTCCCTTGATTCTTCTTAATCAACATATATTGTTCATCTTCTTCTTCTTCAATTAGAAGATGCATTGATTCTCCAGCTCGTTCCTCTAGTTGAACAGGAGCTTTCGATGACACTGCCTCTTCTTTCTTGGAATCATCTGGGACAGAGGAAAATTAACATCTTCTGTATCTTTCATTTGCTCAGAGTTTTGTACTTCTTTCTGAGCATCCTCTTGCCCTTCTTGGACAACTGTAGTTGATAATTTTTGTTTCTTCTTTTCAGTTGAACAAGAGGTCGACGAGTTTGAGGAGAAACTGATCATTGAGAAGCTTCTTCCTCTTCTTTAATGACAGTAGCCTTTCTTTTTCCTTTGGCCTTGACTGGCTTTTGTACTTCGCTCATAGTTTTGTCACTTCCACCTTCAAATAGCTTGGACTTTAAATACTCCAAAGGGTTTCTTTTCCAATGCTCAAATAATTTGGTGGTAATCCTTTTATTTGTATTAAGAGGAGCTCCTCCATCATCTATAATTCTATTTTGCAGTCTCTTATTCAAAATAAATGCTCACCAATGTTCCATGAAATATTTTGGGAGCTGGCTTCTCTGACACTTTTGATTTTTCAAAATCTTTAACCCATTTACCCAACCAAGTCGCAAATATAGCACCAAAATTTATTTTCTTCGACTGAAAAATTATTGTCATGAATTTTAATTGAAGTTCACTTACCGAGTCATGAGCAGTATCTTTGCAAATGATACAATTGGCCACGATTTCAGCAAGGAACTCATACTCTTGAGGAAATTCCTTTTTCTTCAGCCCTTTCAACTGAGGGTTCTTCTTGTGACCCATTAGCTTTATTCTTCCACTAATGTCCACTTTATCAAGCGAAGTGAGACCTTTGTTTTGAAAACCCAAACATGTATTAATTTCAGCAAATCCCATTTGTAGTGTGACTTCCTTGACTTTAGTTGTTAGCATACCCTCCTTGTATTCAGAATTTAGATAGAATTCCTTGATGAGATCTGAGTAGATTTTGGTGTTGGAGTTCAGACACTCAGAGAACCTGTGACGCCCCCAAATTCAGGTTCCTTTAAACCCTGAATAAGGTGCTACACAGTTCTACAGTATTCAAAATATATTACTATATATTTGAAATAACCTTAATATAATTACTATAGTATTACAATCTTTCCATCATTCTCCCAGGTTATTTATAACATTTACATGTTCATTACATCATAATAGAAATTATTACAAAAGTACTATTATTATTGTATCGACTAGTTACTTCTACAACTTCTCCTTTCCTTTGTCCTTCTCGAATCCTTCAACCTTTTCGGCCTTAGCTGAAATTTACATAATTCAAGCAACAATGAGCATATAATAGCTCAGCAAGTATAAGAGTTTTAAGAACAACAAAATTAAGAATCATGCGTTTAATATTCAACAACTGTACAAATAGTTGAGAATCAACAAGAATAATCACAACCGATACTTTTCCTTTGTTTAAAATATTTTTATAACCACAATGTAAATATTGAATCTAAGATGGTCAAATGACCGAAGGTTAACCATTTTCTTTCATTAGAAAGGGACTTCCCGGTAATAACACCGTAAATCTGATATATCTTACAAGCACTTCTAGGTGATCAGCCTATAGTACTCTATGTTGATCAACACTCATCCGTTAAACATATTTACGTTTAGTTTTGACACCATGCACGTCAGTCGAGGATTCAACTAAATACATTTGATTGTTTATTCTTTGGCTTACCTTATATTAATACCAAATCAATTGGCGCTAGATAGCTTATATTCTTTATAAATAACATTTAAAAGATTTACTAACAAATCATTAAGGCATTTCAACATTGGTTTAACCAGATAATGGCATAAACCCTTTCTATTATTATTAGTCTCATCTTGTTTAGCACGCATGCACGTATATATATATAAAATACGCGTTATTTTATTAAAACATGTGAAGCATGTTTGCATAAAATATAATATATATAATACTTAACATGCACATATAGAATACTATATTCTACCTTGATTGATTATGGACTTTTATTGTAGTATGGTTCACTAGAGCCACCAAGTGAACCAAAAGGTCAAACGTAGGAGTGCAAGAATTAAATTTAAACGTAACTATTACATTTAAACCCGGGCTCCATTACAAACAGGGTCTTCACGCACTACTTGTTCCTTGGTCTCTAATTTTTCAAGATAATTCTAACTAGTCCTATTACATAAACTATTTAATTTAAATAGAAACCTTGATCAGTAGTCAAGGTGAAGTACATAGCAGGGAGATAGAATTTTACATCAAGAAAAATTAGAGAAGAGGAGGTACGCAGACAATTAATAACTCGCATAAATATTTGGCTCTGATACCACTGTTAGGTTTGTACGAAATCGTGGCGAAATCAAATTATACAAAATAGAGGAAGCATGGTATATCAGATTTTTTTAAAAAAAATCCACAAACCAATTACCCGGATCTTCCTTTATACACAGTTATTAATTAAAAAGAAATAAAAGGAGATTAGATTCATACCCTTGAATAACTAAGCTTCCTAAGGTACGAGTTCAACTCTTTATTCTTCGTGATCTCCTTGAATCTCTGGAATTGATTCCTTCCTTTGATCAACGTTAGCAACCCAAGTGTTTAGCCTCTAGAGGTGATCCACCAAGGAAGAAGAATTGTTCAAGAAGGAGGGTGATTGGCTAAACCTTAGTTTTCTATTATCTATAGAAAAAGAGTACTCTCCAACAATTAGAATTGCATCTTCTGATACCTAATATAAGATTTCTCTTATATAGATATTGGTCAACCCTTCTAATCCTATTAGAAATAGGGTTTCATTTAATTAATTAAACTCCTTTAATTAATTAGGCTTCCCAACACATTGGGATTAATTAATTAAACTCCTTTAATTAATTTGTCTCCTAATCTTATTAGGAATAAATGAGAGTACTAATATTAAATTAATTCCTAAACTCCTTTAGAAATTAAAATAATAATAATTGTAATATGATTAATAGACTCCTCTTATTTCTTTATATTTAATATTTTCAAAATATTAAATAATAAATATTAAGCTATTTAATTTATTCTATCACCATAGATTAAATTAATTACACTTAGCATATTATTACGATTATGCCATTACCTTCTTAAATAATTATTCTTCCTTTTATGGTGCGGCCCTTTAGGTTCTCTATATCGAATCGGTTATGAATAAATCAATTAGAACAATTCTAATCTTATTTAAATAAATAAATTAAACTAATAAACTATTTAAATAAATAATATTTATTCTACAATAAAGATAAGCATCCCTAGCAATCAACGACTTTCCAGATAATATAGATTTCAACATTAATTATAAAAGAACTTGTGAGTAAATAGTTACCGTACAATTCAATCCTTCCACCATACAATGTCCCAATTAAATATAAGACATGGAATCACTGTAGATAATTAAATGCCTTTAATAAATGAATATTTTTATTAATTAATAAATAAATAAGATCGTTTACAAAGTATATGCTTTATCATCATATATGATTGGTTTGTATGCATACTACTTTCAATCTCCTACTTGCACTAAAGTCAATTGCCACGGTATCTCATACACATCTTCTCTAAGTGACGATCAAACTGTTGTTGTGTTAAAGCTTTAGTAAATGGATCTGCAATGTTGTCTTGAGAGTCTACACACTCCAAGGTGACGTCCCCTCTTTCAATGGTCTCCTTGATCAAGTGAAATCGCCGCAACAAGTATTTGGATTTCTGATGAAACCTGGGTTCCTTAGCCTGTTCAACAGCTCCGGTGTTGTCACAGTACAAGGGGACTGCTCCTCCAATGCTAGGAACCACACCAAGTTTGGTTATGAACATCTTCATCCAAACAGCTTTTTTTGCAGCTTCACTAGCTGCTATGTACTCTGCATCTGTTACTGAATCAGAAATTGTTTGCTGCATGGAACTCTTCCAACTCTTTGCTCCTCCGTTCAAGGTAAATATATACCCCGAAATAGATTTACTGTCATCTTGGTCCTTTTGAAAACTTGAGTTTGTGAAGCCCTCAAGTTTCAATTCAGACCCACTGTAGATAAGAAATACATCCTTAGTTCTTCGTAAGTACTTTAGGATATTTTTTAATGTCTTCCAGTGCTCTTCTCCTTGATTCGACTGATATCTTCTTGTTACACTAAGTGCATGAGCGACATCTGGTCTAGTACATATCATACCGTACATGATAGATCCTATTGCTGAAGCATAAGGAATCTTACGCATACGGTCTCTCTCCTCAGGTGTATTTGGGGCCTGTTTCTTGGAGAGATGTATTCCATGGCTCATCGGCATAAGACCTCTTTTGGAATCTTCCATGCTAAACCTCTTTAGCATCGAGTCAATGTACGTTCCTTGGGATAAGCCAATCATCCTTTTAGATCTATCTCTATAGATCTTTATCCCCAAAATATAGGATGCTTCTCCCAAGTCCTTCATAAAGAAGTGTTTAGACAACCAGATTTTAATCAATTGTAGCATAGGAATGTCATTCCCTATTAGTAATATATCATCAACATATAATACAAGGAATGAAACAGCGCTCCCACTAACCTTCTTGTACACACATGGTTCATCCTCGTCTTTGATAAAATCAAACTCTTTGATTGTCTCATCAAAGCTGATGTTTCATCTTCGAGAAGCTTACTTCAATCCATAAATGGATCGTTGCAGCTTACAGACTTGATTTGTTCCAACCTTTGAAACAAATCCCTCTGGCTGTGTTATATACACATCCTCCTCAAGTTTCCCATTGACGAAGGCCGTTTTCATATCCATCTGCCAGATCTCATAGTCGTAATAAGCTGCAATAGAAAAAAACATTCGAATGTACTTGAACATAGCTACTGGTGAGAAGATTTCATCATATTCAACTCATTGTCTTTGTTTGAAACCTTTTGCAACTAGTCGGGCCTTATAAGTCTCTACCTTGTTGTCTGCTGCAGTCTTTCTTTTAAAGACCCATTTACACCCAATAGACTTAATGCCCTTAGGTGGAGAAACCAAAGTCCATACTTGGTTCTCATCCATGGAGTCCATCTCGGATTTCATGGCTTCAAGCCATTTCCCTGAGTCTTTATTACTCATAGCCTGTTCGTAATTCAATGGATCATCATTCTTTATGATGTGTACCTCATCGTCATCCTCTATAACGAATCGTTACCTATCAGGTATCTTCGGTACTCTTCCAGATTTATGAATAGGGTGTTGTACAGAAGGTATCTCTACTTGGACAGGTTCATCTAATTGATCTGTAGTGGTTTGTTGTTCTTGAATTTCTTCAAGATCTATTTTCCTCCCACTAGCCCCTTCAAGGATAAACTTCTTTTCCAAGAAGGCAGCGTGTTTCGCAACAAACACATTTTGCTCAGTAGGATTGTAAAAATAGTATCCCAAACTTTCTTTAGGATATCCCACAAATGTGCACTTATCAGATCTTGTCCCAAGCTTATCATTTTGAAACCTTTTCACATACGCTGGACATCCCCAAATCTTAACATGCTTAAGGCTAGGTTTCCTCCCTGTCCACATCTCATATGGAGTCTTGGGGACGGATTTTGATGGGATATTATTTAGTAGATATGCAACCACTTCTAGGGCATAACCCTAGAATGATACTGGAAGATCGATAAAACTCATCATGGAATGAACCATGTCCAACAATGTTCGATTTCTCCTTTAGATACACCATTTAATTGTGGTGTTCCTGGTGCAGTCCATTGTCAGATTATACCATTTTCTTTGAGACAATCGAGAAACTCATCGCTTAATTATTCTCCACCTCGATCCGATCAAAGAATCTTAATACTTTTGCCAGTTTGTTTCTCAACTTTACTTCTAAATTCTTTGAACCTTTCAAACGATTCAGATTTGTATTTCATTAAATACACATATCCAAACCTTGAATGATCATCAGTGAAATTAATAAAATAAGAATACTCTCCCCGTGCATTCGTTGTCATAGGTCCACAAACGTCTGTGTGAACTAACGCTAACAACTCTGTAACTCTTTCTCCTTTTCCACTAAAAGGATATTTAGTCATTTTACCCATGAGACAAGATTCCTAAGTTGGATATTATTCATAATCAGATAGCTCTAAGAGCCCATCCTTATGCAACTTGGATAATCTTGTTTCATTGATATGACCGAGTCTACAGTACCACATATAGGTATAATTAACATCATCTCTTTTCCTTTTCTTAGATTGTTCAATTTGAAATATATTTTCATGTAAGTCAAGTATATAAAGTCCATTTCGCAAATTACCAACACCATATAAAACATTGTTATTATAAATAGAATAACTGTTGTTCTTTATTATAATGTCAAATCCATCCATATCTAATACAAAAACATAAATAATGTTTCTAATGATATTCGAAAAAAAAACAATTATTGAAATAAATGGACTTGCCTGTAGGCAGTGCTAAACAATAAGTGCCTACAGCTAATGCAGCAACCTTTGCTCCATTTTCCACTCGTAGGACAACCTCATCCTTGTTCAGCTTTCTACTTCTGACCAGTCCCTGAAAAATATTACATATGTGAGAACCACAGCCGGTATCCAATACCTAAGTAGAATTTTGACTTTCTGAAAAATTAATTTCAATCATGAACAAACCTTGATCGGAAGTCGAAGCTTCTCCAAGCTTCTTCTCTGCTAGAAACTTCTTGCAGTTCCTCTTCCAATGACCCAGCAATGGAAGCACATTCCTTTGCTAGCTGGATTAGGTTTCTTTTGATCCTTCACTTTCGCCTTGCCCTTAGCCTTCTTAGATTTCTTCTTTTCAAAAGATACCTTGGGCCTCTTCCTTTTCTTGGAAGAATCATCCACCATTTAGACATGGTTCTTCTTGGATAAGAAGTGACCTACTGCAGTTTTCAACATGTTAAGTAATTCAGGAAAGCTGACATGCAACTGATTAATGTGACTGCAAGACTGAGTCTTGACTCAACTCCCTATCCATGACGAACCCAAGATGTCCAAGGCGTTCAATCAAATAGATCACCCTTACTATATGAGTCTCAATGGCAGTGCCCTCGGTCATCCAAGATCAGATAAGCTCATTAGATATCTCATATCTGACAGTCCTACTATGTTCACCATACAACTCCTTGAGGTGAAGCAACATAGTAAGAGCATCCGTGTTTTCATGCTAACACTGACGCTCGTTATTCATGGATACGAGCATAATGCATTGAGCAACAGATGCATCATCATCTTGCCACTTTACAATAGTGGCAATCTCTTCCTCAAAGGCTATTTCTGGAAACAGTTCCAGAGACAGGTGAATTTAGGACATAAGAAATCTTTTCAGCGGTGAGAACTATTCTCAATTTCCTTAACCAGTCCGTGTAATTTGGTCCGGTCTGTTTGTTAGCATCAAGTATGCTACGCAGTGAAATTATTGATTTTGATATTTTTTAAATTTCTGCATGTGAAAAGACAACATTTTAGCAAACATTCATTTCATTAATTATTTACATACCAAGATAAATTAGATCTTATTTTAAATTGGTATCTCCCACTATTTTCTTCAAACTTTATTACCCTCACTTATATAGTTCGGCAAAATCTAATTAAAGATTTGCTAGTGAGAATAAGGATCCTGTTTCAAATGTATATAGCCTTGTGTGTGCACAACAGACTATATATAAGTAAATAGGTAGACAACTCTTATCAATTACATCACTATGTAATGCCTTGTATTTTGCCTCTTAGATCATAATGGTCAAGTGTGTGCACATCCGAACTAAAATGATTTAAGTTAAGTCCAACCGAGCACTTTCATATATTCAAAAAAGAAAAATATTGTCCTTGTGTGTGCACAACAAAATAATATTGTTCAATTTTCTTTATAAGCATCAAATGTGATTAAATTAATATCTTAATACTTGCATTGTGTGTGCACAACAAACTCATATTAAATATTTAATACTACCTCCGTCCCATAATAAGTGCTTTTTTAGCTTAAATCACACAAACCAATACACAAATTAAAATGGCAAAAATACCCTCAATATACTTTCTTTGTTTTGTTTGACACTTTTTTTATTGTCTTTTGGTCTCTCTTTCTCTTTCTTCAACCTTTCAACTTCCCAATAAATACGCAATAAATACCATTGGATGCATAAGAGCACATATGGGAAAATATTGTAAAAATTATATTGGAGTTCTAACACATCACTTATTTTGGGAAAAATTGTTAAGCCTAAAAAGGCACTTATTGTGGGACGGAGGTAGTACTCTATTAATTTTATCATGCTAGAAGGCGACGTTCGATATTCCAAATATCTTTGAACGCTTTAGACTTAAAATAATTATATTGAGGGGTTTGTTATTATTAGTCTCACCTTGTTTAGCGCACATGCACACACACACACACACACACACTCACACACACACATATATATATATATATATATATATATATATATATATATATAATACGCGTCATTTTATGCAAACATGTGAAGCATGTTTTCATAAAATATAATATATATATATATATATATATATAATACTTAGCATGCACATATAGAATACTATATTCTACCTGGATTGATTATGTACTTTTATTCTAGTTTGGTTCACTAGGGCCACCAAGTGAACTAAAAGATCAAACCTAGGAGTGCAAGAATTAAATTTAAACGTAATTATTACATTTAAACTTGAGCTCCATTACAAACGGGTCTTTATGCGCTCCTTGCTCTTTGGTCTCCAATTCATCAAGATAATTCTAACTAATCCTATTATATAAACTATTTAATTTAAATAACAATCTTGATCAGCAATCAAGGGGAAGTACATATGAGGGAGATAGAATTTTACATTAAGAAAAATTAGAGAATACGAGGTACGCAAATCCCATTTAATAAAACTCATTCATTCAAGTATTCAACTACAATAAAATTCAATCACATTGGTCAATAGTCCATAATCAACCCCATTTATTAACATACATATCACCATATGCATCAATAAATAAAATATTTAATATATACATTGATATCGATTTAATGGGAAATCTTAGTTAGTTTTGAAAACCAATTTCAACTATAATTAGTTATCATGGAATCTAATTCTAACTATAATTAGTTAGCATGAAATCCAATTCTAATTAAAATAAACATCTTTATTTTAATCCAATTCCAAGTCTAATAAACTCCTTTATTAATCTGAAATTACAGAAAAACCTTTAATTATAATTTTTAATTAAAATGAACCTTTTATATTTAAAAAAATAAAATAATTTTTTTTCGGGTGGGGTGGCGCTGCAGCGCTGCTATTGTACTAGCATGCAGCGCTGCCGCGCCACGTCATAAAAAACTGAGACACGAAGCCGGCACTGTAGTGCTGCTAGTGAACTAGCATCCGGCGCTGCAGCGCCATGTCACTTTCAGGAACACGGAGCCGGCGATGCGGCGCTACTCCAAGGCTTTTGACCGGCGCTGTAGTGCCGCTAAGCAGTGTCCGTTTTCATAGTTCGCGAATTGAGTAGTTTTTCTTCAAAAACAAAATTCCTATTTAACTATTATGCCCAATTTAATTGTTTAAAACACATATCAGTATATGTATCAAATTTAGACGCATAAAGGTTTGGCTCTGATACTACTGTTAGGTTTGTACAAAATCGTGGCGCAATCAAATTGCACAAAATAGCAGAAGCATGGTATATCAGAGTTTTAAAAAAAATCCACAAACTAATTACCCGGATCATCCTTTATGCACAATTATTAATTGAAACGAAATATAAGGAGATTAGATTCATACCCTTGAAGAACTAAGTTTTCACATGTACGAGTTCCACTCTTTGTTCTTCGTGATCTTCTTGAATCTCCGGGATTGATTCCTTCCTTTGATCAATGCTAGCCACCTAAGTGTTTGGCCTCTAGGGGTGATCCACCAAGGAAGAGAAATTATTCAAGAAGGAGGGTGGTTGGCTAAACCCTAGTTTTCTATTCTCTATAGAAAAGGAGTACTCTCCAACAATTGAAATTGCATCATCTGATATCTAACATATGACTTCTCTTATATAGATATTGGTCAACCCTTCTAATCCTATTAGAAATAGGGTTTCATTTAATTATTTAAACTCCTTTAGTTAATTAGGCTTTCCAACACATTGGGATTAATTAATTAAACTCCTTTAATTAATTTGCTTCTGTGACGAACGAGAATTTTGTAATTTAATTTAAATATTTATTGAATTAAATAAATATTTTTGATGATTTATTTATTGAGATAAATAATTATTTGATGGAATTATGGTAGATTAATTTAATTATATGTGTTACATTGATTAAATTAATGTGGAGAATTTTTATAATTCAAAGTAAATATTTAATCGAGCTTATTTGATTAAATAAATTATTTAATAAGCATAATGTTATTCTAATGAATTTAATAATTAATTAGAGATTTAAAGATTTGACATGATTAATAAATGAGAATATTAATTATGTGCTAAAGTGATTTGATATGTAATAGTATATTTTATTTAATTGATTTAAATAAGATTATTTAATTGAGTGAGTGTGACAATTAAAAACTATGCAATAAACATTTAACTAAATTAATGAGAAAGGAAGAATAAGGGGACAAACTAAACATGGCCTTAATGGGAGTTGGAGCAGTTAACCCATTATGAGATTAACTGACAACCACTAACCCATCAGTTATATACATTATATATTATATACGTATACTTATATTATATATCAGTTAAGTTAGTATTCTCCATAAACTACTATTATCAGAGAGAAATGTTCAAGAAAGTTTGAGAGAGTTTGAGAATTTAAGGAAGAAAGGTTGAAGAATTAAAGAAGAGGAGCTCTATATCATCATCTAAACAAAGTAGAAAAGGTATGATTCTTCAACCCAAGTTTTAATTCACGTTCTTATATTTTCTCCTTGAAAGCATATTTAAGTCCTCTACAAAAGTTAAATTTGTGATTAATTCATGAATTGACGATATATATACTAATAAATGTTTACAACGTGTTTTCTATCATTTATATATGTTTTAAAACAATCGAAACTATGAAATTATGTTTAAATTGGATTTTCAGAAGTTACAGAGTATGAAAAGTTGAATATGGTCCTTATGTACAAAATTGTATGCTATAATTGTTTTCTTAACTTAAAATTGATCATAGATTATGATAATATGTTAAGAAACAAAATCAGTATACTTTCAATTGTGTGATTTAGTTTAAAAACAAAGTCAAAGTGTTGATTTTCATCAAGAACACTTAACAATGGCTTTTCTTCAAAATTACAAAATTTAGAGCTTTGATTATGTGTTATGATGATTATATAAGTTAAAACATGTTAGAAGCTTAAAACTATGATTTTATAAAATTTTATATGTATTGTGTTAGTTAAAATTAGAATTTGGTGCAAGAAAATAAGCCAAATTGGCTTTTTCCCTACACAGTTCGCGAACTAGGATTTCCCCTAGCAGAGACACCCGCCCCACACTACAAGAAAATGGCCTAACAGCGACCAAAGGTTTCAGCGACCGCACAGTCTAGTCGCTAATAGCAACAACAGCGGCCGCCTTTGGCGACCGCAAGGGAATCTGGTCGCTATCTGATATCAACGACCGCATGCGGTCGCTGTTCGGTCGCCAGTCTATTTTTGCTGCCTAAAAATTAGCGTAAAGTGTTTGCGGGCTATTTTGTTGCGACCACTTAGCATCAGCGACCACTTTCGGTCGCTACTAAGTCCAAATCATTAAAAAATCAGTGACCGCATGCGGTCGCTGAAATTGGTCGCTGATCAGTTTCAATGTAAACAGCACCAGGCGCCTCGGCAGACCAAACAGAAAGAAAAGAGAGGGGGACCGGAAGAGGGACAATAGGGAGAAGGGGGAGAAGAGAATAGGGAGAGTCGGCCGCCGCTACTGCCCCACTGCCACCGCCCGCCGCTACCGCACCGCCACAAGGTAAACCCAGCTTACAGACTCTGTACATTTTGTTTATGTAATTAGTTAAAGTAAACCCAATTAATCAATTAAATTGAGTAACTAGTTTAACTGTGATTGATTGTGATTGCTTATATGGAACTGTTATGGATGGATACTTGAATAGAGGAGATTAGGTTGGTTATGTGGAGGCATAAGGTAGGTTAAATGGATTTCTAACACAAGCAAATAGTTATGACACAAGTCGTGTTAAATTGTGCACATTAGTTGTTTGTTAAAAGTCCCAAGTGGACTTTTATAGCTATTAGATAGAATCAAGTGCACATTAGTGTTAAACTGTTACTTAAATCAAGTGCACATTAGGTTGGTTGATTGTGCACATTAGGCATAAGGGAGGTTATGGCTATTAGATGGAATCTAGTGCACATTAGATGGAATCAAGTGCACATTAGTGTTAAACGAATATTAGATGGAATCAAGTGCACATTAGCTGTTTGTTAAAAGTCCCAAGTGGACTGTTATGTGCACATTAGTGTTAAACTGTGCACATTATTGGTATGTCATATGCTATGATAATATTATAGAGTTTGGGTATATTAGATTGAAACGAAAAGCAATATACATTATAACTATAAATAAACTTTCCTTATAACCAAAACAAACAAAAGGTTAATCTTGATTCTTTACCTAGTAAATAGTAAGACAGAAAATAATAACAAAATGTTGAATCTTCCACATTTTTTATTTTTACATACAAGCAATATACATGCTATATTGAGCAAATGAAAATGCAAGCCAGATTTAAACAAACCTCCTTGATTTAAACAATGTATTAAATATGTCTTCAAACAATATCGTACCGCAATAATGGTCGATAGGCAAAACTATTTTAAAAACCAAACTCAGCACCTATAAGATGGTCGCCAGGTAACTTCATTGATAACCACCAACCTCAAGATCACTATGATGAGATTATTAACATAATAAAGATCAAGATTGACATTTTGAAAGGAAAAAAATTATTCAACTCTCATTAAACATCACTGTATAAATGCTAAGCATTCACTCAATTATCATTAGTTCACCAATAGAAATAAATCTCTAAAACCCATGAGGTTGATAATAATAAAAAACAACCCAAAGTGTATAAGCAATACACCAAAATCGAGTAGGAAACAAAACCTACTAATCCCAACATAGGATATTTAACTAGACAAGACAGCTGGATACTCAAAATTGTTCACTATCAAACCCTAATACTACTTCAGGTGAATCTCAATTTTGTCATCAAGCACATAACTATACAACCTTTCAGTTAATATAAACAAAACCAAACATAAAAAAATACAAAATGATGTCAAATACATTATATATATATATATATATATATATACACAAACACTAATTATGGGTTTGCTGCATGTTATGGGTTGGAAATAAGATTGCTGCCCACTGCAGCAGTGGTTGTGGTAGGCATTATGGGTTGGAAATAAGATTGCTGCCCACTGCAGCAGTGGTTGTGGTAGGCATTAGCTGGGGGCTTACCTTAGGCTCGCAGTCAACACCTTTAAATTTCTTGGAGTGCTCAGCTATCTTCTCTAAGATAGTTGAGTGTATCACCCATATAATGTTTAAAGTACAACCTAAACAAATCAAGAATGTGGATAATTGAGCTATGAAAAGCAAGGAGAGAAGGTGCAGTCGCTGCCTATTGGCAACAGCAGTGGGCAGGAAACGGGATCTGCTGCTTAATGGCTGCAGCATGCAGCAGATGCTTTGACATCTTGAGCATAGTTTCAAAAGCTTGACAAGTATGCTTAAATGTTAAGCAAATTCTAACAAGTATGCTCAAGTCATATGCTTACAAAGTATGCTTAACTGTTAATCATATGCTTCCAAATATGCTCAAGTCATATGCTTATAAGTATGATTAGAAAGCCTGACCATGCTATACATTATGTTGGTTTGAACATGTATGGTTGGGGCTGTGTTGTTATTTGACCACCCTCAGACAACAACAGCTCGCATGTATGTTGAAATGTTAATCATATACGTGTATATACTCAAGTCATATGTTTACAAGTATGCATCATAAATGACATTGGGCTGAATTATAAATATCTAACATGGGGATACAATAATTCTTATTTGTAGTAGGTACCGTGGTATCATGGACCTTTATTCAGACCGTAGTTGGATGAGAAAATGAAAGTCAAGTGCCCAGATAGGTACTACAACTTAATTTAGAACTGGTTGTCAAGTGTTTCTGGATTATACATATAGTCACCCGGAATGTGTGAATGGTTAGAACAAGATAAGATGCCCTTATTTGAAGTGTCAAAATATAAATTATATGGACAGAGACATAGTAAACTATCATTTACTTGTTTTTGGGTTCATGAGAAATTATGAAAAATACTGGTGGGCACATGGGCAGAGAAGAGATAGTGGCTATGCACAAGTACACACTCCGAGCAGCAGTACACATCATATGAATGACATGGTTCATGATATTGCAGGGCCGAATTTTGATTAGGAACAAGGCAGAGAGTAACCTATGAATTCTGATGCCAAAGCGTTCTTTAAGTTGTTAGACGAGGGTAGCGAGCCGTTGTGGCATGGTTTCACCAAGCACACTTCATTGTCTGTAGTGGTGACATTACTTAACATTAAGGCTGATCACAACATAAGCCATGAATGTATTGGGTCGCTATTGAAGGCCATTAAGAGTATGTTGCCTGACGATGAAAAATTGCCCGATAACTACTACTACTGTAAGAAAATGGTGAAGAAGTTGGGTCGTGGATACCAAAAGATCGATGTATGTCGAAACTGATTGTATGTTGTTTTAGAAGGAAAATGAACAAAAGACAAGGTGCACGTTTTGCAGTCATGATCGGTTCAGGCCTAATAAAGAGGGTGTGACTACAAAAAACACAAGTATACCTTTTAAGATTTTAAGGTATTTTCCAATTTCTCATCGATTAAAAAGGATGTACATGTCTTCAAGAACAGCTGAACATATGACTTGGCATGCGAAATCTCCAGCTAAAGATGGAGAACTTAACCATCCCGTAGATGGGCAGGCTTGGAAAGATTTCAACTTAGCACATCCTAGGATGACGTATATGCATCAATAATACAGACATTGTTCTGGCAAAAGTGCCCCGCCCAAACAAAAGATAACCTGAACAAGGAACGAATAAATGCCCTGAATAATGCATCGGTCGACCATCCAGGGGCGGGTGAGCAGCACATGCACTTGTATAGCCCATGTCGGTGTGCGCCTGACATATGGGCAGGGATGTGTGAGGTGTAGTGGGATGAGGCCTGGGTGAAGAGACAAGAAACGCAAGACTACCGTCCCTAACAGAGCCTCAGGTGTACCTGAAGGTGCCAAGGCAAAAAGATCGTATAGGGGCGGCAGTATATCACAGCTGCAGCATATTGCTACACGGGTGCGTATTTTGCAAATGTCAATCATTATATATACATTATATCACATGTTTACATATTAATATACGAGCATGTTTTATAGGAGACTGATAAGTGGTTTTCATGACCACTTATTCAGATATTATATAACTTGTTTTGCTGCTTAAACTCAAGTATCATTGTGCTTTTCATGTGTTTTTGCTTTATTTTATAGATTTCCTATTTTCGAACTCCTCGTGGTGCATTAAGATAAAAAAGGACAAAAGATTGCTAAAATGGGACAAAGCACAAAAATAGGCTTAAGGCATGATGATGGCATGAGTGAAGGGGCAATGCAATGTGATGGTGCTATGAGGCTCAAAGGATGCAAGAAGGCAAGAATGAAGATGGCAGCCAAGTGCAACAGCAAAAGAAGCAAGCAGCGGAAAAAATCCAGATTTTCAGAGCCGCGCGACCGCGCCTGATGCTAGGCCAAATGGCACGCGGCCGCGCTTGTCCCCAGCAGACCAAACTTTGACTTTTGCAATTAAACAGACGAGGCTTGGCTTTGGAAACATATATATCAGGGCTTTTTCCTATTTTTGAAGATATACAATACTCCTCCCTTTAAGGGAGCCCTAGTCATAGTTCTCTCTTCTCTCTTTAATTTCTTGTCTAGATTAGGTTAGGAGTAGATTAAGGTTAGGTTTAGATAGTTAGTTTCGAGGGGTTACTTAGGTGTTGAAGATTGAATCAAGTGTATTTCATTGAAGATTCAACAAATGGGTTTGAGCAATCAGATTTACATTCTCTATCTTTATACTTTTCTTGCTCTCTCTTTGTAATCTTATGATGTGTATTGAACTTGTGGATGGTATATTTGAGTCATTTATGACTTAAACTTATTTTGAGATTTCAATGGAACCATTTGAGTAGTTTACTTTGACATGCTTCCTTCTTGGTCTATTGATTGCTAGGTGATTGTCTATTACGATTCATGCTTTAATTGCTTAATTAATTCACGACCAATTACTGTGATAACCTATATGGAGTAGAAAGACAAAATGTGGGTTTAGATCTAATCGTAGTAGCGGGTGATTGTATGTCCACATGGCATTAGACATAAGATTTGTGCTTAGGATTGTGACAACTCGAGAATTTATAAAATCTTAAATGATTAAAATAAAGGTTAAAGAATAAAACCTAGATGAGAATTTATTTAAAAAAATTAAGTAAAACCTATAGGGTTTGCTATTTGAATGGGAATAACGAAAATATGGGTTATAAAATTTTAAAACCCTAGAAAAGGTGTGAAGGAATGTTAAGAATAAGGTATTACGATACTTATAAAAATTATTGTGAACTAAATGGTGTAAGAAATGTTATAATGATACATGTGGAAATTTTATTAAGGAAATAAAATTTAACATGAAGAAAAGCTATGAGGTTAAACGAAGATGAGTATATGTATAGAAATATATATATACTTAGTAAGGTGCTATATATTTTAGCAAGAGGAATGATGAATTACGTTAGGGATATGAAAATCAAGATAAAACTATGTTAGTAATTAGCATAGCTGGAATGTTGGCCTTGATTGGCAAATAAGAAGAGGAATAAGTATAAAGCTAATAGCTAATATGATTAGCAATAAAAATGGAGTACGTTAAAACTCAAAATTCGAGTTAGAGATAGAATTTTGAAGTACGGACTGCTCGGTTGCGTCCGGAACGTCAAGTTTAGTCAAAAAATACAATAAACACAAAATGTGTAAAGGTTGACTTTTTGGTCAAAGTCAACAGTGGACTTTTATGGAGAAAAGTCAAAATTGAAATTAAAAGTGGTATATGTGATGACTTATGTGAATAATGAAATAGATTGAATAAATATACATTATATAATGTGTATACATTTTTTTTGTATACAAAAGAGAATTAAGAATAAAAGTTATGTAGCCTAATATATATATTAGGAATGATAATTAAATAATCTAAGGAAAGCAAGTCTAATTGGGTTAAGTAATTAAATGTATATGAGTAAGAATTTGATGTACAAATTGAGTGAATAGAAATTCTAATTAAATAATTAGGGTAGGATATAATTAAAATTGGTGGACTATGTTAATTTACATAGCCCATTTATTTTATTATCAAGCCTAAAGGAATTATTAGGTAGCCCAATGAGGATTTATTTAGTAACCCAAAATAATGGGATATGTGCTAGCAGAATAACTATGGTTAGGAACTAACCATACTTGAGTTAAATGTAGGAAAGTGTTGGTATATAAGGTGGACCCCACTAGTAATGATGGATGACGATTGTTAAGAAATTTCCTAGAAAATTTCCTTGAAGTGGCAAAAGACTATTTTGCCCTAACAAAAAATTATTAATGACTTTTGTGTCCTAAGAAGGAAATTGCTAGGAAGTTTCCTAGTAATAGGGAAATGACAATTTTGACCTAAGAGAAATTTGATAATGACCATGGAATCCTTGAAGGAAATTTCTAGGAAATTTCCTAATTATAGTAAGATGACAATTTTGTCCTTAAAGAAAATTGATTATGACCAATATGTCCTATGAGGAAATTTCTAGGAAATTTCCTTAAGATGACTTAAGGACCATTTTATCCTATTCTAGTGATGGCATAATGACAATTTTGCCCGTGACGGTAGCTAACTGGCCAAATTAGTGTAGGGACTTTAATGTCATTTGATTAAGGCAAATTTAGCAATTAAAAATAAATCAAAAATGGGGGATAATGGAGGGAGTATACGGCTAAGATAGGAAGAAAGAAAGAAGATGGGGGAGATGTATATTAGATATACAAAACATATCTATACATTTTTTTTTATCAAACAAAAATCCATTTCCTTTCTCTTTCATCTATCTCTCCAAAATTGTAAAAGAAACTAGAGAGAGAGAGAGAAGGAGGTCACGGCTAAGAAAGGAGGAAGAAGAGGAAGTGATCAAGCATTCATGCACCTGATAAGTAGGTTTTACACCTACTTATTGGACGCCAACTTGCTATGATTATGGCTTAAACTCAAGCACTTAATTATCTTTTAACGCATTTTATCTTTGTGTTAAGCATTTTAGGCAGGAAACTCTTTTGGGCATGAAATGACACAATAATGGCATGGTTTGGCATGACTTGGCAAGGAACTGGAAAAAGGCATGAAGCTAGCTCCAAGGCAAGAAGGGTTTGGCATATGGAAAAGGGCACAAGAAAAGGGACTCGATTCAACTAATGTGAAGGTGCTAGAAGCAGCAAAAGAAAGAGCATAGGATTGCAAAAGAAAGCAAAAGCCAGAAATTGCATCAGCTGAAGAAGTGTTCGCGCGCAGCCGCGCCATGAAGACAAAGGAAGTCAGCGCGCCCGCGCCGGTTAGCAGAGCCAGAGGGCTGTTCTGGGCATTGGCGCGCCCGCGCCCCAATTACACTACGAGGCCGCGTGGCCGCGCGGGGCTTGACTGAGGACAGTTGACTTATTTTACTTAGCTGAATGTAATAGTTATAAGGCTTATGTTTGCTGGAGACTAGGGGGGAATTGATCATTTTTTTATTAGAATTTATTTTTGCTATCACAGGTTGTGTTCCCATATTCTAGGTTAGAGAGTGTGAAGGTCCAAGAGGCTTCTCTTCTTCTTCCTTCTTGCTCTGCTACTACTACATTTTCAAGGGTTCATCTTGGAAATCATCTGTGGTCCAGACTTGAGTTTGTTATCTTCTATTGAAAGAGGGAAACCACAATTCTACACTTCCTTTCTCTTGTTTCTCTCATTTACTAGTTGCTCAATGCTTGGTTTGAATCCCATAATGGTGGGAGGTTCAATGATGAACTAACTTCCATTATGGGATTCTAATGGATTCTAGTTGCTAAACCTAGGGTTTATGTCTCTTTGATATACATGGATGATAATATGTGGGTTGCCTAACATAGGTGTTTGTATGCCTAGATGTTTGATCAACATCTACTCTAATAGTTTATATGAACTTGAAAAATAAAGTGTAAACTTAGATTTCTCCATGTTAGCATGTGTTTGTGAAACTTGCTTTAGTTGAATTTCATGATTCGCTTGCCGGATAGAAATATACCGTATGGCCGTATGTAGTATAATGGGAGTTTGTGCGTAAATTGGTTTGGTTTATAAATCGCATAGAAATATAGAGGTTTAGGCTTGCCGATGTTCATGTGATTTCTATCTTAATTATGGACATTATATGATTTGGACTTGGTATATTGAAAGATAGTCAAGTCTCACATCCGTGCTCCCGACTAGCATCTCTATATGATTATCCGTGTATGATTTGTGGTGTGGTTGACCTAGGTGACGCTCTAGATGAAGTTAGGATCCCTTATCCCCCCTAATTTGAACCCCCTGCTTATTAATTGATTAAGTTTAGTTAAAGTTTAGGATAATTAATTAAAGAACATTGTGACAACTGTTTAAGCAGACATAGATAACTAATGAACTGTTGCATAATAGATTAGGCCTGACTCCGATTTTCATGGGACGATCTCGACTTACCGAGTTATTACTTGCCGACCGTGTACACTTGCATGTGTTTTTGTGTCCGTTCTTGTTAACACTTAAATGGCGCAACAAGTTTTTGGCGCCATTGCCGGGGACACGGTTTTAGTTTAATCCTATTGATATCAGTTTTCGTTATATGTGACTGACTTGAACAAATCTCTTCTTACCTCATTTCTAATTTTATTTTTGTTTACTTGTGTTTCAGGTACTCGTGGATAGTTTATGCACACTCGAGCCTCACATCCTGAGTTAGTGCCTCACCAAGAGCACATCAACGGTCGAGCGTGGAGAGCTAACATCCGAAATATTAATCCTCGAGAAGAGCCTGAACTACTTCATCAAATGGCTGAAGAGCAGAGGGCCTTGCAAGATTATTCCATGCCCAAACTCACCGATCTGCAATCAAGTATAGTGAGGACCAGCAATTGCGGCAAACACTTTTAAGATAAAGCCAGGAACATTGCAGATGATACAAAACAATCTCCAGTTTAGCCTTTCGAAGATCCCAACGAGCATATTATGAGCTTCATAGAAATATGCGACACGTTTAAATACAACAACGTTCCCGGTGATGCAGTGAAACTCAGAATATTTCCTTTCACCTTGAGGGATAAGGCAAAAAGTTGGTTGCACTCACTGCCTTCAGGGTCAATAACTACATGGGAAGATTGTGCTCAGAAATTCTTGACCAAGTTCTTTCCTATGGCCAAGACCGCTGCAATGAGGAGAGACCTGAGTACCTTTGCACAGCATCCAGGGGAAACATTGTATGAAGCTTGGGAACGTTATAAGGAGATGCTCTGGAAGTGTCCACACCATGGTATGCCAGAGTGGATGGTGATTAACTCTTTTTACAATGGTTTGGGATGGCAATCAAGGCCCATTATTAACGCTGCATCGGGGGGAGCTATCTGGAAAAATGATTTTTTGACAGCGTATGAGCTCTTTGAGACCATGGCAGCAAACGAGTATCAGAATCTGACGGCCAGGATGGTACAACCGAAGGTTGCAAGGATTTTAGAAGGAGATGCCATTACAGCATTGTCTGCTCAGATGGCAGCTATGGCAAAGAAGATTGATTCATTGACGGAGGAAAAAGTCAAGACAGTTGCTTGTGTCTGTGAGATTTGTGCAGGGACACATCAGACAGACCAATGTGCTATCAGTACAGAATCAGTACAGTTTGTGAGCAACTACCAAAAACCCCATAATCAATTTCAAAATTCTTACAGCCCCAACAATAGGAATCGTCCTAACTTTAGTTGGAGTAATACTCAGAATGTCCAACACCCCCACCATCAGACATCTCAGCCACAGTACCATACATCACAACCACAACAATTTCAATCCCAGCAGCAATATCCACCACAGCAAGCTCATCACCAGTATGCACCAAAACCCCCCTACCCTCCTGGTTTTCAACAACAACATCATCCTCCACCTGTACCTCAACCAGAAAAGAAGTCAGAGGAGAGACTGGAAATCGATGAACTAAAGTTAATCGTGAAGAGCCAAGCTATATCTCTCAAGATGATGGAGACTCAAATTGGTCAAATTGCCAATGCGGTTCTCACTCGACCTCAAGGGACTCTTCCTAGTAATACAGAGATGAATCCAGGGAAAAGGGAGGGAAAGGAACAGTGCCAATCCATCACACTAAGATCTGGGAGGCAAACTTCAGATTTGGAGGCCCGCGCGGCCGCGCCTTAAGAAGGCCAAAACCTGGCGCGGGCGCCAAGACGCAGATCACCCTTAGACCGTGTTGGTTGATGGAAATGATGGAGGAACGAGTGTTGTGGCAGATAAGGAGGAAACCACTGAGAAAATCATAACTAAACCACCACATGTGTACCCTACTGTTCCTTACCCACAGAGATTGCACAAGCAAAGGGATGACAGACAGTTCGCTAAGTTTTTGGAGGTGTTCAAGAAACTGCAGATAAACATACCCTTTGCCGAGGCACTAGAACAAATGCCAAGTTACGCAAAGTTTATGAAGGGTATTCTGTTAAGGAAGAAACGATTAGAGGACTTTGAGACAGTGGCCTTAACAGAAGAGTGCAGTGCGGTATTACAGCGTAAATTACCTCCAAAGCTTAAGGACCCGGGCAGTTTCACAATACCTTGCTCCATTGGAAATTTATCTTTCAGCAAATGCCTCTGTGACTTAGGAGCTAGCATAAATTTGATGCCTCTGTCCGTATTCAATCAATTGGGATTGCCGGCTCCCAAGCCGACAAATGTATCACTACAACTTGCTGACAGATCCATCACTTATCCTAGAGGTATTGTGGAAGATGTTTTGGTTAAAGTGGACAAATTTATCTTCCCAGCTGACTTCATCATTCTTGATTACGAAGAAGACAGAAATATCCCAATCATCCTTGGGAGACCTTTCCTTGCCACGGCGCGAACTCTTATAGATGTCCAAAAGGGAGAGTTAACAATGAGAGTGCATGACCAAGAAGTCACTTTCAACGTTTTTAAAGCTATGAAGTTTCCCACTGACGAGGAAGAGTGCTTCCGGATTGATGTGATAGAAAGGGTGCTGAATGAAGGATTTGAAAATCTGATGGGTACTGAGCCTTTGGAGAGTGCTATATTGGGAGACTCAGATATTGAGGATACTATAGTTGCTGAATACGTGCAAATTCTTGACACAGCACCAAAAATGCGAAAGTTGAAGATGCCTATCGAGCCACT
Source organism: Panax stipuleanatus (assembly GCA_020205555.1). NCBI lineage: Eukaryota > Viridiplantae > Streptophyta > Magnoliopsida > Apiales > Araliaceae > Panax > Panax stipuleanatus. The sequence continues at coordinate 29,603,891 of CM035125.1, forward strand.
AAAACTTGCTTGGGAGACATCAGAATGACTCAAGCCTTCTCTTGAGATGCCTCCAGATCTTGATCTTAAACCTCTTCCAGATCATTTAAGGTATGCATTTTTAAGTGAATTTTCAAAGTTGCCTGTTATTATCTCTGCCGCACTAACATCTTGTCAGGAAGAACAACTGCTACGGGTGCTAAAAGAGTTTAAATCGGCAATTGGATGGACCATAGCCGATATAAAGGGGATCAGCCCAGCATTTTGTATGCATAAAATCCTGCTGGAAGATAATAGTAAACCATCAGTGGAGCAACAGCGCAGATTAAATCCAATCATGAAGGAAGTGGTTAAGAAGGAGATTCTAAAGTGGTTAGATGCAGGGATTATCTATCCTATATCAGACAGCTCTTGGGTGAGCCCGGTGTAGTGTGTGCCGAAGAAGGGGGGTATGTCCGTGATATCCAATAAACATAACAAGCTACTTCCTACCAGAACAGTGACGAGGTGGAGAGTCTGCATGGACTACAGCAGACTAAACAAGGCTACCAGGAAAGATTATTTTCCCCTCCCTTTCATTGATCAGATGCTAGACAGGCTGGCCGGTCATGAATATTACTGCCTTCTGGATGGGTACTCGGGATACAATCAAATAATGATAGCCCCAGAAGATCAAGAAAAGACTACCTTTACTTGTCCATATGGTACATTTTCTTTTAGAAGGATGTCTTTCGGTTTGTGCAATGCCCCGGCTACCTTTCAGAGGTGTATGATGGCCATTTTCTCCGATATGGTTGAGCAAAATGTTGAAGTCTTCATGGATGATTTTTCTGTTTTTGGAGACTCGTTTGACCTATGTTTGGAGAATTTGGTGATGGTGTTAAAACGATGTGTCGAGACAAATCTTATATTGAATTGGGAAAAGTGCCATTTTATGGTACAAAAAGGTATCATTTTGGGTCATAAGGTCTCGAAGAAAGGATTAGAGGTGGACGGGGCTAAGTTGGAAACTATTGAGAACTTGCCTCTGCCTATTTCTATAAAAGGTGTTCGTAGCTTCTTGGGACATGCAGGCTTCTATCGTCGGTTTATAAAGGACTTCTCGAAGATTACAAAGCCACTTTGCAGTTTGTTGGAAAAATATGTCCTCTTTAAATTTGATGAGGAATGCTTGACTGCATTCGAGCACTTGAAGAAGAAGTTAACTACGGCACCAGTGATCACATCTCCGAATTGGGACCTTCCGTTTGAGCTAATGTGTGATGCCAGCGATTTTACTGTGGGAGCTGTATTGGGCCAGCGAAGGGACAAGATTTTTCATGTCATATATTATGCTAGCAAGACCCTTACTGATGCCCAGCTGAATTACACTACTACAGAAAAAGAGCTTTTGGCGGTGGTGTACGCATTCAATAAATTTCGTGCTTACTTGATTGGAACCAGAGTGATTGTGTACACCGACCATGCAGCGATCCGATATTTGATAGCAAAGAAAGATGCCAGTCTGATCAGGTGGATACTTCTTTTGCAAGAATTTGATCTAGAAATCAGGGATCGAAAAGGGACTGAGAACCAAGTGGCTGACCACTTGTCACGATTGGAAAATTCGGGAAGCGATGCAAATGACAAGGTGATGATAAATGAATCCTTCCCCGATGAGCAATTATTTGTGGTGAAAGGCGAAATGCCATGGTTCGCAGATTTTGCAAACTTTCTAGTGGGAAATATCATTCCTTCTGACTTGACTAGGCATCAAAAGAAGAAGTTTCTGCATGATGTGAAATGGTTTACTTGGGATGAACCATACTTGTTCAAGCAGTGTACCGATCAGATGGTTAGAAGGTGCATTCCATTTAGCGAGACGGAGAGTGTGCTGCAAGATTGCCACTCATCTTTGTATGGAGGCCATTTTGGAGGTGAAAGGACAGCGGCCAAGGTTTTGCAAGCAGGTTTCTATTGGCCTACTATCTTTAAGGATGCTTATAGCTTTGTTCAAAGATGTGATAGATGTCAGAGGGTAGGAAATATATCGAAGAGAAATGAAATGCCCCTGAGTACAATCCTCGAGGTAGAGATCTTTGATGTCTGGGGGATAGACTTCATGGGGCCGTTCGTTTCATCATGTGGGAATTTGTATATCCTTCTGGCAGTCGATTACGTATCTAAATGGGTGGAAGTGGCAGCTCTCCCGACAAATGATGCTAGGGTGGTTCTGAGGTTTCTACAAAAGAGAATTTTCACGAGGTTTGGAACTCCCAGGGCTATCATTAGCGACGAGGGCACCCACTTTTGCAATCGTCAGTTTACATCTTTGTTAGCTAAGTATGGAGTACATCATCGTGTAGCTACAGCTTATCATCCCCAAACCAATGGCCAAGCCGAAGTGTCAAATCGTGAGATAAAAAGAATACTGGAAAATATTGTGAACCCCACAAGAAAAGATTGGTCACTGAAGTTGGATGATGCAGTATGGGCTTACAGGACTGCCTATAAAACACCATTAGGAATGTCGCCGTTTTAGCTTGTGTATGGAAAGGCGTGTCACCTTCCTCTAGAGCTTGAGCATAGAGCCTATTGGGCAATCCATAAGTTGAACTTTGACTTAAAGGCTGCAGGGGAGAAACGTCTACTCCAACTCAATGAATTGGATGAATTTCGATTGCAGGCTTATGAAAATTCCAAATTATACAAGGAAAAGGTGAAAAGGTGGCATGACCGCAAGATTATGGAAAGAACATTCGAGTCAGGGCAAGCAGTGCTATTATTCAACTCCAGACTTAGTCTCTTCCCAGGGAAGCTCAAGTCAAGGTGGTCAGGGCCTTTCACTGTCAAGACTGTATATCCACATGGTGCAATAGAGATCTTCGATACCCAGATAACCCTTTCAAAGTCAATGGACAAAGGCTGAAGCATTATTATAGTGGAGAGGTTTCAAGGCAAGAGGTCGCCTCAATCCTTGCTACAACTTGTCCAAATCCGACTAGAGTCTAGCTTATGGACTATAAACAAGCGCTAGATAGGAGCCACCCCATCATCTCTATCTCTTCCCCTTATTAATTCTTTCAATGTTTTCTATACATTTCTCTCTCTCCTGTTTTAATTCTGGTGACTTATCTCTTCAATCTCTCTCTCCCCGTTTAATTCTAAGCATGTGGAAAAGGTTTACCTATTTTTGAACATTGTAGGTGTTAGAATGCTCATTGCCTACATTTTTGAAGTTTAGGCGTGTAGCATAAAAAAAATTTGGGAAGTTAGATGCGCTCTGTATATACCTCTATGGGCTTTACATGATTCATTGCATACGCATTCAGCCATAGTTGCACAAAATTTTGGAGCGGGAAGCTCTTTGAACATATTTGAACATGTTAATATTCTGCATAGAAGCCTATAGCAAATTTTTTTGGGAAATTGCATGGAAGCGATTCATACATGGCATTGCTAAGGAATAGCAGTTCAGTCATCTTAATCATGCTCATTGCATTCAGTAAGCAAATAATATTTAACTATGTTTATATTTTTTTGTATAGGTGCGACAATAGGTACATGTTGCTTCTTGTTTCTTCACTAAGTGCTGCAGATTGGGAACAGAATGCAAGAGTTTTTGGCTCAGTTTAGGGACGGCGCGCCCGCACCAACCTCAGGCTGTTTACCAGCGCGTCCGCGCCAATATTCAGTAAACCAGAGGCAGCTTTGACCCGCGCGGCCGCGCCACTCTCCAGGCCTAACCCAGCGCGTCCACGCCAATATTCAGTAAACCAGAAGGCAGCGCCGCTCTCCAGGCCTAACCCAGCTCGCCCGCGCTCGAAGCCGTTCGGCAATTCAATTTTAGAGTGGCCATTCACAACCCCTTTTATTCCTCATATTTTATAACCCCCCCCCCCATCACTATCATATCATCACACCCGTTCTCGATTATATCTATCTCCAAGCCCTAATTCTTGTCTCCATCATCAACCAAGTTAGGTTTACATAGTTGAGTGGGGGGAAGTTTCATCAAGCACGTGTTGGTTCTTCAAAGTGGGAATCTAGGGTTTGTGGAAAGTAGTAGTTGCCATACAAGTTTGGGGGTTATTGTTCTTCGGTATTCTTCATCAAAGGTTCTGACCAATTAGCCATGGGTCCAAAACGCTCACGCACCGCCGCTTCCTCTTCAGCTGCTTCGCCCGATCGCTGTGGCTCTGACGACGACATCCCTGTCGATTTGTCTAAGTTCATTAGCATTGAAGCCCAAATAATTTATTATCGGATCGCGGCAAAGTCTGTTGTTAAGGAAAGAGGGTTAAAGCCGACAAAGGAGGACGGCGACATGAGGGCCATGATTCATAAAATGGGTTGGCAGGGAGTTTGTGCCACACCACCACCGGTGCCATTGGCGTTGGTCCATGAATTCTACGCGAATGCAAGCATCACAAAAAGCGGCCGGTCCTTTGTGAGGGGCCAAACAGTCGATTACCGCCCCGCTGTAATTCGGGAAGTTCTGAGTCTGTCTTCAGTGCCAGAGGGGCAAGTCAATTGGGTAGAGGCCGAAAGATTTGAGACTGATCTGGATCAGGTGATTCGAGATTTATGTGCACCTGGCACAGTGTGGAAGATCAAGAAGGACACCGCTGATGAATATACCACGTTTCCAGCATCTGGACTGAACCGCTACGCTAAGGCGTGGAATTTGTTCCTTTGTGCCAATCTAATGCCATCCACTCATCAGCATGAAGTTATTGTCGAGCGAGCCATCATCTTATGGGGGATTATCACAGGCAAATACATTGACGTAGGCCATTTGTTCTATCAGAATATGCTGTGCTTTATGAGAGGAAGCACCACGGGCCCCATCCCGCACGCATCCATTATAGCCCATCTTTGTGCAGAGGCAGGGCTCGAATGGGCCAATGAGCAGGTTCAGATGCCTAGTGGGGACGTCACACACACCACGATCAAGCATTTTTAGGATTGGTCAGGGGGCACAGCACACCCGAGGGGAAAAGGGTTTATTATAGCAGCTCCGCCGCCAGTTCTCCCCCCACAGCCGCAGCCAGATGAGGCAGCAGCCCCTCCTCTCGCAGATCATGGTCGCCAAATGCGGCGTATTGAGAGGAGGATCGACGCCCTACATGCAAATTTTGTGTCCTAAGAAGGAAATTGCTAGGAAGTTTCCTAGTAATAGGAAAATAACAATTTTGCCCCAAGAGAAATTTGAATGACCATGGAATCCTTGAAGAAAATTTCTAGGAAATTTCCTAATTATAGTAAGATGACAATTTTGTCCTTAAAGAAAATTAATTATAACCAATATGTCCTATGAGGAAATTTCTAGAAAATTTCCTTAAGATGACTTAAGGACCATTTTATCCTTTTCTAGTGATGGCATAATGACAATTTTGCCCTTGATGGTAGCTAACTGGCCAAATTAGTGTAGGGACTTTAATGTCATTTGATTAAGGCAAATTTAGCAATTAAAAATAAACCAAAAATGGGGGATAATGGAGGGAGTATACGGCTAAGAGAGGAAGAAAGAAAGAAGATGGGGGAGATGTATATTAGATATACAAAACATATCTATATATTTTTTTATCAAACAAAAATCCATTTCCTTTCTCTTTCATCTATCTCTCCAAAATTGTAAAAGAAACGAGAGAGAGAGAGAGAGAGAGAAGGAGGTCACGGCTAAGAAATGAGTAAGAAGAGGAAGTGATCAAGCATTCATGCACCCAAAGTCCATATCTTATTGTGGAAAGAAGAGAAGAATAGCCAACAAAGGAAGGTATAAAAAAATAAAAGTATTTCAAGTATTAGTTAAGGCTTTATGTAGTTGGTTATTCTTGTTTTGATCCATAAATTTTTATGTTCTTGTTGGTGAAAACCTTATGAAGAGGTTATATGTTTATTTACGTTGTGTAACTTGGTCATGTATGTGTGATGTTGTTGAAAGATTTGGATAAGGCAAGGCTAGTGAGATTTCCGGAAATTTTTTAGTTAATATGTGAGATCCATGTGATTTATTTTGAAGATTCATTTTTGATATTTGGGATTTACTTGTTGGTTGTGCTAGAGCTATAAGTTATGAGTATAATCCCTTTTGAATGACTCAAAAATGTTAAGGAATGAATAAGTTATGGAATTTTTAGTAAAACACTTTCTAGTTGGAAAAATAAAATAAAAAATTCTGACCAGCCAATTTGGGGCTGTTTTTCGGATGCTAGACATATACAAATTGAGTGTTTGATAAATGGAAACTGTAGCTTGAGAAGTTACGAATCCAACGCCTCCGACTGAACTTAATTCCGAGTTGTAGATTTCGTTTTACAAGCGTTTCCGTAAAGGATGCCAAATCTGAAAAATTTTAGGCGAGAATGGCATAATCGTAAATAAGTGGAAGAGATTAATTATTAAAAATAATTATTTAAAGCCATTAAATGGTTAGCAAATTAATTATATACAAAATTAAATATAATTAACTATTAAATTATTATTTAAGTGATATTAAGTGATAATTAAGTAGAGTTAGTTTTAATAAGCTAACTATTTATTATTTAATTAAGATTAAATAATAAATAGAGTTAAACAATTGATTAATATTTAATTAATATTAAATAATGATTAAAGAATGTTTAAGTAAGATTTGGTAATAATAATATAATTACTTACTTACATTGATATAAGAATTTATAAAATAATTATTTATTATTTAATTAATATTAAATAATAAATAATAAATAAGAGCAAATAATAATTAATTATTCCTAAATTAATAAGAAAGAATAATTAAAGAATTATGAAGTGAATTGATTATCTATTATTCAAGGATAAGTAATTAATTAATTATTATTTAATTAATATTAAATAATAATTAATGGCACATAGTAAGTAATTAATTAATTATTATTTAATTAAAATTAAATAATAATTAAAGACAAACAATAATTTGATTATTCATTATCTAGTTATCATTAAATAATGAATAGATCTAATTGGCGATTATTTATTAGTTAAATAATAACTAAAGGTAATTAATTAATTACTATTTAATTAATATTAAATAGTAATCAAATGAAGGTATAGATTAATATTATGATAATAAATTTATTTAATAATTATATTAAATAAATTATGTAAAAATGGTTTTGATGTTTTAAAAATGATTTAAAGGTTATAAAAAATGTTTTAAGTTATAAAACATAACTTTTAATATTTTGCCATGAAATACATTAATATTTTAATATTAATGGCAGTTATTTAATATTGGTTTTAAATGTTTTAAAATCATTTAAAAGTGATATTAAGGTATTAAAAATACTTTGAGATATTATAAATAATTTATAATATTATGACAACTATTTCATTAATATTTGAAATTAAATAAATATTAATAATAATGGAATATTGTGGTATTTAAATCATTTAAATATGATATTTTTGATTAAAAACTATTATAAATGATAATAATTATTTGAAAAATATTATGAGCTTGTGAAAAATATTTTAACTAATTAATAAATTATCTAAGTTAATATTATAGTGTTTAAGTAGAGTCTTATTAATATTAGGCTCGATAATTATCCGATTAGAAATCGGGAGGTCGAAATAGTACCGAACTCAACTCAGACTGAAATAGTTTGACTTGATACTAGGTCTTATGTGTTCTGTTAACCGATAGGATTATGTGATAATGTGTTTAGGTTATTTTATAACTGTAATTAGCAATAGTTATTGCGATGATATTATTCTAATGTGGAGATCGGTATTATTAATATTAGGTCTTCAGATTAAGCTAAATAGACTGTGTAGCAGTAGTCGGCGATAAAGGCAAGTTTTCTTTAACTCAACCTTGAGTTATGATTCTTCAATTATGCTAGTGGTTAATCCTTGTTGATTACATCACGTCTATGAATTATTGATTCGCACGTTGTGCATATTGCATGTGTTCATCAGGTATGAAAGGCTGATCACCTTCATTACCATATTGTTCAGTTGAATTTATTCATGTTTCTTATTGACCATTCATTTTTATTGTCTCGGTCATTCAGTTATGTAAATTTGATTCATGCTATTTTACAATGGTTATATTGTTGAAAGTCAGCCAGCTTATTATTCATTCTTTTCAATCATGATATATCTTTTCTTGAAATTAAACTTATTGGGCAAACTTGTTGCTCACCCTTGCTATATCATGATAAACATTGCAGATTAGGATGAATACGTCGGATACAGAAAAAGTCAAAGACAGTTCCAGCATTGGTTTATCGTACAGATAAAACTTGTAATAGTATTATATTCAAATGACATTGTATGTCGGATAAGATATTGAATTCAGGTATTAAGTTAAGGTTTTAGACCTTGGGAATTAGGTGTAAAGGTTATTGTATAAATAATTTATGTTTATATCTTCCGCAATAGTTATAGAAAAGATGTATCGTAACGTACCAGGTCCGAGGTTCTCGGGGACCCGAATTTGGGGGCGTCATAGTTGGTATCAAAGCTGTAGGTTATAAACCTTAGGTAGGGTTACCTTAGGCTAATAACCGCAGTGATAAGGATAAGGACTAACTTAAATAGAGTTGGTGCGTCGATAAGATTCAAAGACGAATCTCGGCGAGTAATAAAGATCCAGAGTTATCTAACTCTGATGATAAAGATGAACAGTAGTAATGAATAGATAGAGTCTAAAAGACTAAAAGTATAAAGGGAAAGAAGATCGTAAAACAAAACGATCGGGACATAGAAAAGAATCATAATATAATACGATTATAATATGAGATCACAACGTGATCTGATGAGGTCATAAGAGGACAGATGATCAATCGTTTGATTGAAAACGTTATAGCAGAATTGCTATATGAATAGGGTACTATGAAATTGTACTATTAAAACTCAGGAAAGAGTTGTGAATTGTAGATACGGATTAAATGAAGTTCGTATTGAGTATTGAGGGAACTAGGAATATGTGGGATTTCAATTGAGGACTCATGTCAGCAGCTGAGTTGTATGATTCTTTGTATGGGCGAGAAATTTGTACTTGGTTTTAGAATCACTTAGCTTCCTAGTTGATATAGTGGTTAAGTTGAACAATTCTTTGTATGGGCGGGGAATTGTCCTTGACTTAGCTTCCTATATTGATTAGTGGCCGAGTTGGTTCGATAACTACTTAGCTTCTGGTATTGATAGTCATTGAAATGTTTATGTCACGCTATTTGCTATATACATGTTGAGAAGGTGATTCTTTTCTCATGAGTATACCAGATAGGTAGAGAATAGGTAGAGAATATAAGATTAATGTGCGAGTTCTTAAAACTCATACTTATGGTAAGTTCGTGACTCATAATTATATGAAATATTTTTGAACCCCTCAGCGAATGGACGCCAATGGTCTGTCTAGGACAAGTTCCTAAACTCATATGATTGTGGAAAGTTCCTGAACACATACGTGTGGTAAGTTTGACGAACTGGGTATAGCTATGTGTGAAATGAAGGATTGAGGATAATAGAAATAGATAAAATTATTAAGCAATTGATCATTAGAAAAATTGATATTGATTATGGAAGCATAGGTATTCCAAATCTTCTAGCTGTGCTAGACTTCAAAATTTTTGGTATCAAGCTAAATTTGCACTGATGTGCCTTTCGAAATAAAATGAATTTTTGTTATCAGCAAGACATGGTGACAAGTGTGTATGTGTGGACTTTGGGACACTGACACATCGTTACCAGTTGCGGCATGATAACATTAAAAAAATAATTTTCAATAGTTTTGAGCTGTTTAAAAAAGAGTCTACGCTAATTTGTTTCGGCTAGACAAAAATGATTTGAGATATCAAAATGTATTTTATATATCATTAATGCATCATTGAACCTGGTGCAGAGATAATAAAAGGATGGAGTTATCAATGCAGAATTACTTAGTGTTGGATGCGATCTAAAGATCATTAGCCCACTATGGAATGATGTAGTATGACAAAGTCACAAAATAACGGAATCCTCAAACGGACTGTAAATACAGTGCAGTATCATGACGTCATAAAATAATTTTTAGAATTTTAAAGGTAAATTATTGCTAACTGAATTTGGACAGACATGTTTCGATTGAAATTCGAATTATTGTATGAGTCTAAGCTATTTGATTCAGCTAGACAAATGTTTATGAAAATTCAAAGTATTCCTTGAAAGCTTATACCGAACCAAATTATTTTGGTGCGGAATCCTATGATAAGACTGAGGTGAACTATGTCGATTGGATAAAATAATCCAATCTAGTAGAGAAAATATTTGCTAGACATGATTGATACGTTATGCATGACGTAAGCGTACGATAGGCTAATCACCTAAAGTACTAGCAGTTGTAGTTTACCGTCTTTGTGATTGTAAACATACTGTTAACCTTTGTAAGGGGTCGAGTACCTTTTTCTTAACTGAAATAGGTCGCAGGTAGTAATACCTATAAACCTCAATAGTTCCTGGTCTATAGGACTCCTCAGCATGATTTGAAAATTTTAACTCTTGGAAGTGATGTTTCGGGTAGCATGGGATAATGTGTATGAACTCGTCGTGGACGGGTAGAATCTAATATGATTGAATAAAGGTTATGTTGAAAACCTAGTTTTGATGGATAAAAGGAGTAGGGATTAGTAGGCTATAATTTCGAGGACGAAATTCTTAGAAGAATGGGTGAATGTGACAACCCGGGAATTTATAAAATCTTAAATGATTAAAATAAAGGTTAAAGAATAAAACCTAGATGAGAATTTATTAAAAAAATTTAAAGTAAAACCTATAGGGTTTGCTATTTGAATGTGAATAACGAAAATATGGGTTATAAAATTTTAAAACCCTAGAAAGGGTGTGAAGGAATGTTAAGAATAAGGTATTACAATACTTATAAAAATTATTGTGAACTAAATGGTGTAAGAAATGTTATAATAATACATGTGGAAATTTTATTAAAAAAATAAAATTTAACATGAAGAAAAACTATGAGGTTAAACGAAGATGAGTATATGTATAGAAATATATATATACTTAGTAAGGTGCTATATATTTTAGCAAGATGAATGATGAATTACGTTAGGGATATGAAAATCAAGATAAAACTATGTTAGTAATTAGCATAGCTGGAATGTTGGCCTTGATTGGCAAATAAGAAGAGGAATAAGTATAAAGCTAATAGCTAATATGATTAGCAATAAAAATGGAGTACGTTAAAACTCAGAAGTCGAGTTAGAGAAAGAATTTTGAAGTACGGACTGCTCGATTGCGTCCGGAACGTCAAGTTTAGTCAGAAAAGACAATAAACACAAAATGTGTAAAGGTTAACTTTTTGGTCAAAGTCAACAGTGGACTTTTATGGAGAAAAGTCAAAATTGAAATTAAAAGTGGTATATGTGATGACTTATGTGAATAATGAAATAGATTGAATAAATATACATTATATAATGTGTATACATTTTTTTTTGTATACAAAAGAGAATTAAGAATAAAAGTTATGTAACCTAATATATATATTAGGAATGATAATTAAATAATCTAAGGAAAGCAAGTCTAATTGGGTTAAGTAATTAAATGTATATGAGTAAGAATTTGATGTACAAACTGAGTGAATAGAAATTCTAATTAAATAATTAGGGTAGGATATAATTAAAATTAGTGGACTATGTTAATTTACATAGCCCATTTATTTTATTATCAAGCCTAAAGGAATTATTAGGTAGCCCAATGAGGATTTATTTAGTAACCCAAAATAATGGGATATGTGCTAGCAGAATAACTATGGTTAGGAACTAACCATACTTGAGTTAAATGTAGGAAAGTGTTGGTATATAAGGTGGACCCCACTAGTAATGATGGATGACGATTGTTAAGAAATTTCCTAGAAAATTTCCTTGAAGTGGCAAAAGACTATTTTGCCCTAACAGAAAATTATTAATGACTTTTGTATCCTAAGAAGGAAATTGCTAGGAAGTTTCCTAGTAATAGGGAAATGATAATTTTGCCCCAAGAAAATTTGTTAATGCCCATGGAATCCTTGAAGAAAAATTCTAGGAAATTTCCTAATTATAGTAAGATGACAATTTTGTCCTTAAAGAAAATTGATTATGATCAAATATGTCCTATGAGAAAAATTTTCAGGAAATTTTCTTAAGATGACTTAAGGACCAGTTTATCCTTTTCTAGTGATGGCATAATGATAATTTTATCATTTTCTAGTGATGGCATAATGACAATTTTACCCTTGATGGTAGCTAACTGGCCAAATTAGTGTAGGGACTTTAATGTCATTTGATTAAGGTAAATTTAGCAATTAAAAATAAACCAAAAATGGGGGATAATGGAGGGAGTATACGGCTAAGAGAGGAAAAAAGAAAGAAGATGGGGGAGATGTATATTAGATATACAAAACATAGCTATACATTTTTTTTATCAAACAAAAATCCATTTCCTTTCTCTTTCATCTATCTCTCCAAAATTGTAAAAGAAACTAGAGAGAGAGAGGGAGAAGGAGGTCACGGCTAAGAAAGGAGGAAGAAGAGGAAGTGATCAAGTATTCATGCACCCAAAGTCCATATCTTACTGTGAAAAGAAGAGAAGAATAGCCAACAAAGGAAGGTATAAAAAAATAAAAGTATGTCAAGTATTAGTTAAGGCTTTATGTAGTTGGTTATTCTTGTTTTAATCCATAAATTTTTATGTTCTTGTTGGTGAAAACCTTATGAAGAGGTTATATGTTTATTTACGTTGTGTAACTTGGTCATGTATGTGTGATGTTGTTGAAAGATTTGGATAAGGCAAGGCTAGTGAGATTTTCGGAAATTTTTTAGTTAATATGTGAGATCCATGTGATTTATTTTGAAGACTCATTTTTGATATTTGGGATTTACTTGTTGGTTGTGCTAGAGCTATAAGTTATGAGTATAATCCCTTTTGAATGACTCAAAAATGTTAAGGAATGAATAAGTTATGGAATTTTTAGTAAAACACTTTCTAGTTGGAAAAATAAAATAAAAAATTCTGACCAGCCAATTTGGGGCTGTTTTTCGGAAGCTAGACAGATCTAAATTGAGTGTTTGATAAATGAAAACTGTAGCTTGAGAAGTTACGAATCCAACGCCTCCGACGGAACTTAATTCCGAGTTGTAGATTTCGTTTTAGAAGCGTTTCCGTAAAGGATGCCAAATCTGAAAAATTTTAGGCGAGAATGGCATAATCGTAAATAAGTGGAAGAGATTAATTATTAAAAATAATTATTTAAAGCTATTAAATGGTTAGCAAATTAATTACATACAAAATTAAATATAATTAACTATTTAATTATTATTTAAGTGATATTAAGTGATAATTAAGTAGAGTTAGTGTTAATAAGCTAACTATTTATTATTTAATTAAGATTAAATAATAAATAGTGTTAAACAATTGATTAATATTTAATTAATATTAAATAATGATTAAAGAATGTTTAAGTAAGATTAGATAATAATAATGTAATTACTTACTTACACTGATATAAGAATTTATAAAATAATTATTTATTATTTTATTAATATTAAATAATAAATAAGAGCAAATAATAATTAATTATTCCTAAATTAACAAGAAAGAATAATTAAAGAATTATGAAGTGAATTGATTATCTATTATTCAAGGATAAGTAATTAATTAATTATTATTTAATCAATATTAAATAATAATTAATGGCACATAGTAAGTAGTTAATTAATTATTATTTAATTAATATTAAATAATAATTAAAGACAAATAATAATTTGATTATTCATTATCTAGTTACCATTAAATAATGAATAGATCTAATTGGCTATTATTTATTAGTTAAATAATAACTAAAGATAATTAATTAATTACTATTTAATTAATATTAAATAGTAATCAAATGAAGGTATAGATTAATATTATGATAATAAATTTATTTAATAATTATATTAAATAAATTATGTAAAAATAGTTTTATTATTTTAAAAATCATTTAAAAATGATTTAAAGGTTATAAAAAATATTTTAAGTTATAAAACATAACTTTTAATATTTTGCCATGAAATACATTAATATTTTAATATTAATGGCAGTTATTTAATAATAGTTTTAAATGTTTTAAAATTATTTAAAAGTGATATTAAGGTATTAAAAATACTTTGAGATATTATAAATAATTTATAATATTATGACAACTATTTCATTAATATTTGAAATTAAATAAATATTAATGATAATGGAATATTGTGGTATTTAAATCATTTAAATATGATATTTTTGATTAAAAATTTATTATAAATGATAATAATTATTTGAAAATTATTATGAGCTTGTGAAAAATGTTTTAACTGATTAATAAATTATCTAAGTTAATATTATAGTGTTTAAGTAGAGTCTTATTAATATTAGGCTCGATAATTATCCGATTAGGAAATCGGGAGGTCGAAATAGTACCGAACTCAACTCAGGCTGAAATAATTTGACTTGATACTAGGTCTTATGTGTTTTGTTAACCGATAGGATTATGTGATAATGTGTTTAGGTTATTTTATAACTGTAATTAGCAATAATTATTGCGATGATATTATTCTAATGTGGAGATCGGTATTATTAATATTAGGTCTTCAGATTAAGCTAAATAGACTGCGTAGCAGTAGTCGGCGATAAAGGCAAGTTTTCTTTAACTCAACCTTGAGTTATGATTCTTCAATTATGCTAGTGGTTAATCCTTGTTGATTACATCACGTCTATGAATTATTAATTCGCACGTTGTGCATATTGCATGTGTTCATCAGGTATGAAAGGCTGATCACCTTAATTACCATATTGTTCAGTTGAATTTATTCATGTTCCTTATTGACCATTCATTTTTATTGTCTCGGTCATTCAGTTATGTAAATTTGATTCATGTTATTTCACAATGGTTATATTGTTGAAAGTCAGCCAGCTTATTATTCATTCTTTTCAATCATAATATATCTTTTCTTGAAATTAAACTTGTTGGGCAAACTTGTTGCTCACCCTTGCTATATTATGATAAACATTGCAGATTAGGATGAATACGTCGGATACAGAAAAAGTTAAAGACAGTTCCAGCATTGGTTTATCGTACAGATAAAACTTGTAATAGTATTATATGCAAATGATATTGTATATCGGATAAGATATTGAATTCAGGTATTAAGTTAAAGTTTCAGACCTTGGGAATTAGGTGTAAAGGTTATTGTATAAATAATTTATGTTTATATCTTCCGCAATAGTTATAGAAATGGTGTATCGTAACGAACCTGGTCCGAGGTTCTGGGGACCCGGATTTGGGGGCGTCACAAGGATAGACATATACCGAAGCGCCGCTCACAGTTAATTGAAAACTTGGACTTAAACCCTTTTTATTTGTAAATCACATAGATATATAGGGGTTTAGATGATGTGGGTGTTCATATACGTTCTATCATTTGTGGATTGTATGTGATATGGATTAGGTGCATTGACAGATGTCCTTATCTCACTTTCGTGTTCTCGGCTAACAAACTGTGACGATTAATTTGACCTAAATGGAAGTATGTTGACTTAGATGAATCATTAGTGGAAATTGGGATCTCATGTCTTCATTATCTGATTTTACTCTAGGGTTAATTAGTTTAAGTTTATTTACTTGTCTAGTTTTAATTTAAAACTCTTTATCGCTCGTTTAAATAAGACTGAAATAATTATGGGCTAGTGATTTGGCGATCTTTTATAAATTAATTCTCCGTGGGAACGATCTTTACTTACTCTTTATTACTTGTTGACCGCATATGCTTGCGCGTATTTGTCATACCTTAATCGGGGACAACAGAGACTCAGTCTCAGGGTGAGCCTATTAATTAGCTGGATGTGTACGTGGCCACCCGCGATGGTTTGCCTGAGGCTGTGCAGATAGCGGTAATTTGTTTTTTATAACTTAATATTTCCGTTATTAATTAATTCTTAAGCATTTTATATTTATTTTTAACAATTTTATTTTTAAAATGCTGACAGGACACTTATAAGAGCCTAATGAACGGGCATTATACTAAAGGCACCCCACGGCCGTCGATTGATCAAGAATTGTGGGAGAGGGCATCAGTTATGAAGAAAAACTACGTCAAAGGCCAAGGACAACGACGACGACCGACTATTAGTGGCACGGGCAGCTCTGCTACTCAGTCTACTCAGTCCTCGTGCCATCCGATGCCGCACACTCCTGCTGACTATATGAAAGCAATATGTCAAGATTGGAATCTTCTTCTTACACTAGGTGGGCATTTACACTCGCTCAGTCCTGAGGATCTAGCAGAGGCAGTGGCTAGAGCAGCAGGATATATGAGGTAATCATGTCATTGTTTAGGTTTCATGTTATTGTAATACATTAGAAAGGCTAGGGTCGTTTTTTGTTTTTCATATATGTTTAACGTGTTTTCTTCTTTAATTTGTTACAGCCTCATTCAGTCGATCAATATTTAATGCGGCCCAGACATTTGTATTCTCATAATTTCTCAGTCGTTGTTCTACATTATATATATTGACTATTTTTTTACTAAATGAATGAATGTACGAACGTTTTATATTCACGGATTTGAATTTGAATGTAATTGTCTTTATGATAGTTTTATTATGAATGAATGAATTTAATTGTCATTCAGTGCGTACTGAATGAATGAATGGATGGATTTGGATTATATATAATTGCTGTGAGTTGGGACAGGTGCAAAACAGGTCAAATTTTTTGGGATATAAGCAGGTACAAAATAACCTTTTTTTTAATTTTAGTATCAGCGACCGCGTACGGTCGCTATTACATATTAGCGACCTAAATACCATTTTCCCGAGCAGCGACCGCCTGTGGTCGCTAATACTGGTCGTTGATACGAGCGACTGCAAGCAGTCATTGATATTGGTTGCTAACACGTGGGTCCACATCACGCCACAGGCTAACGCGGCCTGACACAATATGGCAACCGCGTCGGTCGCTATTAGCCGTCGTTGATAATGCGGTCGCTAATAGTGGTCGCCACTTTACTTGTAGCGACTAGATTTACTGCGACCAGTATCAGCGACCGCATGCGATCGCTGATATGTATCTACGACCGAATGCGCTCGTTGATATGCGGTCGTAGATAGCCTATTTTGCTGTAGTGCCAACGGGTCCTATGAAGGCAAAACACCTGCCCCAGCGGGTGTACATGCTGTCCAGAAAATATGTTTGTGTTATGTGTAGTTTTTATGCATTACATGATCAGCTAACTTAATGAGATGAACTTGATGACATGTTAAGTGTAAAAAATAATAATATAACATATTGTTGACATGTATAAGACAATTTGAAGTCTTATATTAACATGTTATGTGTGAACTTAGATATTATTATCATAGGGTATGATTATGATGGTTTAAAAGATTAGACACGTGTCATATGCATGTTGTGAGTTTAGACTCACGTTATGTGGTTAGTTAGCAAGTTAAGTTTATGAACCACGTTGTTAAGTTGGACTTAAGTGAGAAGTTCAACTGTTAAACGTAGTGGTTATGAAACTAATCGATATTATAAACGTAATGTAATATGTAGGGTTAATTGTGGAACGAGAATTGTAAATTGTAGCTTACGCTTGAGGCTAGTTTTCTTATCTACACTCTTTAAATTGAGCAAGTGTTCTATCTCTAACTTATTATTGTTAAGCAAGTTTCCTAATCTTTACTTTCATTGAGAAAGCTTTCTAAATTCAAAGTTATTCATTGAGCAAGTTCTATACTTATGATTCTATATCAATCAAGTTCTTATTCTTGTTTATTCAAGTTAAGATTTCGTATAAGATATTATAATCATTGTTAAGTATTACTTTAGTATACAATCCTTATTCAATTGTATACTCTCGAGATTTATATTTTAATTCGATTATCAATTATTGTTGAACCTTGTAAGGCTAGCGAACCACTATTGATTCGACTAGTCCATAGTTGATGAACGTTCTAAATTCTAGAACTATTATTGGAGCTTATCCAATCCAAACTTTCTTTGGTGCAGACTGTGATATTAAACTGAGATGAACAACCCTTTATAGGGGATTATTTAAGCTTTAGCGTTGAGATATTGTGCACAGTATGGTACTAAGGGTTGATCCCCCTAAGTACGAGTATTAGAGTACATATAGTCTAACTACTATTAAAGGTTTAAAGTAGAAATACTTAACAACCTGGGACATAATTCAAGGTCTTATGACCCTCAGACATACTTTTAATTCTTGTTATTCATTCTTGATTCAAAAGCCGAGCTTTCTATTATTCAGGCTTCTTTAACTTATTTGCATGTTATTATGTTGTTATATTTGTATACTTGTGGGCAATCATGCTCCCTCTTGCATAATAATATTGCAGTTAAGAACGAAAGGTCCGACGAGCCTTTCACTAGCAAAGGAAAGGGCAAAGTTAACAAGTGATGAAGACTTGATATTTTATTTGAGAATATTTGTCTAAGACTTATGTTTTGATGTTTAAGACTTATTTGTTTACGTTTCAGCATTTGAGATTTAATGTTAGTATGACCTGGGATTTAATGATGTATTTATTATTTCTA
Organism: Panax stipuleanatus; assembly: GCA_020205555.1. NCBI lineage: Eukaryota > Viridiplantae > Streptophyta > Magnoliopsida > Apiales > Araliaceae > Panax > Panax stipuleanatus. Next base: position 29,622,432 of record CM035125.1, read on the forward strand.
TGTTGTAACCCCTTAAGGGGAGATGATGGAGATGTTTTTATCTATTTCATGGTTTACATTTATTATGGGTAGACAGATATATAATATTTATACAGTGAACACCAAATTTCGTGAAAATTGAAGTACCCGAATTTCGGGGTGTCATAAGTTAGTATCCGAGCTGTAGGTTATGAACCATAGGTGGGGGAAAACATTAGTGTAAGGCCCCAAATTTTATGAATAAGATTTAATTTTCTTTATATATTATTTTGAAATAGTAAGGTGTTGATTTGATAAATGTGATAAGTTATGGGTGAAATGTGCAAAGTTTACAAAGTAAGCAAGTGGTTATAAAATATTCGTTGTGTCTGAGAATATTCGTTTGGTCGAGGAATATTCTTTTTGTCGGAGAATATTTGTACGACGGCGCAGTCATTGGTGGACCCCACAACGGAATGAATGTCGGATATAAAAAGCGACAAAAATAACATTTTTATAAAAATAACGGCAAAACTGTTACCGTTAGTACTGTTGAAATACCAGGTGGTTAAAATACAGTAATACGCGGTGTTGTACGGCAGCACAAGGTACTGCACAATATTTCATATTATTGATTCTTACGTAGAAAAGTACTTACTCAATTATTGTTACAGTAATTACTGTTCAATATTTTATATTATTGATTTCATTAATTGCATAATATTTTATTGGTTCAATATTTGCTACGTTGATATTTTATACCAATAAGTGCTACTTTGCTATTTTATATTATTGATTCAATAATTGTCATTGCACATTATTTCAAATTATCAAATCAATAATTCATATTATTTGAATAATATTATTAGCTATTGGCAATGTCTAAGGAAGTTCTGTCTAGGAAAGGGGTTGATTAATTGCGCGCCAGTAATGAGAAATCCTTATCGGAAGGCCCTCACTTTCCTAGGAACGACCTAGTTGTCAATATTGTAGTTCTGTAATATTATTTGTGAATAATTAATTTTTGATATATATGATAAGGAAATATTTATTCAATGTGAATTTAAACGGAGAAATTTTTAACATGTGACATTTGTTGAAAGTTGGTATTTTATCTTATCCGATAAAATAATTCATTCAAATATATTATTATAATATTACATTATAGTAGTATAATGTGATTATATAATAGCATAATTTTTATAATTTGAATGGTAACATTGTTATAGTAAATTCATGGTATAAAAGTTAAACGATGTGGAAGAGTGCAAATTGAATTTGAACTCTTATGATGCAAATAATGATGTCATCGGAGCGATGAGGTAAGCAATGATGTCATCGGAGCGATGAGGTAAACAATGATGTCATAGATCGATAATGTAAGCGATGATGTAAGTGATGATGTCATAAATTATGGCAAAAAGACTATTTTACCCTTACCCTGCCGAGCCTATAAATTGAAGCCCATTTCTTCATTATTTTTCACCAATTCACTAATGCTATAGAGAGAGAGAAAGTATAGAGAGAATAAGAGAGAAAGAAGAAGAGTATTCTGCTATTACGCTAGTACAGTCTCCAAATTTTAAGGTAAGTGGTATTATTTCTTACATATTCATGAAGAGAGTTATTTTCTTTCAATACTCGTAAGGGTTGTTATTCCATTCTTTATTATTCTGTTGGAATAAACTGTCTACGCGGACTACCGCATGCATGGTGAAATCCTGTTGTTATTCTATTCTTTATTATTCTGTGGGAATAACCTGTCTACGCGGACTACCGCATGCTTGGTGAATAACCCTGAGTATTCAGTTGTTATTAAATTGTGGAAATAATCTGTCTGAGCGGACTACCGCCAGACGGGTGAAAATTCAATTGCAGTTTCGTATATTGTTTCATTTCAGATTCCTAACTCTAAACTTACTACGGTAAGTATTGCTTCTATAATTCCTGAAATGATCAGATATTACTTGAGTTTTGCGCTTCATTTAATATTATTTCACTGGAATATTGGTCTGAACTTTCTTGTGAAATTTTTATCTTTTCATGTCGAGTTACTATTCACGATTTACTATTCACGAGTTACGATTCACGGGATACTATTCACGGTAAAAAAAATATTTTTTTTCTTTCAAATCATCTTTGATTGGATCCAGGTTTTGATCTTTATTCTTTAACTCTGGATAAATTCTCTAATATTTGTCCTTTATCTCACTGGATCCGTTATTCGTATTATTTTTCATCATCCTCAGTTCTAAATAGTGATATAACTAATATCTTTGGCCTATAGTGCAAAGATGAATAATTACGTGATGAATATCTTTGGCCTGTAGTGAAAAGATGAATGATTACCTGATAAATATCTTTGGCCCGTAGTGCAAAGATGGACAGGTGTGAGATGAACATGACCAACTGATAATACAAATGAATATCTTTGGCCCGTAGTGCAAAGATGGATATTTGATTCGAGATGTATATTGATTGATGTTACAGGGATAAAATATTGATGATGGACTTTTAAATCAAAGAAGATAGTAGACATCATTCTCTACTTAACTCTTCTAATGAATTGTTATTTCCGCTGCGAATATTGATCTAAACTTGTTGTCCATAATATTTTATCTGATTTATTGAAGGCTAACGATAATTTATTTTTCATTAACTTAGTCATAATATTCTTTACTGGGCTAGTTGAGCTCACCCTTTTCTTCCATTGTTCTCTTCAGGAAATGAGAATATCGCGGGTACTAGTCGGGGAATGGAGTGATGGTCCGAGTTAGAACTGTAGAAGTCCTCACTATTTTTTTTATTTAAAATAGTGTGATAATAAATGTAATGAGGACTTAGTTTGAATGTTAATATTTTCTACATGTCTGTATTGACACTCACAGTTGTGTGGTCGTATTTTGCACGACCGTGTGATATGAAAAAGTGTATTTGAATTTTGTTGAGTGTATTTGGCGACTTAAAATGGGTTGAGTATTGAACCTATTTTGGGGGCGTCACAGTTGGTATCAGAGCTTAGGAATATGATCTCTGGTGTAGATCTGAGAATAGAACTAGAAGGGGAGAGATGAGTAAAACCTTCGCTAGTGTGTCCTACCTAAGCTTAATTGTTATTTAATTGGTCGGTTGGAACATAGGGTTAATATGTGATATGTTAATTTGTTTGATTAACCCTTGTTTTGTGGCAGTATTTGAGAATGGCAGCTAAAAATGTAAACAATGGAGTGAATGAGACCGTTGAGACACCTTTAATCACCAACGAGGAGAACGCTCAACAGGAAGGCTATATTCCTCCTGTAAACAACCCTACCGAAGAAATGATAAATGACTGGATGTTTAGAAGCTTTTTGCAGTTCATGCAAAACCAGACGAGGGAGACTCGTGTTCATAATACTGGTGGAAATAACAACTCGCGGCTTGTCACTGCCAAGCAGTTTAAAGAATTGGGACCACCAGAGTTTCAGGAAAAGCCAGATCCAATCAAAGCAGAAAATTGGATTAAGCAAATTACCAAGATATTTGATGTCTTGGGATGCACGGAGGAACAGAAGGTTCCATTTGCCACCTTTATGTTCCGTGGAGAAGCAGATTACTGGTGGGAATCTGTGAAGCGTACCCAGCCTGCCGCACTTAAGATGACTTGGGGGGCATTCCAGAAACTCTTCAATGACAAGTACTTTTTAGAAAGTATTCGTCACATGAAAGAGGTAGAGTTTATTAGACTGGAACAGAACAACATGACTGTGTCCCAGTACGAGGCTAAGTTCGCGGAGTTATCCCGGTTTGCACCTCATTTGGTGGAGAATGAGGAACGTATGACGCGGATGTTTCTGAGAGGTTTGAAACCCGAGATTCGTCAATACCTCATTTCTCACAAATTTTCTCTATATTCGGATGTAGTGAACAGGGCCCAGTTATTATAACGAGATAAGGATTATGTTCAACCAAGGGACAACAACCAAGGTCGTACCGGTGGCAGCAGTCATCGAAACAATGACAACCAGCAGGGAGGAAAGTATCATGCCAGAAGTGGTAACCACTCCGGTGGTAATCGTGGCTATGATAATAAAAGAAGTGAGTCGGGGGGAGATTTCAAGAAGAGAAGGTACAACAATGAGAATGTGAAAGCATCGACAACAGCACCAACATTTACTGTTTCTAGGGGAGGAGAACGACCGCCCGGTCGTATGCTATAAATGAGGGCAAGAGGGACACATCAGCCCCAACTGCACACAACAATCCAAGTTGTGTTATAACTGTGGAAAGGAAGGGCACATAGCTCAAGTGTGTCCTGTAGCAAAACCAAGTCCAGTAGGGATGGTGACTCCAAAGGCTATCCCAGACAAGTCAAAGTCAGTGGTTCCTGGAAGAGCATTTTTCGTGACTGCCCAACAAGCGAGGAACCCGAACGAGGTTATTACGGGTAAGCTGATAATAAACTCTTGCGAAGTTTACACTTTATTAGATACGAGTGCTACCCATTCTTTTATTTCACTTGCTTGTGCTCAACGTTTGAACTTGACACCTGAGAAATTAGACTTTGACTTATCTGTTGAAACTCCGTTGGGAGAAACCTTCGTTACATCTACAGTTTACAAATCTTGCTCGATTCAAATTGGTACCCTCACCCTACCTGTTAATCTTATATCGTTGAAAATACTTGCATTTGATGTGATTTTAGGAATTGACTGGTTGACCACTTATCATGCCAAAATTGATTGTTTTCATATGATTGTTAGTGTTCATATTCCTAACCAACCTATTGTGCGAATTCAAACAACCAAACCACTAAAATCAATCAATGTTATTTCAAGTCATAAAGCTATTCGTTTATTGAAAAACGGATGTCAAGCTTTCTTAGCCCATGTCACTGATCTAAACCAGAATACGTCAGGTTTGAATGATAATTCTGTTGTTAATGAGTTTCCTGATGTATTTCTCGAAGAACTTCTCGGTCTACCCCCGGAACGTGAAGTTAAATTCTTTATTGACCTTGAATCCGGTACAAAACCCATTTCTAAAACCCTATATCGAATGGCTCTTATAGAACTTCAGGAGTTAATGGTCCAACTACAGGAGTTGTTAGACATCGGTTTTATACGTGCTAGTACATCTCCTTGGGGTGCTCTTAGTTTATTTGTAAAGAAGAAAGACGAGAGTATGCAACTTTGTATTGACTATCGGGAGTTGAACCATGTCACCATCAAGAATAGGTATCCGTTACCTCGTATTGATGACCTATTAGACCAGTTGCAAGGTGCACAATTCTTTTCAAAGATCGATCTTCATTCTGGATATCATCAGTTGAAGATTAAAACTGAGGATATTCCGAAGACTACTTTCAGAACTCGATACGGGCATTATGAATTCTTAGTCATGTCTTTTGGATTGACTAATGCTCCTGCTGCCTTCATGGATATGATGAACCGTGTATTCAAGGAATATTTGGATCAGTTCGTGGTTGTCTTTATTGATGACATCCTCATCTATTCCAAAAGCCGTGAAGATCATGAGCACCACTTGAAGCTAGTACTTCAAAGGCTTTGTGAAAACAAGCTATATGCCAAGCCGAAGAAATGCGAGTTCTGGCTTGAGGAGGTAGCATTCGTTGGGCATGTGGTATTAAAACTTGGAGTATCTGTTGACCCGGCAAAGATTAAAGCAATACAAAGTTGGGAGCAACCGAAGTTGGTGACCGAAGTACGTAGCTTTCTGGGCTTAGCTAGTTATTATCGGAGATTCGTGGAAAGATTTTCTCGAATCGCTATTCCATTAACTCAGCTGACTTAGAAAGATACAAAATTCATATAGAACGAGGAATGCGAGAAGAGCTTTCAAGAGCTCAAGAGGAGACTCATTTCGGCACCTTGTTCTGACGATACCATCTGGTTCGGATGGATTTGCCATTTACAGCGATGCTTCGGGCAAAGGGTTAGGATGTGTTCTCATGCAACATGGAAAAGTCATAGCCTATGCCTCGCGACAACTCAAGGAATATGAGAGGAATTATCCTACTCAGGATCTAGAGTTGGCAGCAGTTGTTTTTGCGTTGAAGATCTGGAGACACTACCTGTATAAGGAGAAAGTGGAGATCTATACGGATCATAAGTGCCTCAAATATTTCTTCACCCAGAAGGAACTCAACATGCGGCAAAGACGTTGGCTTGAGCTGTTGAAAGATTACGATCATAACATCCAATACCATCCTAGAAAAGCGAACATGGTAGCTGACGTGTTGAGTAGAAAATCATATGCGGGAACGAATGCGATATTTTCAAGGCCTATTTTGTGTGATTTACAAAAGATGGGGATAGAGTTCAAGACTCTGGGGACCCATGCGATGATATCAAGTATACGCGTAGAACCAGCTTTGATTGATAAAGTTAAAGCTGCTCAAGCTACAGACCCGGAGCTGATGAATATAAGGAAGAAGGTGCAAGAAGGTGCTATTCCAGAAGCAAGGATTGATGAAGAAGGAATACTTCGAGTCAACTCCAGACTTTGTGTTCCTGACGATTCTGATTTGAAGTATAGAATCATGATGGAGGCACACAACACACCGTTGGCAATCCATCCTGGAAGTACCAAAATGTATCATGATCTTCGACATACATTTTGGTGGAGCAATATGAAGAGAGATCGCGGAGTTCATCTCGAGGTGTTTAACGTGTCAACGTGTCAAGGAGGAGCACCAAATGCCAAAGGGTCCATTACAACCACTTGAGATTCCAAAGTGGAAGTGGGAACATATTACCATGGATTTTGTTACGGGTCTATCCAAGGTTTCTCAAGGCATAGATGCAATTTGGGTTATTGTTGATAGATTAACCAAGTCTGCTCATTTCTTGCCTATACGAGAGACTTATTTCCTTGAACATCTTGCTCGTATGTACGTGAATGAGATTGTGAGATTGCATGGCATGCTAGTATACATAGTTTCGGACTGTGGCCTAAGATTCACTTCACGATTTTGGGTCAGCTTGCAGAAAGCTATGGGCACGGATTTACGATTCAGTTCGGCATATCATCCACAAACGGACTGGCAATCAGAAAGGACTATCCAAACTCTTGAAGATCTATTGAGACTCTGTGTTCTAGACTTCAAAAGGAGTTGGGATAACTACCTACCATTGGTGGAATTCTCCTACAACAATAGTTATCAGGCAAGTATAGGGATTGCTCCATTTGAGGTGTTGTATGGACGAAAATGTCGTTCTCTAGTATGTTGGGACGTGGTGGGTGAAGCAATATTGTTGGGACTGGAGTTAGTACGTATGACTACAAAAAAGATTCAAATGATCCGGTAACGTATACAAACTGCACAAGATCGACAAAAGAGTTATGCTGATCTTCATCTAAGAGACGTGGAGTTTAATGTCGGAGATCATGTATTATTACGTGTTGCTCCATGGAAAGGAGTTACGAGATTCGAAAAGAGAGGAAAGCTCAACCCACGATTCATTGGTCCATTTAAAATCCTTGACCGAGTAGGAAATGTGGCCTATAGACTCGCCTTACCTCCAAGCATGTCTCGTGTTCATAACATTTTTCACATATCTGTGCTTCGTAAATATGTGAAAGATCCAAACCACATTATTGAGTTAGAACCAGATGAGATAGCCGAAGATTTAACATACGAGGAGGTACCTGTTAAGATCTTGGATAGGAAGGAACATGTTCTACGCTCAAAGGTTATACCTCAAGTTAAAGTTTTGTGGAGGAACCATGATATCGAGGAAATGACCTAGGAGTTAGAATCAAAAATGAAAACGAGGTATCCTCACCTTTTTGACATACCAGGTACGTACGTCAATTTCGAGGACGAAATTTCATAAGGAGGGAAGGTTGTAAGACCGCAAATTTTATGAATAAGATTTAATTTTCTTTATATATTATTTTGAAATAGTAAGGTATTGATTTGATAAATGTGATAAGTTATGGGTGAAATGTGCAAAGTCTACAAAGTAAGCAAGTGGTTATAAAATATTCGTTGTGTCGGGGAATATTCGTTTGGTCGAGGAATATTCTTTTTGTCGGAGAATATTCGTACGACGGCGCAGTCTTTGGTGAACCCCACAACGGAATGAATGTCAGATATAGAAAGCGACATAAATAACCTTTTTATAAAAATAACGGCAAAACTGTTACCGTTAGTATTGTTGAAATAACCGGTGGTTAAAATACAGTAATACACAGTGTTGCACGGTAGCACACAGTACTGCACAGTATTTCGAATTATTGATTCTTACGTAAAAAGGCACTTACTCAATTATTGTTACAGTAATTACTGTTCAATATTTTATATTATTGATTCAATAATTGCATAATATTTTATTGGTTCAATATTTGCTACATTGATATTTTATATCAATAAGTGCTACTTTGCTATTTTATATTATTGATTCAATAATTGTCATTGCACATTATTTCAAATTATCAAATCAATAATTCATATTATTTGAATAATATTATTAGATAGCATTATTGGCAATGTCTAAGGAAGTTCTGTCTAGGAAAGGGGTTGATTAATTGCGCGCCAGTAATGAGAAATCTTTATCGGAAGGCCCCCTCTTTTTTGGGAACGACGTGGTTGTCAATATTATAGTTCTGTAATATTATTTGTGAATAATTAATTTTTGATATATATGATAAGGAAATATTTATTCAATGTGAATTTAAACGGAGACATTTTTAACATGTGACATTTGTTGAAAGTTGGTATTTTATCTTGTCCGATAAAATAATTCATTCAAATAAATTATTATAATATTACATTATAGTAGTATGATGTGATTATATAATAGTATGATTTTTATAATTTGAATGGTAACATTATTATAGTAAATTCATGGTATAAAAGTTAAACGAGGTGGAAGAGTGCAAAATTGAATTTGAACTCTTATGATGCAAACAATGATGTCATCGGAGCGATGAGGTAAGCAATGATGTCATAGATCGATGATGTAAGCGATGATGTCATAAATTATGGCAAAAAGACTATTTTACCCTTACTCTGCTGAGCCTATAAATAAAAGCTCATTTCTTCATTATTTCTCACCAATTCACTAAAGCTATAGAGAGAGAAAGTATAGAGAGAATAAGAGAGAAAGAAGAAGAGTATTCTGCTATTACGTTAGTACAGTCTCCAAATTTTAAGGTAAGGAGTATTATTTCTTTCGTATTCATGAAGAGAGTTATTTTCTTTCAATACTCATAAGGGTTGTTATTCCATTCTTTATTATTCTGTTGGAATAACTTGTCTACGCGGACTACCGCATGCATGGTGAAATCCTGTTGTTATTCTAGTCTTTATTATTCTGTGGGAATAACCTGTCTACGCGGACTACCGCATGCCTGATGAATAACCCTTCGTATTTAGTTGTTATTAAATTGTGAAAATAATCTGTCTGAGCGGACTACCGCCAGACGGGTGAAAATTCAATTACAGTTTCGTATATTGTTTCATTTCAGATTCCTAACTCTAAACTTACTACGGTGAGTATTGCTTCTATAATTCCTGAAATGATCAGATATTACTTCAGTTTTGCGCTTCATCTAATATTATTTCACTGGAATATTGGTCTGAACTTTCTTGTGAAATTTTTATCTTTTCATGTCGAGTTACTATTCACGATTTACTATTCACGAGTTACGATTCACGAGATACTATTTACGGTAAAAAAATATTTTTTTCTTCCAAATCATCTTTGATTGGATCCAGGTTTTGATCTTCATTCTTAAACTCTGGATAAATTCTCTAATATTTGTCCTTTATCTCACTGGATCCGTTATTCGTATTATTTTTCATCATCCTCAGTTCTAAATGGTGATATAACTGAATATCTTTGGCCTGTAGTGCAAAGATGAATAATTACGTGATGAATATCTTTGGCCTGTAGTGCAAAGATGAATGATTACCTGATAAATATCTTTGGCCCGTAGTGCAAAGATGGACAAGTATTGAGATGAACATGACCAACTGATAATACAAATGAATATCTTTGGCCCGTAGTGCAAAGATGGATATTTGATTCGAGATGTATATTGATTGATGTTACAGGGATAAAATATTGATGTACTTTTAAATCAAAGAAGATAGTAGACATCATTCTCTACTTAACTCTTCTAATGAATTGTTATTTCCGCTGCAAATATTGATCTAAACTTGTTGTCCATAATATTTTATCTGATTTATTGAAGGCTAACGATAATTTATTTTTCATTATCTTAGTCATAATATTCTTTACTGGGCTAGTTGAGCTCACCCTTTTCTTCCATTGTTCTCTTCAGGAAATGAGAATATCGCGGGTACTAGTCGGGGAATGGAGTGATGGTCCGAGTTAGTGCTGTAGAAGTCCTCACTATTTTTTTTATTTAAAATAGTGTGATAATAAATGTAATGAGGACTTAGTTTGAATGTTAATATTTTTTACATGTATGTCTGTATTGACACTCACAGTTGTGTGGTCGTATTTTGCACGACCGTGTGATATGAAAGATTGTATTTTGAATTTTGTTGAGTGTATTTGGCGACTCAAAATGGGTTGAGTATTGAACCTATTTTGGGGGCGTCGCATTAGGGTAGTAGCCTTCGATAACATAGTAATGATAACTCTTATCTAGTTCTAAGAAAGATAATAAATTACTTTAAGTGCTATGTGTTTATATTTACGTACTCGCGCAAGTATCATTGAGTAATATCGAGAATCGATTAGAATCACGTAATAATTAAGATTTAAAATTTTGATTGTCAAGATTTTGGATGTTGGAGGATCTAGTCAGCCTAGTGATGTTGTACCCCGAGTGGCTATTGAGGAGGAGCCCCGAGACATTTATACAGTCTGGGAGCAGTTGGTTTGTAGAGAGCCATCTTCTTTGATCACAGTTGTTGGTCAGAAGCATGAGCCAGTGTTTAACTCAGAGGAGGTCTCTGAGGAGATTGAGATTCAGGCTGAGGCAGCCAAGGAGGGGGATGAAGACCCTGAAGAGTTCCCACCAAACTTTATCAGGGCTGAGATATACGACGAGCTGTATGACCGTAACATAGAGTTATAGGATACTGTTCGAGAGCTGGAGGAGCAGACAGTTACTCAGCAGACTACAATCGAGAAGAAGGATGGTGAGGTTGAGACTCTGTACACACCTCTTTGAGACGTAGAGTGGGAGTTATTTCATGAGAAGGGCAAAGGTGAAGAAAAGTTAGCTGAGATAGAAAAGCTGAAGAATGATTTGCGTGAGGAATCAGCGAAGCTTGCCATAGCAAAGGATGCTTGGATGAGGGCTTCATGACGTGCAAATCTTGCAGAAGATAATGATCATGCAAATAAGGCCCAGGATCGGGTTATGTATTATCCAGTTCAGTTCGAGGATCTGCCTTAGTATATGCTAGATCGCAGGACGATGTTCCGCGTTATGGAGGAAGAGTGCAGCAAAGCTGGTCGACGCCTTAGTAGGTCGTGATAGGAACAGTATGATTATTTGATACTTCTTTGAGTAGTTAATAATGTAAATTCTGATGTGATTATAAACAAAGAAATATTTTGATGATTTAAATCATGAAGATTCTTTATCTTAAGATAGTTGATGTAAATAGCAGTGATTCTATCTTCGTATGTTTAAAACTTTTGATTAAATAAAATATTAGAGTTTATTTGAGATGATATGTGTTAAGTGATTATGTTAAAATGTTTAAGCTAAGTCTTAAATATTTAAATAATTAAATAAAGATCTAATAAGTGTATATCTTAAAAAAAATATACCGCCGAGGAGACGCTCTAATCGTCAACCAGCCCATGAAGGGTCGACTAAAGATAACGATGCCAATACTAACGCCAACCCCATCCAGTAATTGGTGAATTTGTTGACATGAGCTCTGAATAACCAGCCGTAAGCTCCACCGAACACGACATTCAAGGACTTAAAGGCGGGACCACCAGAATTTAAGGGATCCATGAACTCGATTGAAGCACAGACTTGGGTCATGGAAATGGAGAAAGTTTTTGATGTTGCTAGGGTCGGTGAAGACCAGAAGAACGCCTATGCAACATTTATGCTAAAGTCAGAAGCCAACTATTGGTGGCAAACAAATAAATTCAGGGGAGGAGAAGGTGTGATAACCTGGGAGAGGTTGAAGGAGATGTTCTTTGAGATGTACTTCCCTACGAGCTCACAAAACCAGATGGAGGTGCAGTTTATGGAATTAAAGCAAGGAAATATGTCTGTACCAGATTATCCGACAAGGTTTAACGAGCTAGCTGGGTTTGCCACGTATCAAGTGCACACCGACGAGAGGAAATCAAGAAGGTTTGAACAGGGCCTGAAGCTCTGGTTGTATAGCAAGGTGTCGATGTTCGAGCTGAACACCTTTACTAGGGTATTGGAGAAGTCCATCCTCGCTGAAGGTGGAAGTGATGCGGTGACCAAATACAACCAGAATCAGAAGAAGAAGAAGAAGAAGAGTGAAGGAGAAGGTGTTAAGGCTAGTGGTAGCAACGCGGGAGGATGAAATAATCAAAAGAGAAGGTGGAATGATAGCACACAGACTGGAAATCAGCAAGGAAGCTAGAAGAAGAGAATTGAAGCATGTCCGACCTACGAAAAAGGCCACCTGGGTGTCTTTATGAAAGGAAAGCGGGTGTGTTACAATTGTGGTCAAGAAGGCCACATAGCACCTAACTTCCCTAACCCTAAGAAGGGCGCCTACTTCACGTGTGGCTCGAAGGACCTTTTGGCGAGGGAATGTCCCAAGAAAGTATCTAGAGGGGCAAGAGCAGGAGGGAACAGAGGAAGAAGCGGTGGAAATGCTCTGACTATCACAGGACGAACCGCAATAAATCGACCTACCGCCAGGACATTCAGCATGACAGTACAGGATGTTGTGCAGTCTCTTGATGTAGTGTCAGGTATCATTCTGATCACTAAAGTTAATGCATATGTATTATTTGATTCGGGTGCTACTTGCTCATTTATGTCCGATGACTTTGCCAAGAACTTAGAACTGCCTAAGGATGAATTAGAATACCCTATGAACATAGAGATTGCGAATAGGGAAGTGATTCCTATTAAGAACGTGCACAAGAACTGTATGGTTAATATTAAGGGTAACGTGATGAACGTAAATCTTATTCTGATTAGACTTGGAGAATTCGACGTTATCTTGCGGATGGATTGCCTATTCAATTATGGAGAGATAATTGATTGCCAAATTTTGACTATGTTAAAGGTTGTGTTTTATGGCAGCAAGTCACCTAGGCAAGCGAGGTATCTGACGATGATACAGGCCAGGAAGTTGTTGCGACAAGGCTGTGTAGGATATTTAGCCTACATAAGCGATAATCGAAAAGAGAACCCGAAGTTAGAGGAAATACCAGTCGTGAGGGACTTCGTGGATGTATTTTCGAATGATTTTCCAGGACTTTTGCCAGATATGGAAGTAGAGTTCGTTTTCAATTTGGCGCCAGGAACTGTGACAACCCGAGAATTTATAATATTAATAAAATCTTAAATGATTAAATAAATGTTAAGAAATAAAATCTAGATGAGAATTTGAGGATTTAGTTAAAAAAATTTAAAGAACCTATATGGTTTGGGGTGAATTCTTAAAATGTGTATATGTATAGGTAAACATGTATATATTTAGTGATGTGATGATAAGAATAAATATAGTATGAGATTTGTTGTACATTTCTCAAGGTATTAAATTATTTGGTATGACAATGCATATTATTTGATTGCTTATATTTGTTTATTATATAATAAGCAAATAAAAGAAAATAATATAACCTAAAATATATTAGGTATGAGATTAAAATAACCTAATGGTTATAATAAGAAAGGATGTTAGTATTTAAAATTTTTACTAACACTAAGAGATTAAGTTTATTATCTCAATTTATTAATTTTATTAAAGCAAGTCTAATTGGATTAAGTTATTAAGCGAGCCCAATATATCATGTATGGGAGATGTACTAGGATGACCCAATTTAATTTTTGGTGTAATCCCAAATTTATTTTAGCTAGTAAGTGAATTAGGAATTTAAAGGAAGGCCCAAAGTAATTTATTTGGTGCCCAAGATTTTAGCCCAATTGAAAAAGGACATTCTAGACATTAGTTAAGCTAAAGGAAGCATTAAAAGAAAATAAAATGGGGGTAAATAAAGGCCATATGGCCGGCCCACTAGGAGAAGAAAAGAGAGGGGAGGAATGTAATCATTTGATATATCTACTCTCACCAACTCTTTCATGTGTCAACCTTTTATTTGCACAACACATTGAAGCTAACTTGCAAGCAACATCATAATGAGTGAGAGAGAGAAAGCAAGGAGATGTTGGAGAATGAATATAGATTTATACAATATATCTATATACTTTTACTAACCACAAACAAAACCAAACTCTTTTTCTCTTTCATTTCATTCATTTCCAAGCTTAGCAAATAAAACAACGAAGAGAGAGAGAGAGAGAGAGGGGAGAGGGACGGTGGGATGGGAGGAAAGAAAGGAAGAAACTTTGATCTTTCTTCTCCCCTAAATCATCATCTATTTGGATAGATCAAGAAATAATATTTACAAAGCAAAGGTATAAATACTTTTTATCAAAGTTATTTTTATTTGTTTGAATCCAAACATGGATCTATGATTCAAAACTCCAAAACCTTGGATCTATATGTATATAAGTGTGTTATGTGTAGATCTATCACTTTTAAGTTTCAAAAGTTAGATCAAAAACAAGAAAAAAGAAATTATGTTTTAAAAGTTAGAAAACTATGATTTTCTTAGTATAAATTATGTTTTGCTTGGATTTGGTGTTAGTTTGGTGTAATAGATCATGGATCATGGTAGATCCATGATCTTAAGGTGTATTAGTATGTATTATAATGATTTATGATATTTAATGTTTTGTTAATCAAGAGATCAAGGAAGATTTCTTAGAAAACACAAAGATTAGAAAAACTATTTTTGGAGAAAACGTAACATGAAATTCAAACAACCATATCTCCTAGTGTATTTCATTTTTGAGTGTGGTAAAATTCTGTAGTTAGATCTATAAATTTTCTAACCTTTTCAAGTGGAATCACTGAAAAATTCTATGTAGACTTCCGTCTGGACAGTTTTTAGCAAAGGACGCAAAAACTGAAAATGACAAAATGCAATCTTTTCGGAAATAGTAAGGTCAGTTTCGTCTAGTTAAATTATAAAATTAATTCCAATCTTTTGGAAAATGAAAATATATGGGATAAAGTAGCTTGTGTCCAAAAATGAACTCATTCCGACTTAAATTGAGCAAGTTATGACTATTTTAATATTTGAGTTTTTTGACGAAAATCGCTATAACTGGAGTTGTATAACTCCGATGGCCACGAAATTTAAACTGAAGGCTCACGATAACATGTGTAAGATCCCGTCAAGAGATGGGAATTTTTGGAGTTAAGCGTGAGGTAATTATTTTCTTAAGAAATTAACTAGAAATGGATTTTTGAAAAATACTTAAGGAAATTGAAAAATTCCTGAAAAATTATTTTTGTGTATGGAATACATGTATTTATGTGCGGACAAAAGAGAAAAAAATAATAAAATAATTTGGTTAAAAAAGGGGAATCAAGGTTGCTGGATTTGAATCCAGTTTGTTGGATTGCAATCTGGTTTGCTGGATTGGTATGTTTGGATAATCCAGGATGCTGGATTGATCTATTTTGATAATCCAGGTTACTGGATTGGTGGTTAGTTGAATCCAGGCCTGCTCGATTGGATGTCAATTTGAATCCAGGCTTGCTGGATTGGAAGTCAGTTGAATCCAGTCTGCTGGATTGGAAAATAGTTTACTATATTGAAATTCAGTTTGAATCTAGGTTGCTGGATTAGGTATTCAACTTACTTAATTATAAATGACTTATAAAATGAAATACTAAGTGTTAATTCATAAGTTATATGATACAGTAGTGTTAAGTCTAAGGTAGTACAGTCGTACCCTTTAATGATTGATGTATAGTAGCTGGGCTAAACGACTCCTTCATATGGGAAAGGGATCTACGAATTAGTAACCGATCTAACTCACTGTGAAAATAGTGTAGATTAGACGAAAACTAATTTGTTAGTTGTTTGTGGGAAACCACTCCGTATACTATATTTAATATTATTAAAGACTCGATGTGCGCTAGGTTTAGACTTGTGTATATGTATAGTGTTAAGGTTATCTAATATTTGACTATGTGTTTTAATGTTAGATAGTTTACTTATAAAGTATGTTATGCTAATTGAAAGATCAATCTTATAACTGATAGGTCTTTTCAATGAGGAGATTAAATTAGATTGCTTAGTGGTAATCAACGAATCAGACATGTTTCCTAACTCAAACTTGAGTTGTTATTGTAAAGCATGTTCGTGATTAATCATTGTTGATTATATCACATCTATGTTTTATTGATTCGCACGTTGTGCATATTGTATATGTTCATCAGGTATGAAAGGTTGATCACCTTCATTACCATATTGTTCAGTTAAATTATTCATGTTCATTCTTGGCTATACAACATTATTGATTCATGTTCTTTCACAATTCTTATATTGTTGAAAGTTTGTCAGCTTATTATTCTTTTCAATCATGATATATCTTCATTTGAACTTAAACTTGCTGGGCAAACTTGTTGCTCACCCTTGCTATATCATGAAAAACATTTCAGATTAAAGAAGAAACTTCGGACACAGTCAAAGGCAAAGACAAGTTCCAGGATGGAATTATTATACGGTTAAAATGGTAATAGTATTGGATACAAATGACATTGTATGTCGTGTAGGATATTGAATTCAGGTATTAAGTTAAGGTTACAGACCTTGAAAATTATGTTGTAAAAGTTATTGTATAAACAATTTATGTTTATATATTCCGCAATAGTTATAGAAATGATGTATCGTAACGTACTAAGTTCGAGGTTCTGGGGACCCGGATTTTGGGGCGCTACAGTTGGTATCAGAACTGTAGGTTATAAACCTTAGATAGGGTTACCTTAGGCTATAACCACAGGGATGAGAATAAAGAATAAACTCAAATTGAGTTTAAGTTCTAAGCGATGAATTTGGGCAAGGTATTGGTAAGTCAATAAGATTCAAAGAAAAATCATGGCAAATAATAAAGATCCAGAGTTATCTTACTATGATAATAAAGATGAATAGTAGTAATGACTAGATAGAGTCTAAAAGACTACAAGTATAAAGGGAAAGAAAATCGTAAAACAAAACGATCATAAGATAGAAATGGATCGTAATATAAGACGATGAGATCACCCCGTGATCTGATAAGATCATAGCAGGGAGGAGTATCAATCAAATGATTGAAAAATTTACGGCAATGTTGCTGTGTGTCAGTTGTACTATGAATTGGTATTGTGCCAACTCAGAAAAAGGGTTGGGGTTGATGCAATACGAATTGAACACAATTCGTATGGAGAAAGAATGAGGCTAGGATATTAAGTGGGGATTTCAATTGAGGACTCATGTTAGCAGCTAAGTTGTATAATTCTTTGTATGGGCAGGGAATTTGTCCTTGGTGTAAAAACCGCTTAGCTTCCTATATTGATTAGAGGCCGAATTAACCAATTCTTTGTATGGCAGGGGATTGTGTTTGGTTTGACGACCACTTAGTTTCTGATAGTGATAATCATTGAAATGTTTGTGTCGCGCTATTTGCTATATATATGTTGAGAAGGTGATTCTTTTCTCATGTGTGTAACAGATAGATAGAGTATAGGTAGAGGATATAAGGTTAAGTTGCGAGTTCTTAAAACTCATACTTATGATAAGTTCGTGACTCATAATTATATGAAATGTTTTGAACCCCTCAGCGAATGGATGCCAATGGTCTGTCTAGGACAAGTTCTTAAACTCTTATGATTGTGGAAAGTTCCTGAACTCATAATGTGTGGTAAGTTTGACGAACTGGGTATAATTAAGTGTGAATGGAGTATTAAGGATAATAGGAATAGATTGACTGATTAAGTAATGGATCATTAGTGGAAGCATAGGTATTCTAAATCTTCTAGCTATGCTAGACTTCGAAATTTTTGACATCAAGCTAAATACGCATTATGTGCCTTTTAAAAATGAATTTTTTATTCTTAAATCCCGGTGACTAGTGTGTATGTGTGAATTTTGGGACACTGACACATTGTTACCTGTTGAGATGATAAAACTGATTTACAATGATTTTTGAACCGTTTAAAGAATAGTCTATGCTAATTGTTTCGACTAGACGACAATGATTTGAAATATCAAAATGTGTTTTATTTATCATTGATGCATTATGTAACCTGATACAGAGATGATAAAAAGTTGATGAAGTTGTAAATACAGGAATACTTAGTGTTGAATTCGATCTAAAAATCGTTGTCCCACTATTGTATGATGTGTTATAACAAAGTCACACAATGACGGAATCCTCAAACGGGCTGTAAATATAGTACGGTATCATGACGTTATTTTCAAAATATTTTTTTTATATAATTAATTGCCAACGGGGTTTGGCTATACATAAATTTTTCGATTGATATTGGAATTATTGATATATGTCTAAAGCTATTTGATTCAGCTAGACAATGTTTATGAAAATTCAAATATCTCTTTGAGAACTTATCCCGAACCATATTTCTTTGATTCGGACTCCAAGCTGAGTATGAACATCCCTAAATTAGGAAATATTTTTGTGCCGAATGGCAGTGATATGGAATGTGAATGTCGTTCAAATTGTGTCGAATGGCAGTGATGTAGCATCTGATCAATGCAGGGCATACGGGCTGATCACCCAATGTGTCTGTAAGTCCAGAGCGGTTTGCAGATGAATTTCTGTTTAAACCTTTTCGAAATTGAAAAATGTAAGTTTATGGTCACTCAACATTATTTGAAAAGTTTTTAACTCCTTGGGGAGAAGTCTAGGTAGAATGTGATGATAGAATAATTCCTCATAGAAGGAAGCCGTGTGTACTCATTAAATAAGAATGAAATCAGATAAAGGTTAAGTTAAAAACTTAGTTTTTGTGAATAAAAGGAGTAGGGATTAGTAGGCCGTAATTTCGAGAACGAAATTCTTAGAAGAATGGGTGAATGTAACAACCCGAGAATTTATAAGATTAATAAAATCTTAAATGATTAAATAAATGTTAAGAAATAAAATCTAGATGGGAATTTGAGGATTTAGTTAAAAAAATTTAAAGAACCTATATGGTTTGGGGTGAATTCTTAAAATGTGTATATGTATAGGTAAACATGTATATATTTAGTGATGTGATGATAAGAATAAATATAGTATGAGATTTATTGTACATTTCTCAAGGTATTAAATTATTTGGTATGACAATGCATATTATTTGATTGCTTATATTTGTTTATTATATAATAAGCAAATAAAAGAAAATAATATAACCTAATATATATTAGGTATGAGATTAAAATAACCTAATGGTTATAATAAGAAAGGATGTTAGTATTTAAAATTTTTACTAACACTAAGAGATTAAGTTTATTATCTCAATTTATTAATTTTATTAAAGCAAGTCTAATTGGATTAAGTTATTAAGCGAGCCCAATATATCATGTATGGGAGATGTACTAGGATGACCCAATTTAATTTTTGGTGTAATCCCAAATTTATTTTAGCTAGTAAGTGAATTAGGAATTTAAAGGAAGGCCCAAAGTAATTTATTTGGTGCCCAAGATTTTAGCCCAATTGAAAAAGGACATTCTAGACATTAGTTAAGCTAAAGGAAGCATTAAAAGAAAATAAAATGGGGGTAAATAAAGGCCATATGGCCGGCCCACTAGGAGAAGAAAAGAGAGGGGAGGAATGTAATCATTTGATATATCTACTCTCACCAACTCTTTCATGTGTCAACCTTTTATTTGCACAACACATTGAAGCTAACTTGCAAGCAACATCATAATGAGTGAGAGAGAGAAAGCAAGGAGATGTTGGAGAATGAATATAGATTTATACAATATATCTATATACTTTTACTAACCACAAACAAAACCAAACTCTTTTTCTCTTTCATTTCATTTCCAAGCTTAGCAAATAAAACAACGAAGAGAGAGAGAGAGAGAGAGAGGAGAGGGACGGTGGGATGGGAGGAAAGAAAGGAAGAAACTTTGATCTTTCTTCTCCCCTAAATCATCATCTATTTGGATAGATCAAGAAATAATATTTACAAAGCAAAGGTATAAATATTTTTTATCAAAGTTATTTTTATTTGTTTGAATCCAAACTTGGATCTATGATTCAAAACTCCAAAACCTTGGATCTATATGTATATAAGTGTGTTATGTGTAGATCTATCACTTTTAAGTTTCAAAAGTTAGATCAAAAACAAGAAAAAAGAAATTGTGTTTTAAAAGTTAGAAAACTATGATTTTCTTAGTATAAATTATGTTTTGCTTGGATTTGGTGTTAGTTTGGTGTAATAGATCATGGATCATGGTAGATCCATGATCTTAAGGTGTATTAGTATGTATTATAATGATTTATGATATTTAATGTTTTGTTAATCAAGAGATCAAGGAAGATTTCTTAGAAAACACAAAGATTAGAAAAACTATTTTTGGAGAAAACGTAACATGAAATTCAAACAACCATATCTCCTAGTGTATTTCATTTTTGAGTGTGGTAAAATTCTGTAGTTAGATCTATAAATTTTCTAACTTTTTCAAGTGGAATCACTGAAAAATTCTATGTAGACTTCCGTCTGGACAGTTTTTAGCAAAGGACGCAAAAACTGAAAATGACAAAATGCAATCTTTTCGGAAATAGTAAGGTCAGTTTCGTCTAGTTAAATTATAAAATTAATTCCAATCTTTTGGAAAATGAAAATATATGGGATAAAGTAGCTTGTGTCCAAAAATGAACTCATTCCGACTTAAATTGAGCAAGTTATGACTATTTTAATATTTGAGTTTTTTGACGAAAATCGCTATAACTGGAGTTGTATAACTCCGATGGCCACGAAATTTAAACTGAAGGCTCACGATAACATGTGTAAGATCCCGTCAAGAGATGGGAATTTTTGGAGTTAAGCGTGAGGTAATTATTTTCTTAAGAAATTAACTAGAAATGGATTTTTGAAAAATACTTAAGGAAATTGAAAAATTCCTGAAAAATTATTTTTGTGTATGGAATACATGTATTTATGTGCGGACAGAAGAGAAAAAAATAATAAAATAATTTGGTTAAAAAAGGGGAATCAAGGTTGCTGGATTTGAATCCAGTTTGTTGGATTGCAATCTGGTTTGCTGGATAGGTATGTTTGGATAATCCAGGATGCTGGATTGATCTATTTTGATAATCCAGGTTACTGGATTGGTGGTTAGTTGAATCCAGGCCTGCTCGATTGGATGTCAGTTTGAATCCAGGCTTGCTGGATTGGAAGTCAGTTGAATCCAGTCTGCTGGATTGGAAAATAGTTTACTATATTGAAATTCAGTTTGAATCTAGGTTGCTGGATTAGGTATTCAACTTACTTAATTATAAATGACTTATAAAATGAAATACTAAGTGTTAATTCATAAGTTATATGATACAGTAGTGTTAAGTCTAAGGTAGTACAGTCGTACCCTTTAATGATTGATGTATAGTAGCTGGGCTAAACGACTCCTTCATATGGGAAAGGGATCTACGAATTAGTAACCGATCTAACTCACTGTGAAAATAGTGTAGATTAGACGAAAACTAATTTGTTAGTTGTTTGTGGGAAACCACTCCGTATACTATATTTAATATTATTAAAGACTCGATGTGCGCTAGGTTTAGACTTGTGTATATGTATAGTGTTAAGGTTATCTAATATTTGACTATGTGTTTTAATGTTAGATAGTTTACTTATAAAGTATGTTATGCTAATTGAAAGATCAATCTTATAACTGATAGGTCTTTTCAATGAGGAGATTAAATTAGATTGCTTAGTGGTAATCAACGAATCAGACATGTTTCCTAACTCAAACTTGAGTTGTTATTGTAAAGCATGTTCGTGATTAATCATTGTTGATTATATCACATCTATGTTTTATTGATTCGCACGTTGTGCATATTGTATATGTTCATCAGGTATGAAAGGTTGATCACCTTCATTACCATATTGTTCAGTTAAATTATTCATGTTCATTCTTGGCTATACAACATTATTGATTCATGTTCTTTCACAATTCTTATATTGTTGAAAGTTTGTCAGCTTATTATTCTTTTCAATCATGATATATCTTCATTTGAACTTAAACTTGCTGGGCAAACTTGTTGCTCACCCTTGCTATATCATGAAAAACATTTCAGATTAAAGAAGAAACTTCGGACACAGTCAAAGGCAAAGACAAGTTCCAGGATGGAATTATTATACGGTTAAAATGGTAATAGTATTGGATACAAATGACATTGTATGTCGTGTAGGATATTGAATTCAGGTATTAAGTTAAGGTTACAGACCTTGAAAATTATGTTGTAAAAGTTATTGTATAAACAATTTATGTTTATATATTCCGCAATAGTTATAGAAATGATGTATCGTAACGTACTAAGTTCGAGGTTCTGGGGACCCGGATTTTGGGGCGCTACAGTTGGTATCAGAACTGTAGGTTATAAACCTTAGGTAGGGTTACCTTAGGCTATAACCGCAGGGATGAGAATAAAGAATAAACTCAAATAGAGTTTAAGTTCTAAGCGATGAATTTGGGCAAGGTATTGGTAAGTCAATAAGATTCAAAGAAAAATCATGGCAAATAATAAAGATCCAGAGTTATCTTACTATGATAATAAAGATGAATAGTAGTAATGACTAGATAGGGTCTAAAAGACTACAAGTATAAAGGGAAAGAAAATCGTAAAACAAAACGATCATAAGATAGAAATGGATCGTAATATAAGACGATGAGATCACCCCGTGATCTGATAAGATCATAGCAGGGAGGAGTATCAATCAAATGATTGAAAAATTTACGGCAATGTTGCTGTGTGTCAGTTGTACTATGAATTGGTATTGTGCCAACTCAGAAAAAGGGTTGGGGTTGATGCAATACGAATTGAACACAATTCGTATGGAGAAAGAATGAGGCTAGGATATTAAGTGGGGATTTCAATTGAGGACTCATGTTAGCAGCTAAGTTGTATAATTCTTTGTATGGGCAGGGAATTTGTCCTTGGTGTAAAAACTGCTTAGCTTCCTATATTATTAGAGGCCGAATTAACCAATTCTTTGTATGGCAGGGGATTGTGTTTGGTTTGACGACCACTTAGTTTCTGATAGTGATAATCATTGAAATGTTTGTGTCGCGCTATTTGCTATATATATGTTGAGAAGGTGATTCTTTTCTCATGTGTGTAACAGATAGATAAAGTATAGGTAGAGGATATAAGGTTAAGTTGCGAGTTCTTAAAACTCATACTTATGATAAGTTCGTGACTCATAATTATATGAAATGTTTTGAACCCCTCAGCGAATGGATGCCAATGGTCTGTCTAGGACAAGTTCTTAAACTCTTATGATTGTGGAGAGTTCCTGAACTCATAATGTGTGGTAAGTTTGACGAACTGGGTATAATTAAGTGTGAATGGAGTATTAAGGATAATAGGAATAGATTGACTGATTAAGTAATGGATCATTAGTGGAAGCATAGGTATTCTAAATCTTCTAGCTATGCTAGACTTCGAAATTTTTGACATCAAGCTAAATACGCATTATGTGCCTTTTAAAAATGAATTTTTTATTCTTAAATCCCGGTGACTAGTGTGTATGTGTGAATTTTGGGACACTGACACATTGTTACCTGTTGAGATGATAAAACTGATTTACAATGATTTTTGAACCGTTTAAAGAATAGTCTATGCTAATTGTTTCGACTAGACGACAATGATTTGAAATATCAAAATGTGTTTTATTTATCATTGATGCATTATGTAACCTGATACAGAGATGATAAAAAGTTGATGAAGTTGTAAATACAGGAATACTTAGTGTTGAATTCGATCTAAAAATCGTTGTCCCACTATTGTATGATGTGTTATAACAAAGTCACACAATGACGGAATCCTCAAACGGGCTGTAAATATAGTACGGTATCATGACGTTATTTTCAAAATATTTTTTTTATATAATTAATTGCCAACGGGGTTTGGCTATACATAAATTTTTCGATTGATATTGGAATTATTGATATATGTCTAAAGCTATTTGATTCAGCTAGACAATGTTTATGAAAATTCAAATATCTCTTTGAGAACTTATCCCGAACCATATTGCTTTGATTCGGACTCCAAGCTGAGTATGAACATCCCTAAATTAGGAAATATTTTTGTGCCGAATGGCAGTGATATGGAATGTGAATGTCGTTCAAATTGTGTCGAATGGCAGTGATGTAGCATCTGATCAATGCAGGGCATACGGGCTGATCACCCAATGTGTCTGTAAGTCCAGAGCGGTTTGCAGATGAATTTCTGTTTAAACCTTTTCGAAATTGAAAAATGTAAGTTCATGGTCACTCAACATTATTTGAAAAGTTTTTAACTCCTTGGGGAGAAGTCTAGGTAGAATGTGATGATAGAATAATTCCTCATAGAAGGAAGCCGTGTGTACTCATTAAATAAGAATGAAATCAGATAAAGGTTAAGTTAAAAACTTAGTTTTTGTGAATAAAAGGAGTAGGGATTAGTAGGCCGTAATTTCGAGAACGAAATTCTTAGAAGAATGGGTGAATGTAACAACCCGAGAATTTATAAGATTAATAAAATCTTAAATGATTAAATAAATGTTAAGAAATAAAATCTAGATGGGAATTTGAGGATTTAGTTAAAAAAATTTAAAGAACCTATATGGTTTGGGGTGAATTCTTAAAATGTGTATATGTATAGGTAAACATGTATATATTTAGTGATGTGATGATAAGAATAAATATAGTATGAGATTTATTGTACATTTCTCAAGGTATTAAATTATTTGGTATGACAATGCATATTATTTGATTGCTTATATTTGTTTATTATATAATAAGCAAATAAAAGAAAATAATATAACCTAATATATATTAGGTATGAGATTAAAATAACCTAATGGTTATAATAAGAAAGGATGTTAGTATTTAAAATTTTTACTAACACTAAGAGATTAAGTTTATTATCTCAATTTATTAATTTTATTAAAGCAAGTCTAATTGGATTAAGTTATTAAGCGAGCCCAATATATCATGTATGGGAGATGTACTAGGATGACCCAATTTAATTTTTGGTGTAATCCCAAATTTATTTTAGCTAGTAAGTGAATTAGGAATTTAAAGGAAGGCCCAAAGTAATTTATTTGGTGCCCAAGATTTTAGCCCAATTGAAAAAGGACATTCTAGACATTAGTTAAGCTAAAGGAAGCATTAAAAGAAAATAAAATGGGGGTAAATAAAGGCCATATGGCCGGCCCACTAGGAGAAGAAAAGAGAGGGGAGGAATGTAATCATTTGATATATCTACTCTCACCAACTCTTTCATGTGTCAACCTTTTATTTGCACAACACATTGAAGCTAACTTGCAAGCAACATCATAATGAGTGAGAGAGAGAAAGCAAGGAGATGTTGGAGAATGAATATAGATTTATACAATATATCTATATACTTTTACTAACCACAAACAAAACCAAACTCTTTTTCTCTTTCATTTCATTTCCAAGCTTAGCAAATAAAACAACGAAGAGAGAGAGAGAGAGAGAGAGAGGAGAGGGACGGTGGGATGGGAGGAAAGAAAGGAAGAAACTTTGATCTTTCTTCTCCCCTAAATCATCATCTATTTGGATAGATCAAGAAATAATATTTACAAAGCAAAGGTATAAATATTTTTTATCAAAGTTATTTTTATTTGTTTGAATCCAAACTTGGATCTATGATTCAAAACTCCAAAACCTTGGATCTATATGTATATAAGTGTGTTATGTGTAGATCTATCACTTTTAAGTTTCAAAAGTTAGATCAAAAACAAGAAAAAAGAAATTGTGTTTTAAAAGTTAGAAAACTATGATTTTCTTAGTATAAATTATGTTTTGCTTGGATTTGGTGTTAGTTTGGTGTAATAGATCATGGATCATGGTAGATCCATGATCTTAAGGTGTATTAGTATGTATTATAATGATTTATGATATTTAATGTTTTGTTAATCAAGAGATCAAGGAAGATTTCTTAGAAAACACAAAGATTAGAAAAACTATTTTTGGAGAAAACGTAACATGAAATTCAAACAACCATATCTCCTAGTGTATTTCATTTTTGAGTGTGGTAAAATTCTGTAGTTAGATCTATAAATTTTCTAACTTTTTCAAGTGGAATCACTGAAAAATTCTATGTAGACTTCCGTCTGGACAGTTTTTAGCAAAGGACGCAAAAACTGAAAATGACAAAATGCAATCTTTTCGGAAATAGTAAGGTCAGTTTCGTCTAGTTAAATTATAAAATTAATTCCAATCTTTTGGAAAATGAAAATATATGGGATAAAGTAGCTTGTGTCCAAAAATGAGCTCATTCCGACTTAAATTGAGCAAGTTATGACTATTTTAATATTTGAGTTTTTTGACGAAAATCGCTATAACTGGAGTTGTATAACTCCGATGGCCACGAAATTTAAACTGAAGGCTCACGATAACATGTGTAAGATCCCGCCAAGAGATGGGAATTTTTGGAGTTAAGCGTGAGGTAATTATTTTCTTAAGAAATTAACTAGAAATGGATTTTTGAAAAATACTTAAGGAAATTGAAAAATTCCTGAAAAATTATTTTTGTGTATGGAATACATGTATTTATGTGCGGACAAAAGAGAAAAAAATAATAAAATAATTTGGTTAAAAAAGGGGAATCAAGGTTGCTGGATTTGAATCCAGTTTGTTGGATTGCAATCTGGTTTGCTGGATTGGTATGTTTGGATAATCCAGGATGCTGGATTGATCTATTTTGATAATCCAGGTTACTGGATTGGTGGTTAGTTGAATCCAGGCCTGCTCGATTGGATGTCAGTTTGAATCCAGGCTTGCTGGATTGGAAGTCAGTTGAATCCAGTCTGCTGGATTGGAAAATAGTTTACTATATTGAAATTCAGTTTGAATCTAGGTTGCTGGATTAGGTATTCAACTTACTTAATTATAAATGACTTATAAAATGAAATACTAAGTGTTAATTCATAAGTTATATGATACAGTAGTGTTAAGTCTAAGGTAGTACAGTCGTACCCTTTAATGATTGATGTATAGTAGCTGGGCTAAACGACTCCTTCATATGGGAAAGGGATCTACGAATTAGTAACCGATCTAACTCACTGTGAAAATAGTGTAGATTAGACGAAAACTAATTTGTTAGTTGTTTGTGGGAAACCACTCCGTATACTATATTTAATATTATTAAAGACTCGATGTGCGCTAGGTTTAGACTTGTGTATATGTATAGTGTTAAGGTTATCTAATATTTGACTATGTGTTTTAATGTTAGATAGTTTACTTATAAAGTATGTTATGCTAATTGAAAGATCAATCTTATAACTGATAGGTCTTTTCAATGAGGAGATTAAATTAGATTGCTTAGTGGTAATCAACGAATCAGACATGTTTCCTAACTCAAACTTGAGTTGTTATTGTAAAGCATGTTCGTGATTAATCATTGTTGATTATATCACATCTATGTTTTATTGATTCGCACGTTGTGCATATTGTATATGTTCATCAGGTATGAAAGGTTGATCACCTTCATTACCATATTGTTCAGTTAAATTATTCATGCTCATTCTTGGCTATACAACATTATTGATTCATGTTCTTTCACAATTCTTATATTGTTGAAAGTTTGTCAGCTTATTATTCTTTTCAATCATGATATATCTTCATTTGAACTTAAACTTGCTGGGCAAACTTGTTGCTCACCCTTGCTATATCATGAAAAACATTTCAGATTAAAGAAGAAACTTCGGACACAGTCAAAGGCAAAGACAAGTTCCAGGATGGAATTATTATACGGTTAAAATGGTAATAGTATTGGATACAAATGACATTGTATGTCGTGTAGGATATTGAATTCAGGTATTAAGTTAAGGTTACAGACCTTGAAAATTATGTTGTAAAAGTTATTGTATAAACAATTTATGTTTATATATTCCGCAATAGTTATAGAAATGATGTATCGTAACGTACTAAGTTCGAGGTTCTGGGGACCCGGATTTTGGGGCGCTACAGTTGGTATCAGAACTGTAGGTTATAAACCTTAGGTAGGGTTACCTTAGGCTATAACCGCAGGGATGAGAATAAAGAATAAACTCAAATAGAGTTTAAGTTCTAAGCGATGAATTTGGGCAAGGTATTGGTAAGTCAATAAGATTCAAAGAAAAATCATGGCAAATAATAAAGATCCAGAGTTATCTTACTATGATAATAAAGATGAATAGTAGTAATGACTAGATAGAGTCTAAAAGACTACAAGTATAAAGGGAAAGAAGATCGTAAAACAAAACGATCATAAGATAGAAATGGATCGTAATATAAGACGATGAGATCACCCCGTGATCTGATAAGATCATAGCAGGGAGGAGTATCAATCAAATGATTGAAAAATTTACGGCAATGTTGCTGTGTGTCAGTTGTACTATGAATTGGTATTGTGCCAACTCAGAAAAAGGGTTGGGGTTGATGCAATACGAATTGAACACAATTCGTATGGAGAAAGAATGAGGCTAGGATATTAAGTGGGGATTTCAATTGAGGACTCATGTTAGCAGCTAAGTTGTATAATTCTTTGTATGGGCAGGGAATTTGTCCTTGGTGTAAAAACTGCTTAGCTTCCTATATTAATTAGAGGCCGAATTAACCAATTCTTTGTATGGCAGGGGATTGTGTTTGGTTTGACGACCACTTAGTTTCTGATAGTGATAATCATTGAAATGTTTGTGTCGCGCTATTTGCTATATATATGTTGAGAAGGTGATTCTTTTCTCATGTGTGTAACAGATAGATAGAGTATAGGTAGAGGATATAAGGTTAAGTTGCGAGTTCTTAAAACTCATACTTATGATAAGTTCGTGACTCATAATTATATGAAATGTTTTGAACCCCTCAGCGAATGGATGCCAATGGTCTGTCTAGGACAAGTTCTTAAACTCTTATGATTGTGGAAAGTTCCTGAACTCATAATGTGTGGTAAGTTTGACGAACTGGGTATAATTAAGTGTGAATGGAGTATTAAGGATAATAGGAATAGATTGACTGATTAAGTAATGGATCATTAGTGGAAGCATAGGTATTCTAAATCTTCTAGCTATGCTAGACTTCGAAATTTTTGACATCAAGCTAAATACGCATTATGTGCCTTTTAAAAATGAATTTTTTATTCTTAAATCCCGGTGACTAGTGTGTATGTGTGAATTTTGGGACACTGACACATTGTTACCTGTTGAGATGATAAAACTGATTTACAATGATTTTTGAACCGTTTAAAGAATAGTCTATGCTAATTGTTTCGACTAGACGACAATGATTTGAAATATCAAAATGTGTTTTATTTATCATTGATGCATCATGTAACCTGATACAGAGATGATAAAAAGTTGATGAAGTTGTAAATACAGGAATACTTAGTGTTGAATTCGATCTAAAAATCGTTGTCCCACTATTGTATGATGTGTTATAACAAAGTCACACAATGACGGAATCCTCAAACGGGCTGTAAATATAGTACGGTATCATGACGTTATTTTCAAAATATTTTTTTTATATAATTAATTGCCAACGGGGTTTGGCTATACATAAATTTTTCGATTGATATTGGAATTATTGATATATGTCTAAAGCTATTTGATTCAGCTAGACAATGTTTATGAAAATTCAAATATCTCTTTGAGAACTTATCCCGAACCATATTGCTTTGATTCGGACTCCAAGCTGAGTATGAACATCCCTAAATTAGGAAATATTTTTGTGCCGAATGGCAGTGATATGGAATGTGAATGTCGTTCAAATTGTGTCGAATGGCAGTGATGTAGCATCTGATCAATGCAGGGCATACGGGCTGATCACCCAATGTGTCTGTAAGTCCAGAGCGGTTTGCAGATGAATTTCTGTTTAAACCTTTTCGAAATTGAAAAATGAAAGTTCATGGTCACTCAACATTATTTGAAAAGTTTTTAACTCCTTGGGGAGAAGTCTAAGTAGAATGTGATGATAGAATAATTCCTCATAGAAGGAAGCCGTGTGTACTCATTAAATAAGAATGAAATCAGATAAAGGTTAAGTTAAAAACTTAGTTTTTGTGAATAAAAGGAGTAGGGATTAGTAGGCCGTAATTTCGAGAACGAAATTCTTAGAAGAATGGGTGAATGTAACAACCCGAGAATTTATAAGATTAATAAAATCTTAAATGATTAAATAAATGTTAAGAAATAAAATCTAGATGGGAATTTGAGGATTTAGTTAAAAAAATTTAAAGAACCTATATGGTTTGGGGTGAATTCTTAAAATGTATATATGTATAGGTAAACATGTATATATTTAGTGATGTGATGATAAGAATAAATATAGTATGAGATTTGTTGTACATTTCTCAAGGTATTAAATTATTTGGTATGACAATGCATATTATTTGATTGCTTATATTTGTTTATTATATAATAAGCAAATAAAAGAAAATAATATAACCTAATATATATTAGGTATGAGATTAAAATAACCTAATGGTTATAATAAGAAAGGATGTTAGTATTTAAAATTTTTACTAACACTAAGAGATTAAGTTTATTATCTCAATTTATTAATTTTATTAAAGCAAGTCTAATTGGATTAAGTTATTAAGCGAGCCCAATATATCATGTATGGGAGATGTACTAGGATGACCCAATTTAATTTTTGGTGTAATCCCAAATTTATTTTAGCTAGTAAGTGAATTAGGAATTTAAAGGAAGGCCCAAAGTAATTTATTTGGTGCCCAAGATTTTAGCCCAATTGAAAAAGGACATTCTAGACATTAGTTAAGCTAAAGGAAGCATTAAAAGAAAATAAAATGGGGGTAAATAAAGGCCATATGGCCGGCCCACTAGGAGAAGAAAAGAGAGGGGAGGAATGTAATCATTTGATATATCTACTCTCACCAACTCTTTCATGTGTCAACCTTTTATTTGCACAACACATTGAAGCTAACTTGCAAGCAACATCATAATGAGTGAGAGAGAGAAAGCAAGGAGATGTTGGAGAATGAATATAGATTTATACAATATATCTATATACTTTTACTAACCACAAACAAAACCAAACTCTTTTTCTCTTTCATTTCATTTCCAAGCTTAGCAAATAAAACAACGAAGAGAGAGAGAGAGAGAGAGAGAGGAGAGGGACGGTGGGATGGGAGGAAAGAAAGGAAGAAACTTTGATCTTTCTTCTCCCCTAAATCATCATCTATTTGGATAGATCAAGAAATAATATTTACAAAGCAAAGGTATAAATATTTTTTATCAAAGTTATTTTTATTTGTTTGAATCCAAACTTGGATCTATGATTCAAAACTCCAAAACCTTGGATCTATATGTATATAAGTGTGTTATGTGTAGATCTATCACTTTTAAGTTTCAAAAGTTAGATCAAAAACAAGAAAAAAGAAATTGTGTTTTAAAAGTTAGAAAACTATGATTTTCTTAGTATAAATTATGTTTTGCTTGGATTTGGTGTTAGTTTGGTGTAATAGATCATGGATCATGGTAGATCCATGATCTTAAGGTGTATTAGTATGTATTATAATGATTTATGATATTTAATGTTTTGTTAATCAAGAGATCAAGGAAGATTTCTTAGAAAACACAAAGATTAGAAAAACTATTTTTGGAGAAAACGTAACATGAAATTCAAACAACCATATCTCCTAGTGTATTTCATTTTTGAGTGTGGTAAAATTCTGTAGTTAGATCTATAAATTTTCTAACTTTTTCAAGTGGAATCACTGAAAAATTCTATGTAGACTTCCGTCTGGACAGTTTTTAGCAAAGGACGCAAAAACTGAAAATGACAAAATGCAATCTTTTCGGAAATAGTAAGGTCAGTTTCGTCTAGTTAAATTATAAAATTAATTCCAATCTTTTGGAAAATGAAAATATATGGGATAAAGTAGCTTGTGTCCAAAAATAAACTCATTCCGACTTAAATTGAGCAAGTTATGACTATTTTAATATTTGAGTTTTTTGACGAAAATCGCTATAACTGGAGTTGTATAACTCCGATGGCCACGAAATTTAAACTGAAGGCTCACGATAACATGTGTAAGATCCCGCCAAGAGATGGGAATTTTTGGAGTTAAGCGTGAGGTAATTATTTTCTTAAGAAATTAACTAGAAATGGATTTTTGAAAAATACTTAAGGAAATTGAAAAATTCCTGAAAAATTATTTTTGTGTATGGAATACATGTATTTATGTGCGGACAAAAGAGAAAAAAATAATAAAATAATTTGATTAAAAAAGGGGAATCAAGGTTGCTGGATTTGAATCCAGTTTGTTGGATTGCAATCTGGTTTGCTGGATTGGTATGTTTGGATAATCCAGGATGCTGGATTGATCTATTTTGATAATCCAGGTTACTGGATTGGTGGTTAGTTGAATCCAGGCCTGCTCGATTGGATGTCAGTTTGAATCCAGGCTTGCTGGATTGGAAGTCAGTTGAATCCAGTCTGCTGGATTGGAAAATAGTTTACTATATTGAAATTCAGTTTGAATCTAGGTTGCTGGATTAGGTATTCAACTTACTTAATTATAAATGACTTATAAAATGAAATACTAAGTGTTAATTCATAAGTTATATGATACAGTAGTGTTAAGTCTAAGGTAGTACAGTCGTACCCTTTAATGATTGATGTATAGTAGCTGGGCTAAACGACTCCTTCATATGGGAAAGGGATCTACGAATTAGTAACCGATCTAACTCACTGTGAAAATAGTGTAGATTAGACGAAAACTAATTTGTTAGTTGTTTGTGGGAAACCACTCCGTATACTATATTTAATATTATTAAAGACTCGATGTGCGCTAGGTTTAGACTTGTGTATATGTATAGTGTTAAGGTTATCTAATATTTGACTATGTGTTTTAATGTTAGATAGTTTACTTATAAAGTATGTTATGCTAATTGAAAGATCAATCTTATAACTGATAGGTCTTTTCAATGAGGAGATTAAATTAGATTGCTTAGTGGTAATCAACGAATCAGACATGTTTCCTAACTCAAACTTGAGTTGTTATTGTAAAGCATGTTCGTGATTAATCATTGTTGATTATATCACATCTATGTTTTATTGATTCGCACGTTGTGCATATTGTATATGTTCATCAGGTATGAAAGGTTGATCACCTTCATTACCATATTGTTCAGTTAAATTATTCATGCTCATTCTTGGCTATACAACATTATTGATTCATGTTCTTTCACAATTCTTATATTGTTGAAAGTTTGTCAGCTTATTATTCTTTTCAATCATGATATATCTTCATTTGAACTTAAACTTGCTGGGCAAACTTGTTGCTCACCCTTGCTATATCATGAAAAACATTTCAGATTAAAGAAGAAACTTCGGACACAGTCAAAGGCAAAGACAAGTTCCAGGATGGAATTATTATACGGTTAAAATGGTAATAGTATTGGATACAAATGACATTGTATGTCGTGTAGGATATTGAATTCAGGTATTAAGTTAAGGTTACAGACCTTGAAAATTATGTTGTAAAAGTTATTGTATAAACAATTTATGTTTATATATTCCGCAATAGTTATAGAAATGATGTATCGTAACGTACTAAGTTCGAGGTTCTGGGGACCCGGATTTTGGGGCGCTACAGTTGGTATCAGAACTGTAGGTTATAAACCTTAGGTAGGGTTACCTTAGGCTATAACCGCAGGGATGAGAATAAAGAATAAACTCAAATAGAGTTTAAGTTCTAAGCGATGAATTTGGGCAAGGTATTGGTAAGTCAATAAGATTCAAAGAAAAATCATGGCAAATAATAAAGATCCAGAGTTATCTTACTATGATAATAAAGATGAATAGTAGTAATGACTAGATAGAGTCTAAAAGACTACAAGTATAAAGGGAAAGAAGATCGTAAAACAAAACGATCATAAGATATAAATGGATCGTAATATAAGACGATGAGATCACCCCTTGATCTGATAAGATCATAGCAGGGAGGAGTATCAATCAAATGATTGAAAAATTTACGGCAATGTTGCTGTGTGTCAGTTGTACTATGAATTGGTATTGTGCCAACTCAGAAAAAGGGTTGGGGTTGATGCAATACGAATTGAACACAATTCGTATGGAGAAAGAATGAGGCTAGGATATTAAGTGGGGATTTCAATTGAGGACTCATGTTAGCAGCTAAGTTGTATAATTCTTTGTATGGGCAGGGAATTTGTCCTTGGTGTAAAAACTGCTTAGCTTCCTATATTATTAGAGGCCGAATTAACCAATTCTTTGTATGGCAGGGGATTGTGTTTGGTTTGACGACCACTTAGTTTCTGATAGTGATAATCATTGAAATGTTTGTGTCGCGCTATTTGCTATATATATGTTGAGAAGGTGATTCTTTTCTCATGTGTGTAACAGATAGATAGAGTATAGGTAGAGGATATAAGGTTAAGTTGCGAGTTCTTAAAACTCATACTTATGATAAGTTCGTGACTCATAATTATATGAAATGTTTTGAACCCCTCAGCGAATGGATGCCAATGGTCTGTCTAGGACAAGTTCTTAAACTCTTATGATTGTGGAAAGTTCCTGAACTCATAATGTGTGGTAAGTTTGACGAACTGGGTATAATTAAGTGTGAATGGAGTATTAAGGATAATAGAATAGATTGACTGATTAAGTAATGGATCATTAGTGGAAGCATAAGGTATTCTAAATCTTCTAGCTATGCTAGACTTCGAAATTTTTGACATCAAGCTAAATACGCATTATGTGCCTTTTAAAAATGAATTTTTTATTCTTAAATCCCGGTGACTAGTGTGTATGTGTGAATTTTGGGACACTGACACATTGTTACCTGTTGAGATGATAAAACTGATTTACAATGATTTTTGAACCGTTTAAAGAATAGTCTATGCTAATTGTTTCGACTAGACGACAATGATTTGAAATATCAAAATGTGTTTTATTTATCATTGATGCATCATGTAACCTGATACAGAGATGATAAAAAGTTGATGAAGTTGTAAATACAGGAATACTTAGTGTTGAATTCGATCTAAAAATCGTTGTCCCACTATTGTATGATGTGTTATAACAAAGTCACACAATGACGGAATCCTCAAACGGGCTGTAAATATAGTACGGTATCATGACGTTATTTTCAAAATATTTTTTTTATATAATTAATTGCCAACGGGGTTTGGCTATACATAAATTTTTCGATTGATATTGGAATTATTGATATATGTCTAAAGCTATTTGATTCAGCTAGACAATGTTTATGAAAATTCAAATATCTCTTTGAGAACTTATCCCGAACCATATTGCTTTGATTCGGACTCCAAGCTGAGTATGAACATCCCTAAATTAGGAAATATTTTTGTGCCGAATGGCAGTGATATGGAATGTGAATGTCGTTCAAATTGTGTCGAATGGCAGTGATGTAGCATCTGATCAATGCAGGGCATACGGGCTGATCACCCAATGTGTCTGTAAGTCCAGAGCGGTTTGCAGATGAATTTCTGTTTAAACCTTTTCGAAATTGAAAAATGAAAGTTCATGGTCACTCAACATTATTTGAAAAGTTTTTAACTCCTTGGGGAGAAGTCTGGGTAGAATGTGATGATAGAATAATTCCTCATAGAAGGAAGCCGTGTGTACTCATTAAATAAGAATGAAATCAGATAAAGGTTAAGTTAAAAACTTAGTTTTTGTGAATAAAAGGAGTAGGGATTAGTAGGCCGTAATTTCGAGAACGAAATTCTTAGAAGAATGGGTGAATGTAACAACCCGAGAATTTATAAGATTAATAAAATCTTAAACGATTAAATAAATGTTAAGAAATAAAATCTAGATGGGAATTTGAGGATTTAGTTAAAAAAATTTAAAGAACCTATATGGTTTGGGGTGAATTCTTAAAATGTGTATATGTATAGGTAAACATGTATATATTTAGTGATGTGATGATAAGAATAAATATAGTATGAGATTTGTTGTACATTTCTCAAGGTATTAAATTATTTGGTATGACAATGCATATTATTTGATTGCTTATATTTGTTTATTATATAATAAGCAAAAAAAAGAAAATAATATAACCTAATATATATTAGGTATGAGATTAAAATAACCTAATGGTTATAATAAGAAAGGATGTTAGTATTTAAAATTTTTACTAACACTAAGAGATTAAGTTTATTATCTCAATTTATTAATTTTATTAAAGCAAGTCTAATTGGATTAAGTTATTAAGCGAGCCCAATATATCATGTATGGGAGATGTACTAGGATGACCCAATTTAATTTTTGGTGTAATCCCAAATTTATTTTAGCTAGTAAGTGAATTAGGAATTTAAAGGAAGGCCCAAAGTAATTTATTTGGTGCCCAAGATTTTAGCCCAATTGAAAAAGGACATTCTAGACATTAGTTAAGCTAAAGGAAGCATTAAAAGAAAATAAAATGGGGGTAAATAAAGGCCATATGGCCGGCCCACTAGGAGAAGAAAAGAGAGGGGAGGAATGTAATCATTTGATATATCTACTCTCACCAACTCTTTCATGTGTCAACCTTTTATTTGCACAACACATTGAAGCTAACTTGCAAGCAACATCATAATGAGTGAGAGAGAGAAAGCAAGGAGATGTTGGAGAATGAATATAGATTTATACAATATATCTATATACTTTTACTAACCACAAACAAAACCAAACTCTTTTTCTCTTTCATTTCATTTCATTTCCAAGCTTAGCAAATAAAACAACGAAGAGAGAGAGAGAGAGAGAGGGGAGAGGGACGGTGGGATGGGAGGAAAGAAAGGAAGAAACTTTGATCTTTCTTCTCCCCTAAATCATCATCTATTTGGATAGATCAAGAAATAATATTTACAAAGCAAAGGTATAAATACTTTTTATCAAAGTTATTTTTATTTGTTTGAATCCAAACTTGGATCTATGATTCAAAACTCCAAAACCTTGGATCTATATGTATATAAGTGTGTTATGTGTAGATCTATCACTTTTAAGTTTCAAAAGTTAGATCAAAAACAAGAAAAAAGAAATTGTGTTTTAAAAGTTAGAAAACTATGATTTTCTTAGTATAAATTATGTTTTGCTTGGATTTGGTGTTAGTTTGGTGTAATAGATCATGGATCATGGTAGATCCATGATCTTAAGGTGTATTAGTATGTATTATAATGATTTATGATATTTAATGTTTTGTTAATCAAGAGATCAAGGAAGATTTCTTAGAAAACACAAAGATTAGAAAAACTATTTTTGGAGAAAACGTAACATGAAATTCAAACAACCATATCTCCTAGTGTATTTCATTTTTGAGTGTGGTAAAATTCTGTAGTTAGATCTATAAACTTTCTAACTTTTTCAAGTGGAATCACTGAAAAATTCTATAACTCCGATGGCCACGAAATTTAAACTGAAGGCTCACGATAACATGTGTAAGATCCCGCCAAGAGATGGGAATTTTTGGAGTTAAGCGTGAGGTAGTTATTTTCTTAAGAAATTAACTAGAAATGGATTTTTGAAAAATACTTAAGGAAATTGAAAAATTCCTTAAAAATTATTTTTGTGTATGGAATACATGTATTTATGTGCGGACAAAAGAGAAAAAAATAATAAAATAATTTGGTTAAAAAAGGGGAATCAAGGTTGCTGGATTTGAATCCAGTTTGTTGGATTGCAATCTGGTTTGCTGGATTGGCCCACAAGGATGCTGGATTGTGGTATGCTTGGATAATCCAGGATGCTGGATTGATCTATTTTGATAATCCAGGTTACTGGATTGGTGGTTAGTTGAATCCAGGCCTGCTCGATTGGATGTCAGTTTGAATCCAGGCTTGCTCGATTGGAAGTCAGTTGAATCCAGTCTGCTGGATTGGAAAGTAGTTTACTATATTGAAATTCAGTTTGAATCTAGGTTGCTGGATTAGGTATTCAACTTACTTAATTATAAATGACTTATAAAATGAAATACTAAGTGTTAATTCATAAGTTATATGATACAGTAGTGTTAAGTCTAAGGTAGTACAGTCGTACCCTTTAATGATTGATGTATAGTAGCTGGGCTAAACGACTCCTTCATATGGGAAAGGGATCTACGAATTAGTAACCGATCTAACTCACTGTAAAAATAGTGTAGATTAGACGAAAACTAATTTGTTAGTTGTTTGTGGGAAACCACTCCGTATACTATATTTAATATTATTAAAGACTCGATGTGCGCTAGGTTTAGACTTGTGTATATGTATAGTGTTAAGGTTATCTAATATTTGACTATGTGTTTTAATGTTAGATAGTTTACTTATAAAGTATGTTATGCTAATTGAAAGATCAATCTTATAACTGATAGGTCTTTTCAATGAGGAGATTAAATTAGATTGCTTAGTGGTAATCAACGAATCAGACATGTTTCCTAACTCAAACTTGAGTTGTTATTGTAAAGCATGTTCGTGATTAATCATTGTTGATTATATCACATCTATGTTTTATTGATTCGCACGTTGTGCATATTGTATATGTTCATCAGGTATGAAAGGTTGATCACCTTCATTACCATATTGTTCAGTTAAATTATTCATGTTCATTCTTGGCTATACAACATTATTGATTCATGTTCTTTCACAATTCTTATATTGTTGAAAGTTTGTCAGCTTATTATTCTTTTCAATCATGATATATCTTCATTTGAACTTAAACTTGCTGGGCAAACTTGTTGCTCACCCTTGCTATATCATGAAAAACATTTCAGATTAAAGAAGAAACTTCGGACATAGTCAAAGGCAAAGACAAGTTCCAGGATGGAATTATTATACGGTTAAAATGGTAATAGTATTGGATACAAATGACATTGTATGTCGTGTAGGATATTGAATTCAGGTATTAAGTTAAGGTTACAGACCTTGAAAATTATGTTGTAAAAGTTATTGTATAAAAAATTTATGTTTATATCTTCCGCAATAGTTATAGAAATGATGTATCGTAACGTACTAAGTTCGAGATTCTGGGGACCCGGATTTTGGGGCGCTACAGGAACGGCTCCAATATCGAAGGCACCGTACCGTATGGCTCTGGTAGAAATGAAAGAATTGATGGTGCAGCTGCAAGAGCTAAAGGATAAGAAGTATATACAGCCGAGCGTATCGCCGTGGGGAGCGCCGGTGTTTTTTGTTAAGAAGAAGGATGGGACGATGCGGCTCTACATTGACTATAGAGAGTTAAACAAGGTCAGGATGAAGAACAAGTATCCGTTGCCTAGGATTGACGACCTAATTGATCAGTTGAAGGGTGCGAGATACTTCTCAAAGAAAGACCTGAGAAGTGGTTACCATCAGTTGAAAGTGAGAACAGAGGACGTTCCGAAGACAGCATTCAGGACTCGATATGGTCACTACAAATTTTTGATAATGTCATTTGGTCTAACGAATGCTCCTGTAGCATTTATAGGCCTAATGAATGGAGTGTTCAAGCCATTTTGGACAAATTCGTTGTAGTGTTTATCGACGACATTTTGGTGTATTCGAAGACCTAGGAGGAACACGTAGAGCATCTGAAGGTGATGTTGGAGGCGTTGAGAAGAGGGAAGTTGTACGCCAAGTTTTTGAAATGTGACTTTTAGATTTGGCAGGTGCAATTTCTTGGGCATGTGATTGATAAGGACGGAATCTCGATGGATCCCTCAAAGGTTGAAGCTGTGATGAATTGGGATCAGCCGAAAACACCGTTGGAAGTGAGAAGTTTTCTTGGATTGGCAGGCTATTACAGAAGATTCATTCAAGACTTTTCCAAGATCGCAACTCCACTAACGAATTTGACTAGGAAAGCTGTGAAATTCGTTTGGACGAAGAAATGTGAGGAAAGCTTCCAAGAACTTAAGAATAGGTTGAGTTCGGCACCTGTGTTGTCACTCCCGGATAACACAGGAAAGTTTGTGGTATATAGTGATACGTCACATAAAGGACTTGGCTGTGTGCTTATGCACAACGGCAACGTTATAGCTTATGCGTCACGACAATTGAAGGACTATGAGAAGGGGTATCCGACCCACAATTTAGAATTGGTTGCGGTGGTATTTTCTTTAAAAATCTGGAGACACTATCTCTATGGAGAGAAGTGTGAAATATATACAGACCACATGAGTCTGAAATATATTTTTACATATAAAAATTTGAATATGCGCCAGAGAAGATGGTTGAATTAATAAAGGATTACGAATGAGATCTTATACTATCCTGGTAAGGCGAATGTAGTCGCCGATGCCTTAAGCAGAAAGGGCCGGGAGAAATTGATGATGTTGACTGCACGGGAGGAGCTAATTTCAGCGATGGAGAAACTGGAATTGGAAGTGAAGTATCCTATAGAAACTGACAAAAAGTTGTTCCAGATACAAGCTGGTACAACTTTATTGGATAAGGTTAAGGAAGCACAACTTCAGGATGAAGACTGTGAGAAGATAAAGAAGAAGTTATCCATAGGGAATGAACTGAAGTTCAAGATGGACAGTGAGGACATTTTGAGCGAGGCTCATAGTTCGCGGTATTCCATACACCTCGATAGTACCAATATGTACCAGG
The DNA here is from genome assembly GCA_020205555.1 of Panax stipuleanatus. Classification (NCBI taxonomy): domain Eukaryota; kingdom Viridiplantae; phylum Streptophyta; class Magnoliopsida; order Apiales; family Araliaceae; genus Panax; species Panax stipuleanatus. The sequence goes on from CM035125.1 coordinate 29,663,164, forward strand.
ATGACAGCATTTTTGGTGGCCGAATATGAAACGAGACGTTGTCGATTGTGTCAGAAAGTGAAGGAAGAACATCAGAGGCCGAGTGGTTTGCTACAACCATTAGAGATCCCAGAATGGAAATGGGAATATATTACGATGGATTTTATAGTTAGCCTTTCGACAACTCAGAAAGGCTACGACGCAGTATGGGTTATTGTTGACCGACTGATGAAATCAGCACACTTCCTTCAAATCAAGATCAGATTCAACCTAGATTAGTTGGCAAAACTGTATGCGAGAGAGATTATTTTAAGGCATGGAGTTATAGTGTTGATTTTTTATGACCGAGATCCGCGCTTCACATCGAATTTCTGGAAGCGACTGCAGGAATGCATGGGGACACAGTTGAGAATGAGTACAACATATCACCCTTAGACCGACGGGCAGAGTGAAAGGATGATCTAGATACTATAAGATATGCTAAGAGCATGCATCATAGATTTCAAAGAAAATTGGGATGATCACTAACCGCTCGTTGAATTCGGTTACAACAATAGTTACCACGCAAGTATTGGCATGCCGCCTTACGAAGCGTTGTACGGTAGAAAGTGTAAAACTCCGTTGTATTGGGATGAAGTTGGCGAAAGACAATTGCTAGGTCCAGAATTGGTACAACAGACAACAGAAATCGTCAAAGTGATCTGGACAAGATTGGTAGCAGCTTAGGATAGGCAGAAGAAATACGCCGACCCATACCGCAAGAATGTAGAATTTGAATTGGGTAGCTTTGTCTTCTTGAAAGTCTCTCCCTGGAAGGGAAAGATCAGATTTGGCAAGAAGGGGAAATTGAGCCCGAGGTTCATTGGACCCTTTGAAGTGCTGCGACGAATCGGAGAAGTTGCGTATGAGGTAGCCTTACCTCCGGTGCTAGAGCATGTCCACAACGTCTTTCATGTTTCAGTCTTACGGCCCTATAAACCCGATTACAAACATGTGATTGAATATAAACCTCTGCAAATTTAGAAAGACTTATCTTACGAAGAAGTTCCCTTCTCAAATTATTGACAGGAAAGAACAAGTTCTCACACTACTAGAAATTCGACATATAGCAACGAGCTATAGCAACAGTTGGCACGGAACCGTCGCTACAGGGTATCTATAGCGACGGTCGGCAAGGAACCGTTGGTATAGAGGTTTTTTTAGATAAAACCCTCCCATTTTCCCCCCAAATCATTTCAGTATCTTCACTCCCAATTTTTCCCCAAAATCATCTTCGCTCCTCTCTAGTCCTCTCTAACGCTCTGTCTCTCGTTGTTCTTCCTCTACCGCTCGTTCTCCTCTCTAACCCAAATCATTTCGGTATCTATCGCTCGTTACTCGATCAACAACTCGTCATATTTTACTATGATTGGGCACTCTTTTTCGGATCGTGAACCCTAGGCATCAGTGTTGATCTCAAACAAGTCAATCGTGCGAGACGAAGGCTTACACTGTGATTTCGTGTGTATGTTATATGGTTTGTTGAGGCTGACGCCGAGTGAGGAGCGAGTTAAGGAATCATCGCTAATGCGATGGAGATAGAGAGGGAGTTCGTCTGCACTTGAAGCTGCTGAGGAATACATTGAACCTTCATCAAGGTTTGTTTCTTACATGAGTTGTGCTTTAATTGAATACTCACATTTGTCCCTTGTTGTAATTCCTGGTTTAAATATCTTCTTATGTTTATTTGCTTATATTGGTAAAAACTTACCAGTTGTGGTCTCTGCTTTAGTGCTCTATCTTGAAAAATTGATTGCAAATGTGTTGGGATGGCAATTTGAACTTTGCCCTTTATCTGCTCAGATACTAGAGTTGAGCCTTGCTTGTTTGATGCTCTTGAAAATTATTGCAGGTTGAAGAGGAGGAAGAACCAAAAGTGGGTGAGGAAGCGAAACCAGAGGTAATAATGGATTCCTATGTTACTTGAATTTTGTATTCTCATTTTAAATGGCATTCAATTATGTGCTTCTGCTTCCCAGGAAGAGAAGAAAAAAATAAAGAAGACTAAAACTGAGAAGTACTGGGACTGGGAATTGGCCAATGAAACAAAACCAATATGGGTGAGTTGCTGAGTTTAAGATATATACAGCAGGAAAAGTCTGTGGTATTCCATTTTGACCTTTCTTACTCTAAATTGAGTTGCGTGCTGATTCTGAACTAATTTACTTACTCTTGTTTTATTTTATATGTGTCGGCTTGTAGATGAGGAAATCAAAGGAGGTTGAGAAAGATCAATATAAGGAATTTTACAAAAAGACCTTTAATGAATTTTTGGATCCGCTAACATACACTCACTTTACAACAGAGGTACTTTTTGTGTATTTTGAATTGAATGACAAGCTATATTTGAATGGTGTTCAATAAATTACTGTTTTTGCAACTTGTGTAGGGTGAGGTGGAGTTTAGAAGTGTTCTGTATATTCCTGGAGTGGCACCCATGAACAATAAAGACATCACAAATCCCAAAACAAAAAATATACGTCTCTACGTGAAGTGTGTATTTATATCAGATGATTTTGATGGTGAGCTGGTAAGTGTTACTATAATAATTTAAGAACCACATCAATATTATGGTACAGTTACAGATTAGGATATAAAAAGCCCGTTAATTGTGTATCTGCATGATGAAGCTTGCATGAGTTTAACTTGCATGAGTTACACTTCGATCTATCCATCAGAATTTACCAAATCTCATGTTTGATTGTGCAGTTTCCAAGATACTTGAGTTATGTGAAGGGTGTGGTGGATTCAAATGACCTTCCTCTTAATGTTTCAAGAGAAATCCTTCAAGAAAGCCGAATTATAAGGCCAAACTTTGGTTTTTCTTTTCTTTTGTTTTCTGTGTGGAAATTTGTAGTACCGAAATAATAATTTTCTTACTTCCGAATAAGCTTTGCAAATCAAGGTGATTAGGTTTATATTATTGGGTTTTTATTTTTGTCTTCTTTAAATTCAGGTAAGGATAATGAGAAAGAGACTTGTCAGGAAAACATTTGACATGATGCAAGATCTGGCTGATAGTGAGAATAAAGAGGTCAGTTTAGTAAAGCATATGTTACCTTTGTCCTCTACCGGTTAAATTTTTAGAATTGGGAAGTTAACCAAATGATTTCAGGATTACAAAAAATTCTGGGAGAACTTTGGTAAATTTGTCAAGTTGGGATGTATTGAAGATTCTGGAAATCATAAGCGGATAACACCACCACTCCGATTTTACTCTTCTAAAAGTGAAGAGGATTTGATAAGTTTAGATGATTATGTTGAGAACATGGGTGAGAACCAGAAAGCCATCTATTATTTGGCAACAGACAGCTTGAAAAGTGCCAAGACTGCTCCTTTCTTGGAGAAGTTGGTCCAAAAGGACATCGAGGTACGTATGCACTTCTCTAGAGTAAGGTTACACTAGATGATAAAAGTCAATGTTCACATAGTTGTGTTAGACTTTTGTTTTCAAAGGTGATTACTTAGTACAATGCATAGGTGACAAGAAGTGTTGATACTGAACATGGCCAGTTAAGCCCCCAAGAAAGGAAAAATGTTGAGGCAATCGTGAAAGCTAGGTGAGTTTTCAGGTTGACTTTTGATAGGTGATGATTTTGTGGCCTAAATACTGAGAAATGCTCTTTTAGGATAAAATATGTTTTAGAGTGTTTGCCAAAACCTTGTTCCCAAATAAAATCATAATGGACTTTGTGGTGATATGATGGTACCTACCTATCTGTAATGCTTTCTGGGCCTTAAAAGAAGGTTTTCATTAGTACCTTTATCTTTAATTTCATTCATTTGGGTTTATGATCTTAATTTTATGCAAAATGTGCTCTATGGTTTGATTACGATCACTTTCTTTGTTAATTTGTGCTTATTGATCTATTAATTCATTCTCTAAATTTTATACTACATGATTTCTTAACCTCCTATAATAAATTTAGTACCATCTAGTCTAACATACATATATTTTGTCTGCTATGAAAAATCTATTATAAATTTTGCAATTTGTGAGGTAGGGGATCAGCTGTGAAGATGACATCAGATAAATGGTGCATAGAAAAAAGAGCTCCCCTTAGAAATGATTCTGTCATAAAAGAAGAAAATGTTCCTCAAATTGGATGTCTTTCCATTGTTGTGCTGGGTGCTTCTGGTGATCTTGCCAAGAAAAAGACTTTCCCTAAACTCTTCAATCTTTACCGACAGGTTTGACTAGGATCTCCTTCCTATTTTGGATATGATGTGATTCTAAGATTGGGTTTTTATTTAATGCACTGATTGAGATGTATCACTTTTTCGTTTTATGTATAGAAGGTAGTAACTGGCAATAAATTATATTATACCTTTTATTTATGATGGGGGGGACTGAATTTTTTGTTTTAGGCTAATTTGGAATTGGGATGAGTTTGCACAGGGATTTTTACAGTCACATGAAGTGTACATTTTTGACTATGCAAGGACCAAGATTTCGGATGAAGAGTTGAGAGATCTGGGTGAGACACTTAGCTTTGGTGCATGGTTTACTCATACTGAGTGAAAATACAATGTTTTATTTACAATTGCTGTTATTTTCCTGCAAGGGAAAGTAGTTTAAAACATGCTCAAATATTCCTTAGAACATCTTTAACTACTGCATATGTAACCGCTCAGGATATTGTGACATTTAGGCTGTGTTTGTGAGTTTTGTTTTGGAGGGAAAGGGAAAGCTCTTCATTCTAAATTTTTTGAAAAGAAGAACTTTTCCTTCCCATCCTTTCCCTTCCCTCGGAATTAAAACTCACAAACAGTCCATTAAAGACTCCAACACAGAAAATTGTGATTTAATTGCTAATGCATGAAATGACTCGGTAGGAATAATGTATTGACTGACCTTTTGATTCAGATATCTTAAACCAAGAAAGAATGCTGTGGAGGGACATAAAGAAGATGTAACTAAGTTTCTCCAATTGGTTAGTAAAGTAGCTGTCACTTTGTGTCTTAATGGCTTAAAAGAGGGATATTAGTTATTTGGTTGAAAAGAAAGAACAATCCTATGTTACTTATGGAAAGACCAAGCAAGTATTCTTCTTTGATCCTGATGGTGAGTTTTGCCTTCTATTTACCTCCTTTTTTCTCAATATTTTATTTATTTATTGCAATTTGGTTAAATAGTTTGAAAATCAAACTCATAGATTTGTGAACTTCAAATTACGCAGGAAAGGATGGGAAAACCTTATGTTAAGGGCGAATATTCAGTTTCTTCGACTTCACATTCTGAAGATCACTATTGTTTAGCCAAGACAGTCGGTGTATTGGTATGCTCTTGATTATGATAAAAACTGAATTACACATGTTGAATTATATGAAATTTATGACTAGGACTTTATTAGTAAATTATTACTACTGCCTTAATACTCCATTGGTCTCAAAACTGGAGTGTACTTTCAAATTTTAACTGACCAATATTGTAAATTACTTGAAATGTAGAGAAGATTTGGTACAACTTTAAAGTAGACTTTAATTTTCGGACATCAGAAAAGTATACAGTCAGAGTCATTTTGGGACAGTGGGAGTATTTGACTTCGGGAACCAGCTTACTATAACTTTTGTATACACTAGGAGTACAATTTTGGGATTAATTTTTTTGCCCCTTAATGTTTTTGTTTCTGAGTATAATTTTTAAGATAGTTGAGAATCCCATATTGTTGATCATTATAAACTTTTGGACATAATTGGCACACACATGTATATGTATTATATCATTTTATTAGGTTAGTGATTGTGAACTCATAGATCTCACTAACCCGTTAGTTTGCACCAATTTTTTTAATATTATTTTGGAATTTTAATTGATTCTTATTTGGTTCTTGATATAATAATATAATTAACCTTTTTTGAGCTTTGAAAAACAGTTTAGTAGATGATGTGTTTAATACTTGCCCTTGTAAATATACGTCTTCTTTTACAGGTATTATTGCTGGCAGTAGAGAGTCGATATGTTCAACATATAGCAGGAAACGTTCTGGAGTTTCAAGAAAATATAATTGCAGTTGACTTTTAGGCTCTTCTCATGTTAGGAATTTAGTTTCATGGTATTTGTGTTTGGATGAGATGTAAACAACAATTATTGAAAATATACGATTAGTGTGATATCTACACTTCTTTAGAGCTATTGATATATATAATTTTTTTTATGTTTTATTTTATATTGTATTATGTTTGTTCAATAAATATTTGCAGCACTATTTTTTTTTTTTAAATCTAAAAAGGCTATAGCGAGGGTCGGCGACCGTCGCTATAGCTCCATCATATAGCAACGGTGACCGTCGCTATTGATATGTATTGACCGTCGGTAAAAACTTTCAAAACACGTTTTTGGATTGTTTTTTAGCTACGGTCCGACCGTCGGTATAGATATGTAAGACCGTCATTATAGGTTTTAGCAATGACAGATAAGGCGAGGGTCGGCGACCGTCGCTATAGGTCGATTTTCTAGTAGTGTCAGAAATAAAGTGAAAGCTTCTGTTAAGGTAATATAGAGAAACCATAACGCTGAAGAAGCTACGTGAAAACTCGAAGAACATATGATGAAGACTTATCCACACTTATTTGCCTAATTTAATGTGTAATCGATTCTGGGGACAAAATCTTTGTAAAGAGGAAGAATGTAACAGGACGAATTTAATTGAATCGTGATTCTGGGGACATAATCTTTTTAAGGGGGGAAAGATGTGATGAACGAGAATTTTGTAATTTAATTTAAATATTTATTGAATTAAATAAATATTTTTGATGATTTATTTATTGAGTTAAATAATTATTTGATAAAATTATGGTAGATTAATTTAATTATATGTGTTACATTGATTAAATTAATGTGGAGAATTTTTATAATTCAAAGTAAGTATTTAATCAAGCTTATTTGATTAAATGAATTATTTAATAAGTATAATGTTATTCTATTGAATTTAATAATTAATTAGAGATTTAAAGATTTGACATGATTAATAAATGAGAATATTAATTATGTGATAAAGCGATTTGATGTGTAATAGTATATTTTATTTAATTAATTTAAATAAGATTATTTAATTGAGCGAGTGTGATAATTAAAAACTATGCAATAAACATTTAATTAAATTAATGAGAAAGGAAGAATAAGGGGACAAACCAAACATGGCCTTAATGGGAATTGGAGCAGTTAACCCATTATGAGATTAACTGACAACCATTAACCCATCAGTTATATACATTATATATTATATACGTATACTTATATTATATATCAGTTAAGTTAGTATTCTTCATAAACTACTATTATCAGTTAAGTTTGATTAATGCATGAATTGACGATATATATACTAATAAATGTTTACAACATGTTTTCTATCATTTATATATGTTTTAAAACAATCAAAACTATAAAATTATGTTTAAATTGAATTTTCAGAAGTTACAGAGTTTGAAAAGTTGAATATGGCCCTTCTGTACAAAATTGTATGCTATAATTGTTTACTTAACTTAAAATTGATCATAGGGTATGATAATATGTTAAGAAACAAAATCAATATGCTTTGAATTGTGTGATTTGGTTTAAAAACAAATTCACAGTGCTGATTTTCATCAAGAACACTTAACAATGGCTTTTCTTCAAAATAACAAAATTTAGAATTTTGATTATGTGTTATGATGATTATACATGTTAAAACATGTTAGAAGCTTAAAACTATGTTTTTATAATGTTTTATATGTATTGTGTTAGTTAAAATTACAATTTAGTGCGAGAAAAAAAGTCAAATTGACTTTTTTCCTGCACAGTTCGCGAACCAGGATTTCTCCTAGCAGGGACACCCGCCCCAGCGGGTCCTATGAAGGTAAAACACCCTCCCCAGCGGGTGTACATGCTGTCCAGAAAATATGTTTGTGTTCTGTGTAGTTTTTATGCCTTACATGATAAGCTAACTTAATGAGATGAACTTGATGACATGTTAAGTGTATAAAACAATAATATAACATATTGTTGACATGTATAAGACAATTTGAAGTCTCATATTAACATGTTATGTGTAAACTTAGATATTGTTATCATAGGGTATGATTATGATGGTTTAAAAGATTAGATACGTGTCATATGCTTGTTTTGAGTTTAGACTCACGTTATGTGGTTAGTTAGCAAGTTAAGTTTACGAACCACGCTGTTAAGTTGGACTTAAGTGAGAAGTTCAACGGTTAAACAGTTGTGGTTATGAAACTAATCGATATTGTAAATGTAATGTAATATGTAGGGTTAATTGTGGAACGAGAATTGTAAATTGTGGCTTGCGGTTGAGGCAAGTTTTCTTATCTATACTTTTTAAATTGAGCAAGTGTTCTATCCCTAACTTATTATTGTTAAACAAGTTTCCTAATCTTTACTTTCATTGAACAAGCTTTCTAAATTCAAAGTTATTCATTGAGCAAGTTCTATACTTATGATTCTATATCAATCAAGCTCTTATTCTTGTTTATTCAGGTTAAAATTTTGTATAAGATATTATAAGCATTGTTAAGTATTACTTCAGCATACAATCCTTATTCGATTGTATACCCTCGAGATTTATATTTCAATTCGATTATCAATTATTGTTGAACTTTGTAAGGCTAACAAACCCTTATTGATTCGACTAGTCCATAGTTGATACGTTCTAAATTCTAGAACTATTATTGAGCTTATCAAAAATAAACTTCCTTTGGTGCAGACTCTGATGTCAAACTGAGATGAACAACCCTTTATAGGGGATTATTTACACTTTAGCGTTGAGATATTGTGCGCAGTATAGTACTAAGGGTTGATCCCCCTAAGTACGAGTAGTAGAGTCCATATAGTCGAACGACTATTAAAGGTTTAAAGTAGAAATACTTAATAATATGGGACATAGTTCAAGGTCTTATGACCCTCAGACATACTTTTGATTCTTGTTATTTATTCTTGATTCAAAAGTCGAGCTTTTTATTATTCAGACTTCTTTGAATTATTCGCATGTTATTATATTGTTATATTTGTATACTTGTGGGCAATTGTGCTCACTCTTACATAATAACATTACATTTAAGAACAAAAGGTCCGACGAGCCTTCCACTAGCAAAGGCAAGGACAAAGTTAACAAGTGATGAAGACTTGCTATTTTATTTGACAATATTTTTCTAAGACTTATGTTTTGATGTTTAAGACTTACTTGTTTTGCATTTGATATTTAAGGTTATTATGACCTGGGATTTAATGATGTATTTATTATTCCAATGTTGTAAACCCTTAAGGGGAGATGATGGAGATGTTTTTATCTATTTCATGGTTTGCATTTATTATAGGTTGATAGATATATGATATTTGTACAGTGAACACCAAATCCCATGGAAATTGAAGTACTCGGATTTGGGGTGCCACAGCCTCCTAATCTTATTAGGAATAAATAAGAGTATTAATATTAAATGAATTCCTAAACTCCTTTAGAAATTAAAATAATAATAGTTGTAATAATATTAGTAAGAGTCCTCTTATTAATTTATATTTAATTTTTCTAAAATATTAAATAATAAACATTAGGCTATTTAATTTATTCTATCACCATAGATTAAATTAATTACACTTAACATATTATTATAATTATGCCATTACATTCTTAAATAATTACTTTTTCTTTTATTTTGTGACCCTTTAAGTTCTCCAAATTAAACCGGTTGTGAATAAATCAGTTAGAACAATTCTAATCTTATTTAAATAAATAAATAAAATTAATAATCTATTTAAATAAATAATATTTATTCTACAATAGGGATACACGTCTCTAGCGATCAACGACTTTTCAGATAATATAGATTTCAACATTAATCATAAAAGAACCTATGAGTAAATAGTTACCGTACAATTCAATCCTTCCACCATATAATGTCCCAATTAAATATAAGACATGGAATTACTGTCAAGTCTTATTTTATTTAATTATATGTATTTCGATTAAAAAATACACAACTCCAAATAATACAAATTAGAAACTCCTTTATAATTTATGCCTTGGCCAAAGACTACTGGGTTGTCATTTAACAAATCACATTGGACATATCTTTTCTTTTACTAGAAGCGGTAGATTATTTATTGATCATTCATTATCTCCATATGTAACTTATTACACCTAAGCATACCTTTTGGTATACCCTAAGGGTCTTAAGGAATAAGTTAAAGTATAATTCATTATACACAAGATACTATGATGATCTCAAGCCCCAGGATTACTTATACTACTATAACATTATGAATTCCTATTGACAGACGAGTAAAACTCAATTAGGTATTCCTTAGTGAGTCACGTTCAGTGTACGTATTCTCCAATAAGCACCTACATACTTGCTTTAATGTCTCCATACAAATGATCATGAGATCAATTATCCTCATCTAATGAGCAAGCAACATATGTACCAATCTATTCGGATTTACTAATCCCCTTTTTTTGTAATCCAACGATTGGGAACTATTTTAGTTTTAAGCTTTCTAAGAATTTAGATCCTCATTAGCATGATCAACATCATGATTCTAAAAGTATTGCTTAAAATTATGGGTCATTTACATATTATAAAAATAGCATCATGTAGATAATTAAATGCCTTTAATAAATGAATACTTTTATTAATAAATAAATAAGATCGTTTACAAATTAAATGCTTAATCATCATACATGATTGGCTTCTATACATACTACTTTCAAGTTACGTATGTCATACAAGTACTGTTATCTCATACACTATTTTGTTATCCTTAACAATAATTAACAAATTCATACGTTATCACATCCAGATCTAATCTAAGATTTCCTCTTTCAATTCCATCTAAGATATCATATTAACTGCTAGCTAGATATTTAATAATTAAGCACAAGATATGATAATCAAGTCTATAAGGTCAATAACTGAGAATAATATTAATTGAATTATTGAATTGCAAAAGATTCCACTGTACTCCTAATTGAGAAATTAGTCCATCATCATAATATAAACTAGAAGATTAAAATTAAATAGCATCCCAAATACAGATAAAGAATTAAAGAGAAGAAGAAAAACTCTGTCGAGGAACTCCAATCTCTAGAGCTTCAATCTCCGTCTCGTGTGCTCTCCAATAGAAGTCTCCAAGTCTCCAATAGAAGTGGCTCTCAATTATTTACAAGCATCAGGCTCCTTAAACTTAGCCAAAACATTATATTTATAGTCTATAACAAAACCCTAGTATATAAGGTAAGTCAAAATCCTCTTCTAAATCAACTTTGAGCAAAAAGGAAACAAAATCTGCTAAATCCGTCCGTGTGGCGCCCCCCGCTCCACTTTCCTTAATAAACCGGCGCCCCCCGCGCTATTAGTGCAGTATCCTTCCTAGCCTAGCTCTGCTTGCTCTTGGTCTAGTGCAATTATGGCGCGCCCCGCGGCACATCATTAGAATGCCCATATCTTTACCTTTTCTCCCTTTTCATCTCGTAAGCCCATCCATGTACCTTTCCTACAAATTAACACAAAAACCATAAAAAGTAACATGCAATACTTAAGAAATAATAATATATTAAGCTAAGAAATACAGAACGATTAGTGTTTAACCCACTCATCATTTGCTATGTAGTATTTATCAATACGGGGTACAAAGGGTTGATCACCCAACGTACTCGTGAGTTATGACGATTTACAGCGGACTAGCTGTTCAAACCTTTTTGAAAATGAAAATGAAAGTTCGTGGTTTTATGATCGCTCAGCGAAAGTCACTACGTTGTTTCAAAAATATGTTTTGAAAATAAAGGAAGTAATTTTCTATTATTTGAGATCTCTTCAAACCTTTTTTTCAATTGTTTAAGAGTTAAAGTATGAATGCATGCTTCTTGATTTTGTTGTTTGTATGCAACTGTTATACTTGATGGGCGTGTTAAAGGTTCAGGAAATAACAAGGGTAAAGGAAAGATGAATGGATAAAAGGACTATGGAACCTATGAGTAATAGATAGGTTTATTATAAATAATTATTGTTTAATTATCATGTGAAGAAGATTTCAACTTCATAGAACCTGGGTATGCAATAATAGGCTTGTAATAATTAGTAATTACTTTCCTATTAGTATCAATGCATGGTTAGATGTATGCTAGTATTAGTACCGTGAAGCACTGAATCCGGAGTTTAAAGATACTCGGATTTGGGGTTGTCACAGGTTGGTATCAAAGCTGTAGGTTAAAAACCTTAGGTGGGGCACCTTATGCTATAACCTAGAAAAGTTAGAAGAAGGCAAAAAGTAAAAGAAAATCATATAGAGTTTGCTAAGAAATAAATTGAAGAAATTCAACAGAAAAAAAATCTAAAGAAGTAAAAATAACATAAATTGAACTGTTATTTGTAATATCAAATGTGATTTGATGAAATGTACTAATCAAGATCAATTGTTTAAATGTGGATGTCAGGAGATGCGATGAATAAGAATATTCAAGAATTGGTCGAGCAGCTATTTACTCCACCTGTACCCGCATCGGAGCTTGTGTCGGTGTTTATATTTGATAGTGAGGATGAGGATGAGGTGGAGAAGGAATCTTCTGATGGGCATAGCTTGCCAGCCGGAACTAATGGCATTGGACAACAGCCTTTACCCCCAGCGGTAGAGACTGAGGAGGGTACAGGGGTACCAGCAGCAGTAGTGGAATTCGAGGAGGATCCCGATGAGATAGAGGAGGAGGAAACAAACCCTGTGGTTGGGGAAGCGCTGGTGCAGTTAGATGCATTAGTGCACCATTTGGTTACACATAATGCGGAGCTTAGTATCCAACTACACGAGGCCAACAACTTGGATCAGTTGAATGAGGTGAAATTACATGATCTTCAAATGGAGAAGCAGGCGATAAACGCCTACTGGGAGGAAGAATTCTTAGAAAGGATGAGGTATCAGGATCACTCCAAGGATCTTGAGCATGAGGTTAGGTTACATAAGCGCAAAGCCAAAAAAATGTACTTTTGCTTTTCAAGGTCTATGGATCGTACCATAAATCTGGTGGTATTTTATCCAATAGACAACGGATAGACCCAACACTCCATCCCTCGTCAGAAGGTGGCACTAGTACAAAAAAGACCTTTGGACACGATTTTAAGCAGTGACTATTTCTTTTAGACACAGGTTTTCATTTCACTTGTTGCGTGTCTATAGGCTCTGTGACAAATTTTGGTCACGGTGATTCCACCGTGTCGATTTTATTCTTTAAACTGTATCCAATTTCACCCCGTGACTAAAATGATGAGCGATAGAAAATATATGTAGGTATTGGATACGGTGGTAGTTATACTACCGTGACCAATATCTATGTTTATAATTGGTTTGTCACGCGAATATTATAAAAATCGTATCTAAAAAAAATTGTTGTAGACCTATGGTCACGGTTTGGAAGTTCAACCCGGGACCAATATGAATGTACGGTTTTTTTTCGTCACATGAGGTTTATAAAATTGTATCTAAATTACAAAAATGGTCACAACAATGAATTAAAATGCGTGTCTAATGGTTGGTAACCAATTTTCAACCATGACAAAACAAACATTAGTTTCGATTTTTCACCGTGTCTAAAAGGTTCTATTTTCTTTTAAAAAAAATTAATTTTTGTGGCACAATGCCAATTGTTAATAACAACCTACAAATGAATATGAATCCAAAAGCAAAAATATATATATAAATCTGAAGACACCTTAACCCAAACTTGTACATAATTACTTATTTATCAATTATTTATAAGTCATAAATTTCATTAGTTTGTCAAAAGTGTAAAAGAACACATTTAGTTATGACTTATAAGTGGCTTATAAGTGGCTTATGCGCTTATGCCCTCTAAAATTAAGACTGTAAGACTTGTACTAATAATATCTACATCAGTACTAAATAGCAAATAACATTCGCACACCAATCCAGTTTACAAAATTAAGTGAATAAAAAAATTACGACTTCACACGAGGATTGGCAAGCCCTTCTTCGCCATGCTATCCAAAATGTCATTCAATGCCTGGCAAAGTCCAACAATATATGCCATAAACAAGCAAATACATAGGGATCTGGTTAGAAGACGGGCATGGGGTTGGAGCTACAAAGTAATATCAAGTAAGGAAGATAACGAGGAAAATAAAATAAATAGCATTCGCAATATCAATCAATTATATATCCTAACAAGAAGCTAAATTCTACTTTCTGAAAAAATTTCAGGCACGTTGTAACAAGCTATAAAAAAGAAATAAATCACATGTTGATCCCACTGTTGCAGTTCCTCAGTGTCATCCTCAAAATGGATGAAAGCTTCAACCTAACATTTGGAAATTTTCATGAAAAAGCACACCAAAATAAGAATCCAATGTCAATAAGAAGTTTAGCACCACAACAAAAGAAAATTCCTTCTCTCTCTCTTTGCAACCACAACCACCAACACGGATGTGGCAAAGCACTAAAATAAAGGTGGTTTTATCAGTTCACTTCATTCATTAATGGTACTTCTGTTATTTCACCATTTCAACAAGCAAAACTACGACCACAGTAAATTCTTTATCTTTTTCTTTTTTTTTGGGGGGGGAGTGGATCAGTGAACTACATTTCACATCTGGCACTAACAAGTGAGAAGTGGTGTTACAATTAAGAAAAGAGCATACTTGATCAATAGAGCCCTTCATTCTGCCTTCATAGATCATCCTTGATGTTATTTTCTCTGCCTGCAAATACAAAACCAACCCAAGCCACCATTAGATTTGAATTAATCGTAAGCAGCAAAAAAAAAGAGAGAAAGAAAACAAGGGAACTTGCGGGTTCATTTGATAGAAGTTTACCTTGTTGGGAGCAATGCCTAGCAATGTGCCCAACTCATCAAAGCTATGAGAGTTATAAATAAGAAAGACAAATACTAGTCATCAGAGAGGAATTATATCAAATAAAAACTGTAAATGAATATATAAAAAGAAACAGCAACATTTTCCTACCTTATATTGTTATATAGTTTGCTTGCACTCAAGAGGTTATGCTCAATCATAGCACGATCAAGCACAGTAAAATTGTCAGGCAAAAGTTCTTTCTATTAACAAAATAGAATGTTAGAGTTTGCATAATGGCTGTCGACGTTGGGAAAAAATTCGGTTCGAGCTGGACCCAAATCTTTCTCTCTTTTCCTAAGTTTTGACTGCCCTTATTTTATCTTTTTTTTGTGAAAAAGGTTTTGAAGAGGTTTTTAGGAAAATGCCAACATGTATCATGTCCACGATTTGAACATTTTATAGAGTCGCCAGTTGTTAGTTTTGAAATGGTTGTACCAGCTCAACCGAGTTTTGTTTGAAAGGAGGCCCAATTGCTGGACACGGTCGAAACTGAATCTTGAAACCGATGTTCTAAGTTCAGGGCTTGGTTAAGTGTGGGGAAGGTGTTAGGCACCCCACAACTCCCGTTAAAACACGGTACCGCACTTTTCAATATTTCCTTTTTAAATATGAAATGTGTGTGTGAATGCTGGAAGAAATTGGGCCTACGCTTGATTAATTTGAAAGTATGGACATGCTTCGTTAAACTTATATACGAAGGGTTTGATTTGATTTTTAAAAGTCCTTTTTTAGACAAGATATTAAAATGATATTTTGAAAGCAGTTTTTCAAACCCTTACGCTAACATAGGAATTGAAGCATGTTGATACTTCTATTTTTTATCTTTTCAGCCTTTTAGCTCAATATGAATGGTGATTGTCGGGCTGTGAAGCATCCTCGACCACAAAATATATATAAATGTCGGTCTTCTTATGGGCATGACAGCCATCAGAGTGACTCTGACACGACAAACTATATTTTCACTATGTTGAGACCTTAAACTCGGATAACCGTTTTAAGGTCTTTTGGATGTACATTTTTATAGAAAAACTGGCAGGGTACATTTGTAAAGTGGAGTTTGTCCATCGTGGGAATCAGATTTGGATCAGTTTGATCATGAATCCCACGATTCTTAGGCTCACAGAGGGAAGCCAATAAACCTGCACAGCTCAAAATATGCACAAAAATGTATATTTACATCTAACTGTCGGAAGAACTAAGAATTCATTAGTAAATATTGGTCTGAGCGTAGCCAAAGAGTCTCGTTCCCACTAGATAGCGATCTAAGGGCCGCAAGGTTGCTTTATAATGAATAAAACTAGAAAAATTGCTAGATTTAAGTAAATCTCAGCCATTCTAGCTTTTCGGTTCTGTCTGAACCTATTTTGAACCATTTGAAAGATAGAGTTGGCGAGACTTAAAGAAATCTAGTTCGCCCAAATAGATGTCAGCGCCTATTCATATCAAATGAATATTTACAGCAGCAATATAATCAAAAGGAATAAAGGATATATATATAGTTATATATATACGAAAGTTGTAAAGGGTGATGAGTTTTTACTCCGATGCCCGGACTGGAATGAAAATATATATATATATATATATATATATATATATTTATAAAAGCTGTAAAAAGCCACGGATTGATCTAGGCTGGACAGAATTGAAATATATATATAAAAGCGATAAAAAGCCACGGGATGATCCAGGCTTGACAGAATATAAATATATATATATATATATATATATAAAAGCTGTAAAAGGGCGATGGATTTTTACTCTTATGCCCGGACAAAAATATAAATATATATATATATATATATTTATAAAAGTGGTAAAAAGGCCACGAAATGATCAATGCCAAGACAAATGTAAATATATATATATATATAAAAGCTGTAAAGGGCGACGAACATTCTATCCTTTGCCCGGACAGAAATGTAAATATATATATATATGCCACAGAATAATCCAGGCCAAACTTGAATGTAAATGCTAATATATACAGTTAATATATATATATATATATATATTAAAGCAATAAAAAGGTCACGAAGTAGAAATTCAGGCCCAAATAAGTCAAAATAAATTATATATATATAGTTATATATAGAAAAGCTGTAGCTACGGCGGATTTGACATCCGGACTTGACAGAATTGAAAAGTTAGTATATATACAGCCAAATATATACATAAAAAAAGCCAAATCGGGACTAGGAAGATAACCCACTCTGGCAAAGTTGCTATAAACGTAGATATATATATAGAAGCTGTTAAAAGCCTCGGATCGACAATCCGCGCGGTAAAAATGCCAAAAAACGTGTTTATGTACTAAAATGTACGAAGACAGTAAGCAAAAACGGCCACGGAACTAAGTTTCGGGCAGAATCAGAAAGTGAAACTTAACGTGCAGGTGTATAAATGCACAATGAGGTAGTATTAACTTTCTGATCGTAAAAAAACTCACAATGGACTGCTATACGATCTTTTTTCCACTTAGTAGGCTTCAAACGTCCGTTTTCACTGGTTAATTTCTAATATGTGGTAATATATGAGTATATCTACGTGTTAAAGTGATAAAATTTGGGTTTGGAATACAAGAGTGGGGCTGAGAAACGAAACGGCCAGAGTTCCAGAGCATTTTTCTATATAAAATGAGCGAGGGGTGCACCCATATATATAGACCAAATGGAAGCAGCCCTACCAAAGGCAGTCACGGGTCTACCTGCAGCTCCAAGTGGTAGGGCCCACGTGGCGGGTCCAGTCGTCTTGAAGTACGTGCACTCCGAGCAACGCAAGGTCAGATTAGAAACTTTTTAACTTTTGATCGGAGCCTCCGTTTGAGGTGTGTTGTACCTTTCCAGATAGCCCTCGCCAAGAGTGTCGCAATGCAATGTGAGTAAACCTTTTCCGAGTACAAAAAGATGGGTTCATAACTAGTTCTTCGATTCCTCACAATTTGTTCGTTGAGCTGTCATATGCTGTTTCCACTCAGGATAACCATTATAGTTCTTTCTAACCTTGGTGGGATTGATTTGGCTTGAGTTTGATTGAAACAGCTTTAAGATGGAAAAATGACCATTTTACCCCTCCCGGGGTTGCCTTTAGTGCTGGTATGGCCTTCGGCGCATTTTTTAGGGTTGTCTCCGAGGTTTGGATCCCAGCCGATTCTGTTTGTCCTCATAGTTGTCTCTGAGGCTAACTTGGTCCTTTCAAGTTTGTCTCTGGAGATGATGTGAGGCTTTGGGATTGTCTCCAAAGTTGATTTGACCTCCCGGGTTGAGACCGGGGCTAACCTGTACCTCCCGAGATGTGACCGAGGCTGACCTGTACCTCCAGGGTTGTGACCGGGTTTGAACTGGCATCTCAGTTTTGAGACTGGGGTTTAGTTGACATCTCGGTATAGAGACCAGGGTTGAGTTGACTTCCCGGTATTGAGACTGGGGTTGAGTTGACATCCCGGTATTGAGACCGGGGCTAAACTAGTATCCCAGTATTGAGGCTAGGTTTGAGTTGGCATCCCGGTATTAAGACCGGGGTTGAACTGGCATCCCAGTATTGAGACCGGGGTTTAACTGGCATCCCGGTATTGAGACCGGGGTTGAACTGGCATCCCGGTATTGAGATCGGGGTGTAGTTGACTGTTTTGCCCTCTTATATGGTTAGTAACAGGAATGCCAAATTTTAAGTGTCTACAACAAGACTAAAGAAAATTTCGAGTGTCTACAGATGCCCCTCTTTATCCTGTTCATGCAATGCAATTGATTGAACATGATAAAGATTGCTAAACACTAGAAATGCAAATGCAAAGGTAATGCAATGCATATTATGATATATGATGAATGTTAGATACCTTTGAGGGGAATGGGGCTATCATTGAATGCTTATGTCATTACCTGCTGGGGATAACGTTATCCTAGATAGCCCTCAGTGTTGGTAGGGTACCACTGGTAGGTTATCAGAGTTAGGCTATCACAGATTGTTTTTGTCACTTTCTACTAGGGATAACGTTATCCGTGATATCTCTTGATGCTACCCTAGTTTGTGACCAATGGTTTCCCACGTTTGTCAATACTTTTCGTAGGGCATATTTTCCTTCGGCTGATGCCGTTGTACATTTTTGCAGGCTCCTCTGCTGGGGGTATATCTCTGTTGTCGAGTTACCTCAGTGGGTGCTTCCGATGCCTATCCTGACGATAATTTACACTGGTAGTTTGCAACAGGAAGTTGAATCACCAATCCTTCTCGGTGTTCCTTCTAAGGATTTGTATAACAGATTCCATCATCTGTCTTATGTGGGGATAGATTGATATACTGTTTCCACCACCGGATCATTCCCGATGCTTTGTTGGAGTATTCACTAATGGCTAAGTTGTCAAGTAATCTGAACCTCACTGAAGTAGCTTTCAACGACTGAATATCACCGGACCATTTTTGATGCTTCAGTTGGGGTTGTGCCAACTGCCGATACTGTTAGTCAGTCTGACCTTCGCTGAAGTAGCCTTCAACGGCTGAATGTCACCGCTCTGCACTCAATGTATCGCTGGGGTTGTGACAACGGCTGAACTATCACCGGTCTGTACCCGATGCTTCGCTGGGGTTGAGCCAGCGACTGAACTATCACTGGTCTGTACCCGATGCTTCGCTGGGGTTCTATCCACGGCTTAACTATCACTAGTCTGTACCCGATGCTTCGTTGGGGTTGTGCCAATGGCTGAACTGTCACCGGTCTCTACCCGATGCTTCCCTGGGGTTATGCCAACTGCTGAACTGTCACCGGTCTGTACCCAATGCTTCGCTGGGGTTGTGCCAATGGCTGAACTCTCACCGATCTGTACCCGATGCTTCGTTAGGGTTGTGCCAACGGTTGAACTGTACCGGTCTGTACCCGATGCTTCGCTGGGGTTGTGCCAACAGCTGCACTGTCACCGGTCGATACCCGATGCTTCGTTGGGGTTGTGCCAATGGCTGAACTATCACCGGTCTGTACGCGATGCTTCGCTGGGGTTGTGCCAATGGCTGAGATGTCAACGGACGGTACCCGATAGTTCGATGGGGTTATGCCAATAGCTGAGATGTCACCGATCTGTACCCGATGCTTCGCTGGGGTTGTGCCAACGACTGAACTGTCACTGGTCTGTACCCGATGCTTTGACAGTGGTAATTTTTGGCAATTTTTTTTGCAGTTTTTCACACTAGGTCCCTGTATACCATTTAGGGATGATAACTAATGGTTTTCATGAAGTTTCGCCCTCTGTCAGGAATTTGTCGCTCGTACGCAGGATTTCAGGACAATCCGCTCAATCGCGTAGCAGCTTTTTTCTCATATTTATCTTTTCAGCTCCTGTAAACTCCGTTTTAACTCGAACTGGATCGATCCAGAGGAGGTTGGGACCACCCAAGGGAGCCGCAGGTAGAGGTGCGGCTGCTGCGAGTGGGGCCGCTCCCTCCTGCGGATTTATATTTGGCGACGGGGGGCTCTCAAACTCATTTTCAGTTTTAAGTTTCTATAGAAATTCGATTTTCTTTTTCAGATCTACGGAGTTCGCACAATTTTTTTTAGATTTCGTCAGCTGCCATGCATTTTCCACATCTCAGGTAACATTTACGTTCTTTCTTTGTCAGTTTTGATCGTTAGAAACTGTGTAAACCATGTAGGGTGCTTTTGAACGCATTGTAACAAAAATGTATGCTTATATGACTTGATAAATATTTTCTGACTTCATAATTATGTATATTTTACTGTGATGCACGTTTTGACGTAAGAAAATTTGAAATCTGAGACAGTCAATTTTTACTCTTTTTGATCAGTTTACTCATCCTTTTTGAGGCCTAGTGAGCCTAGATTTTCAACTAAAAAATGTCTATGGTAATTTGGCTACCATGTGAAGTTTATTTTTGAGTTTTTTCATAAATATGAAATATTTTTTGTTTTTGGGAAGGTGTGCTACTGAATGGCCACCAAGACATGCCTGTGCGCATGTGGATAGTCCATTTTACAAAGGAGACCCTGGCTAAATTTTTTAAATGTCTGAGCATTTAATAAACATGCTGTTTTGATTCTACTGGGGATTTTGACTGACCCATGCATGTTTTGGGATTTAAGAATGCATAAAATACTGATTTAAATTAATAAACCACAGGTTTTAGGTCTACCTCACCCTTTCTAAGGTGATTTGGAGACTTTGTCCAGGTTATGGAGCCAGATAGACCTGACAGTGCTAGTAGGGTCGTTTCAGGAGTTAGATGGAGGAGAGTCTCCGATGTCCCTCAGCCACAGCCAGCCCGGCCGCCTCGTAGATTGGCTGAGTCAGTGATCCGTCCGATCCAGGCTGATCCTCCGGTTGACATAGATAATTAGGAGGCTCTATTTATTGCTTCTACCCCAGCTCAGGCTCTATGTGCCGAGCTTCCAGGCATTGTAGTGCCACTCCAGGAGCTGATGTGTGATTTGAGTCACCATCCTTTGAGATTCCTTCACCCCAAGGAGGTAACTGAAGCTTTCTTCTTTCTGGATTTTCTTTTTTTCTTTTGCCATTCTCGGGGCAAATGTTTGATATGGGTTGGCTTTTGATGCAGGTTCCTGGCTTTACGCAGCCCAGAGGGAACTGATTTAATGTGCATTCTCTTTACCAAACTCTGCACAAGGATTACAAGGACATTGTTTGTGACACCCCCAAATCCGGGTACTTCGTTTCCACATGATTTGGTGTTCACTTTCTAAAAAAACATACATCTACCCAAAAATAAAGAATTGCAAAGTAAATTACAACCTTCATAAACCTTAATAAAAATCTTCCTTTAAAAAGGATTATAACTTGCCAATAAAATCCCAGGGTTAACTAAACCTTAACATCAAATAATAAATGCAGAAATAAAACATAACATAATTGACTAAGTCTTGTTACAATAAAAACTTGAAACAACAAGCCTTCATTTGTTCATTTTTCCTTTTCCTTTACTTGTTGACGGTATGTCAACATTCTTGGTCTCAACTGCAAATGGTTGTAAAACATGCAAGAGTGAGCAAACAAAAGCTCACTTGAAAATACAACAGTGATATGACAGAAGTGAATAGTTTCAAAAGAGTTTGAATAACTTTACTTTCATCAAAATAAAGAATTGAATTATAATTCTTTCATCAATATGTAGAATTCGAATATAGAATCATGTGAGGGTCATAAAACCTTGAACTATTATCCTAGGTTATAAATATTTCTATTTAAACCTTTAACAGTCAATAAGACTATGGACCTTTAACTCGTACTCAGGGGGATCAACCCTTTGTACCATAAATTGCGCACAACTATCTTAACGCTTTTGCATAAATGTCTGATAAGCGATTTTATGACCACTTATTCAGATAATAACCAGCTCATTCTGTTGCTTAAACTCAAGTAATCCTGTGCGTTTAATATGTTTTGCCTTTGTTTTGCAGTGTTTATGTTTAGGAACTCTCTTGGCGATTATTGAGCGTTAAAGGACAAAGATAGCTTAAAAAAAGGCATCGCACTGAAATAGGCTAAAAGCATGATGATGGCATGATAGGGCAAAGCATGAAGTCAAACGGCTAAATGGGGATGTGTTGCTGTAAAGAGGCAAGAAGGGAGTTTGCTTGCAAGGCAAAAGTGTGTCAAAGATAATTGCAGCAGAAAAAGATGCAATGCAGCAAGTTCACAGCCCGCGCGGCCGCGTCAGCATTGCAAGGACAGCCCGCGCGACCGCGTTGATATACAGGAATCAAAGAACTTGACTGGGGACCCGCGCGGCCGTGCCAGGTCTAAGGCAAATAGCCGCGCGGCCGCGCCAACCCGATTTTGACCCAGAGTTTGACTTTTGCTTAAAATGAACGGGAGAAGGATAATATAAGGGGGTTCAGCCCCATTTGCTCGGTATCTCCAAGAGGGAGCTCTCCCTTAGCTTAGCCCTAGTTTTCCTTTTCCTTTTCATTTCTTATTTAATCTAGATTAGGAGTAGATTAGAGAGTAGATTAGGTTTAATTAGTTTAGTTAGATTTTAGGGGTTTTTTTTGGACTTGAAGATTGAAGCAAGGGATAAACAACAAAGATCCACACTTGGAGAAAGACTCAAGAGTTGCAATTTCTATCTCTTAATTCTCCTTGTATTCATGTATATTTGGATGATGTATATTCAACTTGTGGATAATATATTCAAGTATTTATGACTTAGTTTATATTTTGGGATTTCAATGGAACCCAACACATAGTTGTATTGATTTCTCTCTCTCTTTGCTATTATTGCGAATTGGTTATCATAACTTGTGCGTTTAGATTGATTTATTGTGAACCTATATGAAATTGACAAATGGATTTTAGGATTAGACCTAGTTATGATATCATGCGAAAGTTAGAGATTCTTGCGGGTAATCTATGAGATTATGTGACGTGTGTCTCATTCATTGTCCTAAAGAGTTGATAATTTGTTAGTGTTTAGGATAGAAATATACCTAAATGCCGTATGTAACCATTTGAGAATCTAATCTTAATGACTTCCTATGCGAAAGTTGGTAATTGATGGAGTAGTTAACGAGATTTCCCGTGACATGTGTCTTGTTAATTGTTCTGGATATTAGTTGCTTGATAGTGTGTAGGATAGACATATACCTACACGCCGCATTAGGAAGATTCATAGTTGTCCATCGAAAGAGGCTATTATGTAATCATGATTTCTCGGTTGTCAATTCTAGGTGCTTATTATTCTAAGTGAGAGAGTTAAGAGATTCGAACGAAGTGTTGGGGGAAATTGTAATCCCATGTCTTCATTATCTGAAATTACCCTAGGATTAGTTATTGCATGTTTTAATTCTTGCCTAGTTTAACTTAGTTTTAATTCATCCTCTTTACCACCCGTTTAAATAAGACTGAAATGATTATGTGCTAGTGCTTTGGCGACCTTTTATCTGTTAATTTCTCGTGGGAACGATATCTTACTTTCACTTTATTACTCGTTGGCCTGCGTATACTTGCGCGTTAATTGTGTCATCTAATCGGACCAACAAGTTTTTGGCGCCGTTGTCGGGGAATTAAATTGATAACTGTTTGCCAACATTAGTTTAAATCAAATTAGTCTTAATTTAAACATTTTTTTTTAATTATTTTGTTTAATTCTCTTCCTATATTTTCTTTTCAGGAACAATGGATCTAAATTTCTATCCATGGGACTACACAAGGCAAGAGCAACCAAGGGAAGTAGGGAATGATGGCGGCGACCCAATTGCTTCACTTTCAGCACAACTAGAGGTTCTCTCGAGGAAATTGGATACTGTTTCAGCCCAACAGAGTCGAGAGTCAGTAGTTACTTATGGTTATGGTGCTGGGAGCTGCACAAGCCATCAGGAGCCTATCAGTTTTGGACAGGAGCAGTATGGGGGTGAGTACTTCCACAATGAACCTTATCCCACGTATCAGCCAGATTGGGGGTATCACCCAGACCCTTCAGCAAACCCTTCATCAGACTATTATTAAGACCAGTACTGGGATCCAAATCCCTTTTACGCCCCAAAATGCACTTTCCAGACTCCAGTTTACGAGCCTCAATACAATTTTGAGGGTGACACAGAAAATGCAAGATTGGAGGAAGGAGGTGATATATCACTGAAGGACATCTTGATTGAGCAACAGAAGTCAGTCAAGAATATCCAGAACTGGGCAGAGCAAATTAGCAAGGCCTTGAAGATAGAGGAAGAACAAGGGATGCAAAATAATACTGCGAGCTATCATAATACTGCGAGCTATCAAGATATATGCGAGCCAAGTCCAATTTATGCACCCGAACCCATATACCAACCCCTGTGTTTACAAGGAGAGCAGTCTTCAATGGACTTCATGTATATGAGCTTAGCTAACCAAAAGGAGGTGATTAGGAGCCAAAAAGAATTGAACCAAAACTTTCAGAATCAGATGGCCCTAATCCACAACACTCCTACCAATGAGCATCAGTACATGAAGCCCGAGGCTGAAACAGAAAAGGAAGGATTGGATAGTTTGTGGGGGAACTCATTAGCATCAACACAGGAGACCTTGATTGAGCAAGAACAATCGATTGAGGATCTTCAGATTTGGGTGGAGCAGATTAGCACGACATTAAGGAATGAGGAGGTATGTGAACAAGAGATAACAATGCAAGATCCTGTACCTCCAATGACTGAAGCCATAAGTTATGATCCCCAGGCTACTTGGTGCTATGACATGGGTGCAGAAACTGATAGAGAATCCGAAGTGCAATTTCAACTGGACGAGCCGAAGGCAATGGATATCGAGGAGCCAATTGGGGCTGTGGAGTATGAATGTGAACCAACAGTGACAATCCCCCAAGAGCCTCCTCCGCCGAAGTTTGAGACTCCAGTCAAGTTTGCACACCCTGGCCCCCTTGGTAGCCACATCACTGAGACGGATCTTGATGACACGAGAGATTCCGCAGTCTCGACACCATGGTGGTCAGAAGAAAAGAGAATAGAAGAAGAGTCCATTGTGTCTTCTATGCTTCCATGCCCAGATCATTTCACATACACAACGGGACCATTGCCTAGCTCCCCTACCTTCTGTACGGGGAATTCTTGTTCATATCATGTGCTAGGTAGTTTAAATCTGCATCCTCTCCTATTGGGAAGCCGCCAAAGTCACACAGCTATTCTGATGGATGGAGGGGTTCTCCTAATACCGTCAGGGAGTTGGATAGCAGTGGTTAGACACAGTCCAGCTAGAGGACTATAAATCAAGCGCTCGATGGGAGGCACCCCATCATTTCTCTTTCTCCCTCCTTGTTTAATTCTCCATTTCCTGCCTTCTATCATATTTCCCTCCCCCTCGTTTAATTCTTATTAGTTAATATTTAGTTTAAATTTTTGCATACTGTAGGAATTAGGAGTTCATTGCCTACATTTTTGGTTTTAGGCATGAATGCGTATAATTTTTTGGGATTAAAAAGCTTATAGCATATTTTTGATGCACTTGCATTGTTTATACGCACTTAGAGAATTTTTGGGAATTTAAATGCATATATCTTTCCATGTTTAATTCTCTTGATGTAAATATTAAGTATTAACTTTTGATGGTTTAATAGGGCTTAATAAGTCTTGTCTGCGTATTTCAGGTTAAAAGCTGCTTGGGAGCAAAGTTCAAATGCTATAACCTCTGTGCCTAGAAAAATTCTGCAGAAAATAGGATCTGGCATGCCGCGCGGCCGCGCCAGGATAAGCCTGAGCTGGCACGCGACCGCGCCACATGTAGACTGGGCCTGACTTGGGAAAAATCTTGCAGATTTTGGGGGGCACCAATTCATATCAATTATCACCAGCCCCCAAGCCTCAGTCCCTATAATCCCAAACCCTCAGTTCCTTAATGCAATCCCCCATCTCTTCCATTTTATGCAATTCCCCCCCACTACAAGCCTTAGTTTTGAAAACCTCCTACCTCCTCAATCCAAAGTACCAATTCCCATCCACCTCATCCTCTCAACCTGATCAATTGAGACAGTGAGTGTGGGATCTCTAGCAGAGCAAGATTGATATGGAGTTAGGTTGGTTCGTTGAGTACAGTGCTGAGCGGGGTTTATTTTGCCAGAGCAGAGAGAGGCGGGGAAACTTCTGAGAGGGCACCATTTCATTTCATGCAGCATCAGAAGCCAAATAGGGGAGTTTCTTTTTACCTTTACCTTCAATGAGGACATTGAATAGTTTAAGTTTGGGGGTATTGGCTTTATTTTGCATATAGGATAGTTCATTTCATTTTGCATATTGTGTTTGTTTATATAGTGCATATAGTTCGTGTTTTGTTAAAATTTGTAAATTTTTTTTAAAAAATTCTTTTGTTTTACATTCTGTGTTAGAGCATACTGCATGAATCCAGTTTTCAGTTGGTTAGTTATGTATGTTGCCTGTGAAGAAACTAAAATCACTTGATTGTTGAACTGATTTGAGACTTAAGCCTGATTTCATGGTCATATATGTAAATCCTTACCTGTCAGATACTGTGTAACCAGTAAGCACGATAGAGTAAACACCATGATATGCTAAGTTTAAATGTTTACATACTTGTCTTCTGGTGGAAAAACTATGTTTTAATAAAAGAGTTTCAGTTCGCATATAATAATAACTAGACTGTTAAAAGCTCAAGTTTGGGGGAAACAGGGGACATGCATGATTTATGCGAGGAGATGGAGCGTAAGACGCACTCCCTTGCAGGAAAAGAAAAAGAAAAAGAAAACAAAAGAAAATGCATTGAAAAAGGAAAAAAATAGAATAAACACTTTGGCTACGTCGAGTTCTGTGGCCTTTGATATTCGAGCAAGTAAGCCCTCGGGGTGTCTCTACACCCAGCGCCCTAAGGCCGTCTGGTCTGGGAGTCGTTGGTCGAAAGCTCGCTACATGGATATCATTGAAGAGCCTAAGAGAACTAGGCATTGCACTGTCGATAGTGTACACGGGAAAGTGCGAATACGCCCTCGTGAGTAATAAAAGCTTAATGAAAACCCCCTGTTGACTCTTAACTCTAGTAATACATGGTTTAGTTAGAACTTATATGATTTGCTGTCTTTCTTAAGTTAAATCTTGTTTTTCCCCTAAAAAGCATAGTATGTGAATTATTTGTCTGAATGCATATCTAATGGTTGCTAGGCACACAACACACAATACATCAGTGCTGACAGTTTTGGATTTGCAGAATATGCCTTATGATCTGGTCTTGTTCTGGGTAGCTTATCTATTTCGACTATCTCGTGGTTTTCTGAGGCATTGCTTTGAAAGTTCAATGCTGGCTGGGAACTTGGGTTCGCATTCATGATAGCGTAGGTTGCATATATTTTAGATACTGCATTGCATCTGTTGTTTAGTTTTGTTTTGGTTGCTTGAGGGCAAGCAACGTTTAAGTTTGGGGATATTTGATAAGCGGTTTTATGACCACTTATTCAGATAATAACCAGCTTATTCTGTTGCTTAAACTCAAGTAATCCTGTGCGTTTAATATGTTTTGCCTTTGTTTTGTAGTGTTTATGTTTAGGAACTCTCTTGGCGATTATTAAGCGTTAAAGGACAAAGATAGCTTAAAAAAAGGCATCGCACTGAAATAGGCTAAAAGCATGATGATGGCATGATAGGGCAAAGCATGAAGTCAAACGGCTAAATGGGGATGTGTTGCTATAAAGAGGCAAGAAGGAAGTTTGCTTGCAAGGCATAAATGTGTCAAAGATAATTGCAGCAGAAAAAGATGCAATGCAGCAAGTTCACAGCCCGCGCGGCCGTGCCAGCATTGCAAGGACAGCCCGCGCTACCGTGCCGATATACAGGAATCAAAGAACTTGACAGGGGACCCGCGCGGCCGCGCCAGGTCTAAGGCAAATAGCCGCGCGGCCGCGCCAGCCCGATTTTGACCCAGAGTTTGACTTTTGCTTAAAATGAACGGGAGAAGGATAATATAAGGGGGTTCAACCCCATTTGCTCAGCATCTCCAAGAGGGAGCTCTCCCTTAGCTTAGCCCTAGTTTTCCTTTTCCTTTTCATTTCTTATTTAATCTAGATTAGGAGTAGATTAGAGAGTAGATTAGGTTTAATTAGTTTAGTTAGATTCTAGGGTTTTTTTTGGACTTGAAGATTGAAGCAAGGGATAAACAACAAAGATCCACACTTGGAGAAAGACTCAAGATTTGCAATTTCTATCTCTTAATTCTCCTTGTATTCATGTATATTTGGATGATGTATATTCAACTTGTGGATAATATATTCAAGTATTTATGACTTAGTTTATATTTTGGGATTTCAATGGAACCCAACACATAGTTGTATTGATTGCTCTCTCTCTTTGCTATTATTGCGAATTGGTTATCATAACTTGTGCGTTTAGATTGATTTATTGTGAACCTATATGAAATTGATAAATGGATTTTAGGTTTAGACCTAGTTATGATATCATGCGAAAGTTAGAGATTCTTGCGGGTAATCTATGAGATTATGTGACGTGTGTCTCATTTATTGTCCTAAAGAGTTGATAATTTGTTAGTGTTTAGGATAGAAATATACCTAAATGCCGTATGTAACCATTTGAGAATCTAATCTTAATGACTTCCTATGCGAAAGTTGGTAATTGATGGAGTAGTTAACGAGATTTCCCGTGACATGTGTCTTGTTAATTGTTCTGGATATTAGTTGCTTGATAGTGTGTAGGATAGACATATACCTACACGCCGCATTAGGAAGATTCATAGTTGTCCATCGAAAGAGGCTATTATGTAATCGTGATTTCTCGGTTGTCAATTCTAGGTGCTTATTATTCTAAGTGAGAGAGTTAAGAGATTCGAACGAAGTGTTAGGGGAAATTGTAATCCCATGTCTTCATTATCTGAAATTACCCTAGGATTAGTTATTGCATGTTTTAATTCTTGCCTAGTTTAACTTAGTTTTAATTCATCCTCTTTACCACCCGTTTAAATAAGACTGAAATGATTATGTGCTAGTGCTTTGGCGACCTTTTATCTGTTAATTTCTCGTGGGAACGATATCTTACTTTCACTTTATTACTCGTTGGCCGCGTATACTTGCGCGTTAATTGTGCCATCTAATCGGACCAACAATGTCCCCTAGTAATTAGGGTTGTTCATTCTCAGTATTTGAATACAAGTCCGCACCAAAGAAAGTTTGGTTTGGATAGATAAGGGAACTTTGGAGTTTCAACTATCATCAACTAGGAGTAGTTGAATCAACTCGTAGTACTTTAACAGTTCCATGATATAAGAATCATGAACTAACTATAAGATATAACAATGAAATTCATAATAGATAGGCATACTTTAGAAGTAACTCAAAGCAATTGAAAGAATAAGTGAATCTTACTTGAACAACTAAGTCAAGATCATAATACCTCAGTAATACTTCGATATTTGAGCATTAGGAATATTAGAGTACAGCAACGCTTGTACAAAGTAAAGAACAAGTTCGAAATGGAAACTTGTTTAATTAGAAAACTTGCACAATAAAAAGTTTAGAGATAGAAAACTTGCTTAACGTTAACGAGTTTAGGGTTTAGAAGGCTTGCCTTAAGCGCAAGTTACACTTGAAACACAATTACAATCACTTCATAAACACCTTACACATTTATATTACATTCAAACCATCTATTACTATCCAACTACAACATTTAAACCATTGAACTTCATATCCAAGTCCAATTCACAATGTAATTTACCACGTTGGTTGCTAACTAGTCAAGTACGTGAGTCTATACTCACGGCATACACTCATAAGCTTATAACTCAATAAACCGTGTTGTGTACCTTAGGAAAGGAACACACACACACACATGTAACATACTCACATAACACTTCAATCAAACTTAAACACATCAAAAACATGTTAACTTATTATATATTTCACTTTCCAAGTCATAGAAGTAAGTTAGCTAAACAAACGGGGCATGAAAAATCAACAAGCAAAAACCAAATTTCCCGGACAGCAGGCTAACCAGCTAGGGCGGCGGGTCCTATAGGTGTGACACCCCCAAATCCGGGTACTTCGTTTCCACATGATTTGGTGTTCACTTTCTAACTATAACAAACATCTACCCAATATATCTCAAAATAAATTACAATCTTTATATAAAATCTCCCTTAAAACAAGGGTTACAACCTTAAAAAAAAACAATCCCAAGGTTACTCTAACCTTGACATAAACAATAAAGTGCGGAATAAAAATATGACATAAAAGTCTTATTACAATCATTTCAAAATAATTAAACAAGTCTTCACTTGTTTATCTTTTCCTTGCCTTTACTCGTAGACGGGGCATCAACGTTATCAACCTTAACTGCAATTGTTATTTAATGCAAGAGTGAGCAAACAACAGCTCACTGGAGTTTAACAATAATAAATACATGAAAGGATATCTTTAAAAAGATCTGAATAACTTAGCTTACTTCAACAATAAAGAATTGAATAATAATTCTTTATCAACATTAAAATTCGAATATAGAATTTATTTAAGGGTCATAAGACCTTTGAACTCTTGTCCTAGGTTATAAATATTTCTATTTAAACATTTAACAGCCAATAAGACTATGGACCTTAACTCGTACTTAGGGGGATCAGCCCTTTGTACCATGTATTGTGCATAAACATCTTAACGCTATGCGTAGTAACCTCCCCTAATAATTAGGGTTGTTCAACTCAGTAATTTGAATTCAAGTCCGCACCAAAGAAAGTTTGGTTTGGATAAGCTTACAAGGGTAATTTAGAATTCACGTTCATCAACTAAGGATTAGTTGAATCGACTTTCAATAATTCATAAATAAAAGAATTATGAATTAACATATGCTTTAGAAGTAAACTTAAAGCATTTAAAATAATAAACTGGATCTTACTTGAATAATAAGTCAAGATCTCTTCGGTTAAGTAAATAATTATCTAGTGCAGAAATGAAAAGGACATTCTCAACAATGAATATATGAACTCAAAGAACTTGCGTAGAAATAGCGAGTTTAGGGTTTAGAAGACTTGCCTTACGCGCAAGCTACTTAACTCAATCACGTACTTTAACACTTCCTACATACATACATATTCAATCACAATAACCTAAATTTGTTAACACGTAACTAATTCACATAAGTGGTTAACCCTCATGGTTAACTCACTCTAACTAAATAAATAATAATAATCAACCATCATATAGTTAATTACATCACTTACATATTCACATAATTAAATTAATTATTTATTTAACTAAATTATAATTAAACAATTATAATTCAAACACTTAATCAAATTATAATTACTTAAATTATAATTACCTTTTAAATTATAAACAAATTATAATTTATAATCAATTAAACTATATCATGCATTATAATTACATAAATTATAATTAATCATGCGATTATCAATTTATAATCCATAATTAAACATGCATTAATTAAATTATAATTACATAAATTATAATTTAAATTAACATCTAATTGATTAAAATAAATCAACTACTACTCATCATAATTTAACAAAATTATACTTTAAATTAAACACTTACTCTTAATTATAATTAATCAAATTATAATTAAGTAACTCATTTTACCATTAAACAATTATAATTTACTTAAGGTTTTCAAAACCTTTTTATCTAATAATGAAATTGTCTAACTCATACTAGCAACATGTTATAGCCACTGAATTTATGCTCATTATCATAACCAATTAACATAAGCTATCAAATAAAACTGCACAAACAAACGAAACTTACTGCCTCTGTACAGCCAGCGGCGCAGCCCAAGGGTTTGCCACCGGCGCAGCTGCGCAGGTGCTCAACCTAGGAAAGACAGCCGGCGCAGCTGCGCTGCTTCTGGCTATGCTACCGGCGCAGCTGCGTGTTGTCCGATTTATGTAACGACAATTAACGCGCAAGTATACGCGGTCAACAAGTAATATAAGTTAAGTAGGATGTCGTACCCACGAGGACGAAGTCTTAAATGCAAATCAAATACTAATGTAAGTTCTTTACTGTCTTATCTAAACAATTGATTGGAGGTGGTATTTTAAACTATGCGATTACAACTAAAGGCAGCGGGAGAAATAGATGTAATAGGGAGACAAGCTAGGATTGCAATTCCCCTAATGCGTCGCCTAATCTCCTAACTCTCCACAATACAAACAAATCAAGGAATGGCCAGCCGAGAAATGAACTACGCATAAGCTTCTGTCGAAGGACAAATGCACACCCCTAGCTAGATGAATCACAATATGTCTATCGATGAAAATAACTAGACTAGGGTCAATAAGATTAGTCTCAAGACTACACAAGGCAAATAGAGATATGTCTATCCTATTTAGCAGTTTATGCACACATTCCTTTAGACAAGGGCATAACAAGTGTTATTGTATTTTAAAAGCCAGATATTAATGTCCAATCTTCAATATCCATTAATATCACTACCAAAAACTCTGTCAAGCATTTAGTCAATAAGCAAGAAATACAACAACCCATTCCCAAAATGATTCATTAATATAAATAGGAGAGAAAGTTAATTAGGCTAAACACTAGGTTACATTGCAATCCTAAAAAGGTATTAGTTCATAACCATGGTGCTAATACAAATTTCTATCACATTCAACATTGCTCAGTAATACACAAATAACTTAGAGATTTGGAATAAGGAAACTCCTGTTGTAGGGTTTTCTGTCTCCAAGTCTTCTCTTCTTCGTGGAACTCCTGAGCTGTCTATGATGTAATAACTATTCTCCCAAAATAATGCTTGTTTCTGCTCTAGAATCTCCAGATATCTATTCTGTCTTTTTTTTCCTTCCTAGCTGCCTTGTCTGTCTCTCTTTTTTCCTCCTTTTTAGGTCATTAAAAACGAACCAGTCTAGACACCGGAGGTGACGCTGCGGCGCGGAGCATACAACTACTTGGTGGCGCTGCAGCGCCACTCACGCTGCAGCGCGAGATTAAGAAGTACTGTGGCCGCTGCAGCGCCAGATTACATCAGCATGGCCATGGGGGCGGCGCTGCGGCGCGAGCTAAAGGCTAGGCTCTGGCGCTGCTGCGCCAGAGTGTAGAAAATGACACATTTGCCCCCTGCAAGCTGGAGATGACTCAAAAAGCCCTGCATCAAACAGGGAGAGCATAATAACAACAAAATATATGCAAAAGCACAATAAATAACAAAAAACAAGCAACGTCTTAAGCTTGAGCGAATCTGATATGTGATATAAATACCACATATCAGATACCCCCAAACTTAAGCATTTGCTTGCCCTCAAGCAAACTATCTATCATCCACACCCACACTACCGGAAGACGCGAATGGAAACTACAACTATAGAATAATACCACGGCTTCAAAGCGTACTTATAGAGCCTCTCTCAGAATAGGACAATCAATGACATGAAAGGGGCTTTAAATCGAATTTGCAAGCATGAGACTGTACTTGATCCACTCTATGCGTGTGAAGATCAACCATCCTAACTAAACATAGCTCAAAAAAAACTCGCACAGTCGATTGCTAAAAATAATATGCACACTACGCAACTTAAACAATCAACAAGCATTAAGACTAGGATGCAAGCACAGGAAAAGATCAAAAGGCTCTAGCATGAAGACAACAAAAATCTGACTCGGACAGTCCTTAATTACCTTAGGCTAGACAGAGCTACCCATAAATGAGCTTTTGATCAGTGACTCCCAAGCCAGACGGCTTTAGGGCACTAGGCGTAGAACACCCCTATGAATCTAATCACTCGAGCAGCAAAGGCCACGTAATCAACATAAGCCAAATTAGACTTTACGAAATCTGAAGATTATTTGACGAGTGCATTTTATGCTCCATCTCAACATCGGTCCTGCGTTTATGGGCGAGTGCGTTTTACGCTCCATCTCGACCCACCGCAAGACTTTCGATAATCAATCTCCTTTTCAATTCATTTATTTTAATACAACATGCCAGAGTCCAAGATCCAAAACTGTAAAAGCACCCAAGCCCTTTATTACCTTGCAGAAATGAAAGTTTATAAGAATGAACATACTCCCAAAGCAATAAACGCGCGACGTAAAATCTAAAAATAATTGGTTAAAACAGTTGATCGGCTCTTGTTAAGAAGGACGGATCAAAAACAGTCTCGACTTATCGATTCACAACCCCTAACTCATACATGCTTGACACAACTCTAAGAGACAGCCATAACTACATGGCGCTTGTCATTAGCCACGATCAAAAAATTGACAGCTAAAACACCCTCACCCAGCATATTCACAGTTACAGAACGGGGTTAAAAAGGGGGAAAACCAACTAAAATAGGCATGACCCTGCCCAAATAAGGAGAAACCATAACACATGGCATCAAGTAAACCAAAAATCTGCACACTCCCCAAAATATGGCTATAAACAATACAACCAAAAATTTACAAGAAAGCTAAAGCGAAAGTAAAATACTATATCCAAAAATAAAACACAAGCAATTAAATATTATAAACCAAACATTCATTAATATACCTAAAACAACCAACGCACCACTGCATCATAACATGCATCCCAAAATAAACCGAAAACATCCACAAACATAGCATAAAAGAAAAATAGATAGTCAGGGGCTAACCCGCCCAAAAGAAACATGACAGCAATTCATATATAATAAACTTAAAACAGGAAATCTCCCCCAAGCTTGAAATTTGCCAATGACCTCACTGGCCTTCACCCTCTGGAGCACCATCACCTCCGCCATCATCATCAGCTTCAACATTGGCATCCGCTGGCTCCTCCTTGCGATCCTCTCCTATGGCTGGAAATGGTGGAGGATAAGGCGCAAAGAGTGGAGGCTCTGGAAATTGAAAGGGCATGGACTCTGCGTCGTCTCCTCCTTGAGCATAATAGATACTGGACACTGTATTTGCAAACTCCGCATGATAGTGATTGAATTGGCTCTGCCATTGAGCCACTGTATCAACCTTGCTGTGGAGAAAATTAAGACTGCTTAAGATCTCTGCCAAGGCCCCGGGTGGCATAGCCTCAGAAGATGGGGGCTCAGGCACTTGAGCGGAGGTACCAGCTTCCGATGAGGGAGGCGGCAGAGGCCCCGGTAAATATCCTTGACCCTTTGGGTGTGACGGAAGTCCCCCATCCCATACTCCATAACGGGCTATAACGTGATGATCAATGACAGCCATAGGCGGCTGAGTGATGTCGTCTTTCTCCCATACCACACCCGTCCTTTTGCATAGGCGTGTGATCAGAGAAGGATGAGGGAGGCCAGAATTGACGTTGCTCCTAATGGCCTTTTTAATTGAATCCTAGATAAGAACCCCCACATCAACTTTCAGCCCCATGACAATTGCATAAAGCAGTACTGCCCTCTCCCTTGTTACATCGCTCAGGTGGTGTGTTGGCATGATATTGGCACAAATAAAGGAGTACCATGCCTTACCATAACGGCTCAAGGCTTGATGGGGGAAAGACGTCTTTTCACCGTGGAATTCATTGGTTTTCCACACGGTACCAGGCTTGTAGAGCTTTGCTATAATCTCATCAGTATTGTAACTCCGCATCCCAGACTCCAGATAATCCTTACCTCGTAGTTTGGAGTCCTATACACAGCATTGATTGTTCGACTGTCATATTTGATCAACTTACCCCGAACTGGCACCGAAGCAGGACCATCGGCATTAGCATTTGCATAGAATTCCTTTACCACTGAAATAACTGCAGATTCGGGCGGCTTGGTGAAGCATTTCATAGTTACAATCATTGAATTCATATCGCCGTCCATCTTGTCATCTGGCCTTAGTCCTCTCTCTGGCACCAAACTCCTCTTTGAGAAATTTTGGGCATATCGCTTCCATGCTTCCTCACTCGGGAATTTTACAGCATCCCAAAGTGGAGGAGGAGTTCTGGAAGACGGAGGAGGACCTATACTAGTGCGAGGACGCTTGGAACCCATACCCAACAAAACTAAAGGACAACAGAAAGATAAATAACAAACGAACAAAACAAACTCTGCTCTGAAGAAATCCTTTACCTTGGTTTGCTTATTAATAGAATGAAGGAGAATAACTGCACGACGGTTGAAGGCCCCAAACGCTCAGAAACCGAATTGGGAGTGACGGTTGATTTGCCGCACTCGTTGGGAGAAAGGGAGATGTGTGAGAGAGAAAATAGGAACACTGCAAACTGAACCCAAAAGCCTCAATTAAACTTAAAAATACGGTAATGGCACTGCGGCGTGGTGCATGGCGCTGCGGCGCGGGATAGGTTCTTTTTGACGCTGCGGCGTCATTCTCGGCGCTGTGGCGTTACAGTGGGGCTTCTTGGCGCTGCGGCGTCATTTTCGGCGCTGCGGCGTGACATCTTGACGCTGCGGCGGGACATTCGGACGCTGCGGCGCAACTCTCCAGTAGCTTCCAGCATATGCCGGCGCCGCGGCGCAAAAATTATAAAGGATCTGGCGCTGCGGCGTGGTTATTGGAGCTGCGGCACGAAACTCAGACTAGCTCCTGGCGCTGCGGCGCGAGCACTGTGTTTTCTTTTCCTGCACTACCCAAAACCTGAATCAATACCCAGATAAACTACTAGACAAAGCAATCATACTTACAATTATACAAACTATTAAACTACATATTAACACACTAAATTAACATCTACAAAAATTCTAAGGAAAAGAAAAATAATTGCATTAATGATAACTAAAGAAAACAACACTAAATAAAACCACAAGGATATTTTTGATACTGAGATGGGGTTGCCTCCCCATCAGGCGCTTGATTTAGAGTCGTCGGCTTGACTTTCGCCCCGCCTTACACCGGGTCTCCCAAGGTGATGGAGGTGTTTTGTCGATCGACCATTCCGCCCCAATAGTGTTTCAAATGTTGTCCATTGACTTTGAAGGTTTTGTCTGAATGAGGGTCTTCGACCTCAATAGCCCCATGAGGATACACTTTAGCAATGGTGAACGGCCCCGACCATCGGGACTTCAACTTCCCTGGGAATAATTTCAGCCGCGAGTTAAAAAGAAGCACCTTCTGGCCTTGTTCGAAGTTCCTTTCGACAATTTTCTTGTCATGCCACCGCTTTGTCTTTTCCTTATACAACTTAGCTTTTTCATACGCGTGCAGACGAAACTCGTCTGATTCATTGAGTTGTAATAATCTTCGTTCACCTGCTGCATCCATATCGAAATTGAGCTTTTGGATAGCCCAATATGCGTTGTGCTCTAGCTCCACAGGAAGATGACAAGCCTTGCCATAAACAAGCCTATACGGAGACATTCCGATAGGCATTTTGTAAGCGGTGCGGTATGCCCACAAGGCATCATCAAGCTTCTTTGACCAGTCCTTCCGATTAGGATTAACGATCTTCTCCAAGATACGCTTAACCTCTCGATTAGAGATCTCTGCTTGGCCACTTGTCTGCGGATGATAACCTGTGGCTATTTTATGGGTCACCCCATACTTAGCAAGAAGGGCTTCGAAATATTTGTTGCAAAAATGTGACCCTTCATCACTGATTATTGCCCGAGGAGTGCCGAAGCGAGTGAAAATATTTTTCCTTAAGAAATTAAGCACCACCTTAGCATCATTAGAAGGCAAGGCGACTGCTTCTACCTATTTGGAGACATAATCAACCGCTACAAGAATATAAAGATTGTTGTAGGACGACGGGAATGGTCCCATGAAGTCAATACCCCATACATCAAATAGCTCTACTTCAAGGATATTCTGCAGCGGTAATTCATGCCTTTTTGAGATGGTTCCTACCCTTTGGCATCTATCGCAGTGCAACACATATAGGTGTGCATCTTTGAACAGGGTAGGCCAGTAAAACCCAGATTGGAGTACTTTAGCAGCAGTTCTTTGGCCCCCAAAATGTCCTCCATAATTAGAGGAATGACAATGATGGAGCACACCTTCGATTTCCTCCTCTGGCAAACATCTCCGCAGAATCTGATCTGAACACTGTTTGAATAAAAAGGGCTCGTCCCAAAAGTATTGTTTTGCATCATGTAGGAATTTCTTCCTTTGTTGATAGCTCAAGATGGGAGGAAGCACTTGACAAGCGACAAAATTCGCAAAGTCCGCATACCACGGGGCTTTACTTTGGACGCCAAACAGTTGTTCATCCGGGAAGAAATCATTGATGTCTTTGATTGCGTCTCCCGAATGAGGAGGGTTTTCCAACCTTGACAAGTGATCTGCTACCTGGTTTTCTGTCCCCTTCTTGTCGCGGATCTCCAGATCAAACTCCTGTAGAAGAAGGACCCACCTTATCAGCCTAGGCTTTGCATCTTTTTTCTCTATCAGATATTTAATGGCCGAATGGTCTGTGTACACTGGTCACTTTTGTTCCAATTAGGTAGGAACGGAATTTGTCGAAAGCATAAACCACTGCCAGCAATTCTTTCTCGGTTGTGGTGTAATTTAACTGAGCATCAGTTAATGTTTTGCTGGCATAGTAGATCGTGTGGAACACTTTGTCCCTTCTCTGCCCCAACACTGCCCCAATTGCAAAATCGCTGGCGTCACACATGAGCTCAAAAGGGAAAGTCCAATCAGGAGCTACCACAATAGGAGTCGAAATGAGTTTTTCCTTCAATAGTTCAAATGCTCTGAGGCAGGCTTCATCAAACTGAAAAGGCATATCCTTTTCCAATAGTGAACATAGCGGTTTTGTTATCCTTGAGAAGTCCTTGATAAACCGCCTATAGAAACCTGCATGCCCAAGAAAACTCCTAACCCCTTTCACTGATGTAGGCGGTGGTAGACTATTGATGACATCAATTTTAGCCTTGTCTACCTCAATACCACCATCAGATACTCTGTGGCCCAGAATAATGCCCTCTTTTACATGAAGTGGCACTTCTCCCAATTCAATACAAGATTAGTCTCAACACATCTTTGGAGAACGGCAGTCAAATTCACCAAACAATTATCAAATGAACTCCCGAATACAGAAAAAATCATCCATGAAAACCTCGAGGGTCTTTTCGACCATGTCAAAGAAGATGGACATCATGCAACGTTGGAATGTTGCAGGAGCGTTACACAACCCAAAGGACATTTTCCGAAAGGCAAAGGTCCCATACGGACATGTGAACGTTGTTTTCTCCTGATCTTCGGGAGTAATAGAAATTTGATTATAGCCAGAATAACCATCTAGCAGACAGTAGAAGGCATGCCCAGCAAGTCTATCGAGCATCTGATCAATAAATGGCAAAGGGAAGTGATCCTTACAAGTTGACTTGTTTAACTTTTTGTAGTCCATACATACCCTCCATCCAGTCACCGTTCTGGTTGGAATCAACTCGTTATTCTCATTGGCTACTACTGTCATACCGCCCTTTTTTGGCACGCATTGAATGGGACTGACCCAAGGACTGTCCGAGATAGGGTATATAATGCCCGCATCTAGCAGCTTAATGATTTCCTTCCGGACCACCTCCTTCATTATTGGGTTCAACCGCCTCTGATGTTCAATGGTCGGCTTGGATCCTTCCTCCAGTAGGATTTTGTGCATACAAAGGGATGGACTGATCCCTTTAATGTCTGAAATCGACCACCCCAGTGCCATTTTATACTGTTTAAGCACTAGCAGTAGCTTCTCTTCCTGGCCTTCATCTAAAGATGCAGATATTATAACAGGTAAAGTGGAAGAATTCCCCAAGTATGCATACCTCAGATGATTGGGCAGGGGCTTTAACTCGAGGACAGGAGGTTCTACAACAGATGGTTGGGATTTGGAAGTAGATGCTTTTGGATCATTCAGCGACTCAAACTGTCTTTGGAACTGTGTAGATCTCTGGGGTGCGTCCAGCCAGTTAGCAAATTCAACATGGGTGCCCTCTTCATCAGCTCTGGTACCTCTTAGTGTAGCTTCTAAAGGGTCTGTCATGCATGTTTCTGAGAATACTTCCCTGACTGCATCATCAAGCACTTTAATCTGAAAGCAGTCTTCAGGGGTGTTCTGATATTTCATTGCCCTAAACGCATTGTCAGTCACTCCGTTACATTTAAACGTATCGCAGATCTCCAAGAAGTTCATCAAGTGATCATTGGGGTCATCAGTTTGGTAATCCCCCAAACTGAATATTGGAGCACATTTGGATGGTGCCCGGCTTGATCTCAAAATTGTTTACTTGGATTGCGGGCCTAAGAATGCTCGCTTGCAAATCTGCGATGTGAGGCATAGCATGCTCCCTTAAAGATTTCTGAAGTTCCTCAGCAATTGTAACAGGAGTATTTATGCCCCGAGCTTTTTCTCTCTGCAGGCGTCTGTACGTTCTATCAACCTCGGGATCAAGAGGTATTATATTCCGACCCCTTCGAGGTGGCATACGCCGTTGAGATCACCTGAAAAGAAAATTAAACAGATAAAATTAGTCTAAATTAAGATTGTAATGACTTAGCTTTAATATTGATAACAAATATTACTAAGTCCCCGGCAACGGCGCCAAAAACTTGTTGTCCGATTTATGTAACGACAATTAACGCGCAAGTATACGCGGTCAACAAGTAATATAAGTTAAGTAGGATGTCGTACCCACGAGGACGAAGTCTTAAATGCAAATCAAATACTAATGTAAGTTCTTTACTGTCTTATCTAAACAATTGATTGGAGGTGGTATTTTAAACTATGCGATTACAACTAAAGGCAGCGGGAGAAATAGATGTAATAGGGAGACAAGCTAGGATTGCAATTCCCCTAACGCGTCGCCTAATCTCCTAACTCTCCACAATACAAACAAATCAAGGAATGGCCAGCCGAGAAATGAACTACGCATAAGCTTCTGTCGAAGGACAAATGCACACCCCTAGCTAGATGAATCACAATATGTCTATCGATGAAAATAACTAGACTAGGGTCAATAAGATTAGTCTCAAGACTACACAAGGCAAATAGAGATATGTCTATCCTATTTAGCAGTTTATGCACACATTCCTTTAGACAAGGGCATAACAAGTGTTATTGTATTTTAAAAGCCAGATATTAATGTCCAATCTTCAATATCCATTAATATCACTACCAAAAACTCTGTCAAGCATTTAGTCAATAAGCAAGAAATACAACAACCCATTCCCAAAATGATTCATTAATATAAATAGGAGAGAAAGTTAATTAGGCTAAACACTAGGTTACATTGCAATCCTAAAAAGGTATTAGTTCATAACCATGGTGCTAATACAAATTTCTATCACATTCAACATTGCTCAGTAATACACAAATAACTTAGAGATTTGGAATAAGGAAACTCCTGTTGTAGGGTTTTCTGTCTCCAAGTCTTCTCTTCTTCGTGGAACTCCTGAGCTGTCTATGATGTAATAACTATTCTCCCAAAATAATGCTTGTTTCTGCTCTAGAATCTCCAGATATCTATTCTTTCTTTTTTTTCCTTCCTAGCCGCCTTGTCTGTCTCTCTTTTTTCCTCCTTTTTAGGTCATTAAAAACGAACCAGTCTAGACACCAGGAGGTGACTGCTGCGGCGCGGAGCATACAACTACTTGGTGGCGCTGCGGCGCCACTCACGCTGCAGCGCGAGATTAAGAAGTACTGTGGCCGCTGCAGCGCCAGATTACATCAGCATGGCCATGGGGGCAGCGCTGCGGCGCGA
Source organism: Panax stipuleanatus (assembly GCA_020205555.1). NCBI lineage: Eukaryota > Viridiplantae > Streptophyta > Magnoliopsida > Apiales > Araliaceae > Panax > Panax stipuleanatus. Next base: position 29,705,094 of record CM035125.1, read on the forward strand.
GCTAAAGGCTAGGCTCTGGCGCTGCTGCGCCAGAGTGTAGAAAATGACACATTTGCCCCCTGCAAGCTGGAGATGACTCAAAAAGCCCTGCATCAAACAGGGAGAGCATAATAACAACAAAATATATGCAAAAGCACAATAAATAACAAAAAACAAGCAACGTCTTAAGCTTGAGCGAATCTGATATGTGATATAAATACCACATATCACTGCGCAGGTACGCAGATAGAAGTAGGCAGTGCAGCCTCCCTACTTCACCGATCAAACCCAAACAAGACAAAAATTGATAATTATAAGCTACTGGAACAGCGTATAGCACATACTTGAAACAATACACACATATAACATGTTTCCAAACACAAAAATCATTTAAACAACAATAATCAAAAGTTTTAGAAATCAAATTTGATATTTTCATAAAACTCATACTTTTCATAAAATAATTCACTGTAACAAAATTTCTCCACCAATTCAACTTGTAATACATGCATTATTCTCATGATTCAAGGTAGTATCATAGATAATTCTAAACAACATACTAATATATACCAATTTCTCAATGTAAAACCAACCATAATATATAAACTCATGTAAACGAAACTTTTTCCATGAAAACTCGTTTTTACCATAATTTAATTTCTAAAACTTGTACATGGCATATAATTCAACTATGAACAACATAGTAATACAATTTCTACATATGTAATCATGTTTACATTACTTCCATGAACTATCATATTCACAGAGAAGTCAAAATACGAATAAACTTAACAAAGTCTTAAAACTATAAAATATCTTTTTTGCTTAATAGAAGTGAAGAAGATGATGATGCTTGCTTGATTCACACAAGTTTTCCATTCTTTCTCCTCTTCTTCGCTTCTGTGCTCTTCATTTCTTTCTCTGTTCTTTTTCTCTCTTTGTCCTTTAGCTAAACTTAGGATATAATAAACTAACGTAGTTTTTCCTTACGTAGTATATAAATATATAATTAATGTATCAATAATATACGTATTAACTAATACTTAATAACTTAATTAAATTAACAGTTATAAAATTTAAATTTGCATAGCCATAAGGCCATGTTTGGCAAACCCTTTATTTAAAAACAGATTATCAGCTAAGGCCTTGTTTGGAAAAAAGATTTAAAAACAAATGCAAGGCCTTGTTTGTTTAAAATCATTTATCTTTTATTTTAACAAATTATTTTAACACATACTTTAATGTTATATTTCAATCAATTAAATATGAATCAACTAATTTAATCAATTAAAATCTAACATCAATTAATCACATAAAATTTTGCCACATAATTATAATTACTCGCTAATTATAATCCATGTAACACTTAACACATAATTCATCTAATTTAATTCTCTCAATTAAATCAGAACTATATTATAAAATTAATATACATCAACTAGATAAATATTAAACATTCATTTAATTAATATATAATACCTAATTAAATCACTTCATAAATCACATAATTTATTTATTTAACTCAATAAATAATTCACATAAAATATTTATTTAACTCAATAAATATTTAAAATTATTATATAAAATCACAATCGTTACAATCTTTCCTCCTTAAAAGGATTCTGTCCCCAGAATCACTCAAAAAAAAAAATTCTCGTCTATTACATTCTTCCCCCCTTAAAAGGATTCTGTCCCCAGAATCGGTACATAAGGGGTTACACACAAAATATTTAAGTAAATAATTGCGAATAAGATTTCATCATAACATCTTCGAGTTCCCACGTAGCTTCTTCAGCACTGTGGTTCCTCCAGATTACCTTAACAGAAGGTATCACTTTATTCCTAAGTACTTGTTCCTTTCTATCAACTATTTGAACATGCACTTCTTCATATGTTAAGTCCTTCTCAAATTGCAAAGGTTCATATTCTATCACATGTTTATAATCATGCTTGTAAGGTCTTAACACAGAAATATGAAAGACATTATGTATTTCCTCGAGCTCCGAAGGTAATGCAATCTCGTAAGCCACCTCGCCAACTTTTCGCAACACCTCAAAAGGTCTAATAAATCGGGGACTCAGCTTTCCCTTCTTACCAAATCGAATCTTTCCCTTCCAGGGAGATACTTTCAGGAACACGAAACTTCCTGGTAAGAATTCTCGATTTTATCGATGAAGATCGGCATACTTCTTCTGTTTGTCTTGAGCAGCAACTAATCTCGTTCTGATCAGCTTCACAATTTTGGCGATTTGTTGTACCAATTCTGGTCCCAACAATTGACGTTCACCGACTTCATCCTAGCACAAAGGAGTTCTGCATTTTCTATCGTATAACGCTTCGTAGGGTGGCATGCCGATGCTCGCATGGTGATTATTGTTGTAGACGAACTCCACCAATGGTAGATGATCATCCTAGCTTCCCTTGAAGTCCATCATAGAAGCTCTCAGCATATCCTCAAGCGTCTGAATCGTTCTTTCGCTCTGGCCATCAGTCTGAGGATGGTATGCTGTACTCATTCGCAATTGCGTTCCCAGACACTCTTGCAAACTCTTCCAGAAATTCGATGTAAAACTGTGGATCTCTGTTAGACACAATCGATAGCGGAACACCGTGTCGAGAAATGATTTCCTTCACATACAGTTTCGCTAGCTGATCCAAGTTGTACTTAACCCTGATTGGTAGAAAGTGGGCTGAATTTGTCAGTCGATCCACTATAACCCATATCGCATCCAATCCCTTCTGAGTCGCTGGAAGACCTACCACAAAATCCATCGTGATGTGCTCCCACTTCCACTCTGGAATTTCTAACGGTTGCAGCAGTCCACCTGATCTCTGGTGTTCTGCTTTGACTTTCTGGCACGTTAAGCACTTCGCAACACATTCAACAACGTCTCTCTTCATATTCGACCACCAAAAATGATGCCTGAGATCCTGGTACATCTTCGTACTCCCAGGGTGAATAGAATATCTAGAACTATGAGCTTTGCTCAGAATCTCCTCTTTGACCTCAGGTACTGGCGGTACCCAGATTCTACCTTCAAACCGTAACAGACCTTCATTATCGATCTTGAACTTGAACTCTTCGCCATCGGTTATCCTCCTCTGAATCTTTTCACAAATCAAAAAGTTTGATTTCCATTCTGCATATGCATTTTGTGTGAATGATCTCTGTGTGTGTCAATCTTTTAGCATTTTGTATTCGTTCCTCGCACAATATATTAGTGCTTCGCACAATATATTAGTGCTTCGCACAATGTCATCATATTACAAGCGGTGAGGACGTGAATGTATGTTGTGTGGTACCTCCATTAGGACGCAATCCCGTCGATTATTTATTACTAGACTCCTATGGATGTTTCCATTGTGAGGCTCAGGAAAGGCACCACTCAGATCCGCTCCAATTGAAACATGGATGTTTTCATGAAGTAAATTGTGAAGATCTAGGAACCAATTTCAAACAGCCCGTGAGAGTAACCCTAAGATAGGTCAGCCTCTGATAAACCAAACGGGCGGTGTGCTTCTTCATGCCCTATTTAATCTTTCGCGTATATAAATGACCGTTATCTTTAACTGTCATACATACATCTTTCATATCCTATCATCAAATTGACTAACCCTTTGTTTTGAAGGAAAAGATTAAAAAACCATTAAACTGATGCATATTATATCATGCATCCCTATCCACCAATATCCAGTCTAAACTAGTTATCGGTTTTGTGTAGATTGGTCCTAGAACTCGATCTCGAGCTAAAAAGGCTCTTTCACCAGTCCAAATGGATGAAGGAAGTTCATCAGAACCCATCCCAGTAACTCGAGATGAATTCGAGGAGTTTAAGAAGCAAATGGCCGAGATAACAACCCTATTAAAAGAATAGTGCAAAGTATCTCAGGAATCTAAGCACAAGAGTCCGACTGAATCCTTTGTGCAAAGAGACATGAAAGTACCCGAGAAGGAAGGTGATACCCATGTGTCCACACTTATCTCTCCCCTCGATGTTGAAGTACCCAAGGAGGCCCCGATCTAGAAGACGATATGAGAAATCATAGACCTCCGGGAGGACAGAGACAATGGAGGCATTAGGAAGAAAGTCAGACAGATGGAAGACGCTATTCGGTTTATGAAGGGGACAGGATCACACGGGAGCGTGAATTACTCAGATCTGTGTATTTTCCCAAAGGCGAGATACCCGGATAAGTTTCAAGTCCCAGAGTTTGAGAAATACAATGGACTGGGAGACCCATACATTCACTTGAAAGTTTACATAGGTGAACTTGGAACTTACGCTGAGGATGAAAACCTCCGGATGCAGCTATTCCAGAAGAGCCTTACCGGTGAAGCCCGAACGTGGTACGTACGGATAGACAATTCCAAAGTCAGAGGTTGGGAAGATTTGGCCCATGCTTTCCTCAATCAATACAGTTTCCAATCCCAGATGGCACCCGATCGCTACCAGGTTCCCAAAGTCAGAAAGGTGGGCAATGAATCGTTCAGAGAATACGCTCAGAGGTGGAGGCGAATGGCACCCCAAGTCAACCCACCAATGGATGAGGGTGAGATGGTGACAACCTTCATTGATATACAAGAAGCCCCTTTCTATGAGAGAGTCCTCGCCGGGTTAAGAAAATCCTTTTTCGAAATGATTAAGCACAGGGAAATGGCAGAAATGGGTTTGAAGTCTGGAAAAATCAAAGACCTCACTGCTTTAGAAGTCATAGCCGAGCACATACAGTCGGGAAATTATGCAAACACTCCCAAAAGAGGATCGAAGAGAAAGGAAGAAGATGTCTCTTTAATATTGCAAGGACAATCTGCTAACAAGAGCCCTAACTCAACTATCCAGCCTCATCCAGTGAATACCTGAAATTATACTGCAATGAAGGCCGGGGAAAACAAGCGAAGAAGGATATTCACTCCTTTGGGAGACTCCTTGGAGAACATATTAGCCCTACTGATCACCCAGAAAAAGATCGTTGAGCTTGCTCCACCTTCCGATCCAAATGGAAGGCAATTCGATTCCAGCAAGAAATGCGCCTACCATTCCAACTCACCAGGGCATGATACTCAGGAGTGTTGGACTCTGAAGCATAAAATTCAAAACTTGATTGACAGCGGGGAGATTATAGTCAAAACCCCAGAGCAACTGAATGTCAACAACAACCATCTGCCTCAGCATGCGGATGAAGGAGTCAACATGATCAGTGCCGAAAGCAGGGAAAACCATAAATACCTGAGGAAGATGGGAGATTTACCCTCTGCACAGGACCTTGCCATATGGGGATACCCTGAAAAAAAGTACACGGTAGAGCAAGAATTGACTTCAATCAAGGCGCAAGTTGATCAGCTGGCAGAATTGGTTGTATACCAACACCAGTTGACCCGACAACTAATAGACCAGGTCTTATCAATGCCAGCTGACCCCATAGCTATCCAAGACATTTCAACCTCCAGAAGGGATCAGATTCGCTGCCAAGAGCAGGATAGATGGACCAAAACGATGGCCCGAGAAGCTTGACTGCATAACCGACAAGATTTTGTCCGCCAAACAGAAATTCACCCCGTTAAGGCAGTCCCGAGAGGAGATTCTCTGCACCTTGATCGAGGAGGGGAAGATTATAGAGTTCCTGCCACCCCCAGATTCGAGATCGAAGTGTTTTGATCCTTCTAGATCCTGCCTTTACCATTCAAATGCTCCTGGATATGCCATGGAGGAATGTTGGGTCGCGCAACATCTAATCCAGAACTTGATTGAATTAGGGGAACTGGAATTGATGAAAAAAGCTGAGATCTTCTGTGAGGAAGAGATAAACTACCCTCGAGGACTGAGGAACTTAGAGGGTATGATAGCCATTATCCTTTGCATGGAAGGAACATCTGGTGGACCCATAACCATCCAAGGAGTATCTGAGCAGAGAAATAAAGCCACTCTCGAGATATCAGCGCCTAAACCCCTAATGTTGGCTCCCTGGATGCAACTTCTAATTCTTAGCTTGAAGAAGGTACCGGGGAATTACGGAGAAGGTATAAAATTGGCACCTTACTGTACCGCCATCATACCTAGGGAGAATCCATTTTACCTCTCAGGGCGTTTGGCGAAACCGACAACCAAGGTATTGGGGAAGGTATCTACTTGAAAGATCACAGAGTTCCTCCACAATATGGGGCACGGTGAAGCCAAGACGGTGAGGCAGTTGGAAGCTGAACTCCATCAAATCTCCATCTTGGATTTGGTTTTAGATTCTAACGACCATCGTCAAATTCTGATCCAAGTATTGGAGGAAGTACACTTACCCAAGACTATCGACACTGAGAAATTCCAGCACTTGATCAACTATATACTGGACAGTAATGTGATATCCTTCACTGACGATGATATACCAGCCGAAGGAACTGGGCATCACAAACCATTGCATATCGCTGTCATTTCATCAGGATATGTGGTAGGTGGTGTGCTAATCAACGGAGGGTCATCTTTGAACATCTGTCCGCAGGATACTTTAGAGAAGATAAAGATCAACCCTGAACCGAATTCGGGGAAGCCATGTCATGGTACGGGCTTTTGACGGATCAAGAAGGGATATCGTGGTGGAGATTGAACTTCCTGTAGAGATTGGCCCTTTCACTTTCAACTTACCTTTCCAGATCATGAAGATCACCACCAGGTATAATCTGTTGTTAGGACGACCATGGATCCATATGGCTGGCGTCGTTCCTTCAACTCTTCATCAACAACTGAAATATATTGTTAATGGTAATCTGGTGACTGTCAGTGCAGAACCTGATTATCCTATTCATGACTTGGGAGATATACCCCTGATCAGTGTGAATGAAGGTATTGAGCCTGCCAGTTTTCAAGCCTTCAAAATTGTAATCCGTGATATCACTCTATGGGGGCGCCGGTCTTAATCCCCCGGATATGTCCTAAAGTGATGGCGATTAGCCAAGAGATGCTATCTCGAGGACATCGACTAGGCCGAGGACTGGGGAAGAAATGGCCAAGAAATCAGGAACCCAATCTGTATACCCATGCAGTTGGGGAAGGCTGGACTGGGGTACTCTGGTGGATCCAAGCATCAGAATCCTCACAAGCATAAACCAGTTAATCATCTGATTCACCTCAAGCCAAACCTCAGTGAAATAGGATTTAAAGATCCACTTAAGAAGATCCCCCTCATTATTTCAAACCTCCTGATTCCTAAAGTCAATCAAAGAGTACATCAAACAGACGGTGATGAAAAGCCTATCCAGGATTTGGCCCGGAATGCCAAAGATAAGAATTTTCTGGAAGAGATCCAGTTGCAATTCCTGAGCAGTTTTTGCCACTCTGAAGAGGACCTGAAGAAGTCCGATGGGGCAAATCTGTCAAGTGATCAACCTATTCTCCTAGTCCTTAGCTGGGGAGATGTAAACATCCCGAGCGAGGGTCCAGGGACCAGTTCCAAACCAGTTATGGTCATCTTGGAAGACGACGACTCCAGTAGCACGTATATCTCAGCATCTCCCCAGGATCTCATGACCAGCAATTGGACGATCACCCCACAGATCGTCCAGAAAGGGTAAAAACCAGGAAGTGACCGCTGACAGGGAGCTCTACCTTTACCTATATTTATGTTTGTTTTATTTCATCTGTAGCTTGTTATTGCTAGTTGTCATATTAACTGATGAATCTTTTTGTAATTGATGACTACTTGTATATATTTAGAAATCAAGTTTTTGTCTCAGGTTTCCAAATTTGCGTAGTCCTAGACATGTCCATGACTTGCCAAATTTGAGTAATGATTACGATTTTGACATAGAAGTGGACTTTGACTTGATGGGAATCGAGCAAGAGGAAAGGGATGATGACGAGGTGCCCGAGGAAATCAAAGCATGGGTCCAAGATAAACCTAAACCCAACCTCAATCAAACCACCACCATAAATATCAGAACCCTTGACGATCCTAGAGAGATGCAAATAGGAACTAACTTTCCCTCTAACCAAAAAAAAGAACTAATCCAACTCTTAACCCAGTTCAAGGATATTTTTGCCTAGTCTCATGAAGATATGATAGGTCCATCCACCGATATCGTTGTCCATTGACTACCAATTAAAGAAGGGTTCAAACCAGTCAAGCAGAAATTGAGATGGTTGAAACCAGAATGGAGCCTGAAGGTTAAAGAAGAAATTATCAAACAGTTCAAAGTGGAAATCATTATGGTGTCAACGTACCCTGAATGGTTGTCCAACGTAGTCCTAGTGCCGAAATCTGTGGGAAAGGTGCGAGTTTGTGTGGATTATTGAGATCTCAACAAAGCCAGCCTTAAGGATGACTTCCTAGTGCCGTTCATCCACGTATTAATCGACAACACTACACAGTTCAAGATGTATTCGTTCGCTGATTGCTTTGTGGGATATCACCAGATCATGGTTGCTGAAGAAGACAGGGAAAAGACCGCCTTCATTACCCCTTGAGGAACCTTCTGTTATCAAAGACTAGCTTTTGGCCTTACAAATGCTGGCGCTACTTATCAAAGAGCCATGATGACCTTATTCCACGACATGATGCATATAGAAATTGAAGTGTATGTGGATGATATCATCGTAAAGTCCCGACAGGCTGATGACCATTGCACCCATCTTCGGATGTTGTTTGAACGACTACGCAAGTTCAATTTGAAGTTCAACCTAGCGAAGTGTGCTTTTGGGCTGAAATCCAGCAAACTACTGGGATTTTTCATGAGCAACCGGGCATTGAATTGGATCCTGCTAAAATCCAAGCCATCACGAAAATGCCTGAGCCAAAGACCGAGAAGGAAATCCGAGGTTTCCTGGGAAGAATCAACTTCATCAGCCGATTTATATGGCAGTTGACAGCAACCTGTGAGCCCATTTTCAAACTATGAAGGAAGAATTCTTCGGGAAAATGGAATGAAGACTACCGAAAAGCTTTCCACACCATCCAGAAGAGGTTGATTGAAGCACTTATATTGGTACCCCTAAAGGATGGAATTCTGTTGTTCATGTATATCTTCGTCAACTCCAATGCTATAGGTTGTCTACTGGGGCAGAAGGATGATATGGGGAAAAAAGAGCTATCTATTATCTCAGTAAGCCCTTCAGTAGTGGAGAACGGAAATATACTTTGATAGAAAGAACCTGCTGTGCATTAGCTTGGGCAGCCACGAGGTTACAGCATTACCTACACGGCCATACCACTTATCTCATCTCGAGGATAGATCCTTTGAAATACATCTTCAGCAAGCTGATTTTGAATTGCCGTTTATCCAAGTGGCAGTTAATCCTTCAACAGTTTGACATCATCTATATCACCCAAAAGTCCATTAAAGGGCAAGGGATTGCGGATCACCTGTCGACTGCACCAGCAGGGGGTTTTGAGCCTCTGGAAACATATTTCCCAGAGGAGGAAGTGTTGACTGTTCAACTGATCGATAAAGAGGATCAAGGTCAATTTTGGAAAATGTATTTTGACGACGCATCAAATACTGAAGGTGTCGGAGCCGGGGCAGTCCTGGTATCCATCACGGGAGATTAATACCCCATGGCAACCAAGTCGCATTTCAACAACTCCAACAATACCGCAGAATATGAAGGGTGCATTGTGGGGTTAAAGCTGGCTCAGTCCATGGGAGTAAAACATTTAGCGGTATTTGGAGATTCGGAGCTAGTTATCAGACAGTCTACTGGGGCATACACCACCAAAGAACTGCATCTACTGCCGTATCACCGATATGTCCTCAGATTGGCAGGGGAATTTGAAGACATTGCCATTATGCATATCCCCCGGAACCGAAATGATTTTGCCGATGCTTTGGCCACATTAGCTTCACTGGTGAACCTATTAGCAAGAAGGGGAATGTTTGTCATCACTTTCACTGTGCAGAATACACTGTCATATGGAAACAATGTAGGGGAGATATCATATGAGATACGACCTACGGGACCACCTTGGTACAACCATATCAAAGAATATTTGCGAGATCAGTCAACCCCTGAAGGGATGAGTCAAGCCGCGAAGGAGCAAATATAGAAAATGGACATGAATTTCTACCTAAGTGGAGATGCTCTCTATAAGAGAGATCCAGGTGTAGGACTTCTGAGATGCCTAGACAAAGATCAAGCCCAGTGACTTATGAATGAAGTACATGGTGGAGTGTGCGGAGCACATATGAGTGGACCTCTGCTTGCCAAGAAGATTCTGAGGATCGGGCACTACTGAATATCCCTCAAAGCGGAGTACGATGATCATGTTAAGCATTGCTATCAATGCCAGATCCACACTAACATTATTCATGCGCCTCCGAATCAACTACATTGCATGACGTCACCATGGCCTTTTTCCATGTGGGGAATGGACATGATAGGACCAGTTGAGCCTAAAGCCAGTAACGGTCATCGATTTATCTTCACTATGATTGACTACTTTACCAAGTGGGTGGAAGCAGCTTCTGTCCCCAAGGTCACCATGGAGGTCATCGTTGGTTTCATTAGAAACAACATCATCTGTAGGTATAGGCACCCTGAGGTTATCATATCAGACAACGCGAAGAACCTGAATCACGAGATGATGAGGGAACTGTGCAGTAAGTTCAATATCAAACACCTCAATTCGGTTATTTATCGTCCTAAGATGAACGACGCGGTGGAAGCGGCTAATAAGAACATCAAGAAGATAATGATGAAGATGTCAACGAATCACCGGGGATGGCCTGAGCTATTGCCGTTAACCCTACTCGCATACCGAACATCGACTCGAACCTCGACTGGGGCAACACCCTACTCACTGGTATATGGTATGGAGGCTGTATTTCCTGTCGAAGTGGAGATGGAATCACTAAGAGTGATGCTAGATGCCCAGATAGAGGAGAGCCAATGGATATAAGATCGATACGATCAGTTATCCCTGTTAGATGAAAGAAGAGCTACTGCTATATTCCATGGTCAACTCTATCAACAGCGAATGTCCTGATCTTATAACAAGAAGGTGCGACCTCGGGAATTCAAAGAGCATGATTTGGTACTGAAGAAGATCATTCCGGGCCAAGATGCAGCTAAGGGAAAATTTGCCTCAAACTGGGAAGGACCTTTCTTGTCAAAGCAGTCCTATCGGGCAGAGCTTTGAAACTGGAAGAGATGGACGGTGAGGAATTCCCGCAACTAATCAATTCCGACTCGATGAAACGATATTATGTCTGAGGCCTCTTTTCGCTTTCAAACTGTACTGCTATGTCTTGATAAAAAAAAGAGAAAAAAAAAGAAAAAAAAGAAAAAAAAGAAAAAAAAAAGAAAAAGAAAAAATATATCAAGTCTAGTTTTTCAGGTCTGAGCCTGAACTACGAAAGACCTGATCTCCTATCTGTGGAAGTACGTAGGCAGTCATTTATGGTGCGGTCTAACAGTTGAAAAACATTAAAATCCTATCAAATGCAACCCTTCAAATCAAATCAAAATCCTATCAAATCCAAACTAAAACTCAAGTAAACCCCTTTTCAAACTTTTCAGGTCTGAGCATAAACTACGAAAGACTTGATCTCCTATCTGTGGAAGTGCGTAGGCAACATTTATGGTGCGGTCTAACCTTCAAAAATCCAAACACTTTCCTATTATTTAAAATCCTAACCTATACATAAAACATATCCATAAGCCCATCCAATCGACGGCTCATGCGGAGAAGACCTAGCGACATCTCAGCATCATTCCCGCCGAATCTGATTCCATATGACGAGATTAGTGCTATGTCGACATAATAAATCATGAAGCAAAAAAGGCAACCGTGGACATGGTTAGACATGCGCAAACAAGGGAAGTGAACTGAATTGGCTTCTTTTTATATATACAACTATTTAGAATACAAATGTTGATTCTAACCTATGACAAGTGATAATAACAACGTCTCTATAGGAAAATAAAATAGAGCTATAAATCAGTGGTGAGACGAGCCAACATCGGTAAATATCCAGCAGTCTCTGTAATCGAGGGAGCAGCTCTAAACTTGTGCTCCAACATATCAACCCGCCTCAGCATCTCTGTTGCCATACGAAAAATCTCCTCTTGACTCTGCACTACACCCGTGTACGTGACCAATGACTCCATTTGAGAAAGTCTGGGCCTCATCTCTGTCAACGAGGATCTGGTCCCTGGAAGCACGGGCTGCATCTCTCTCAGTGATAGCAACATCCCGACCAACTACGGTGGTCAACAACAGGGCCCGAGCCTGATCCCTCTCAAATGTCACCAGGTGAAGCTGTCTATCTATCGCCTCCATAGAAACTGAGGCCGAACGCGGGATAGTGCTCACTAGAGAAGCTGTCAACTCTGCAAATAAAGCATCCTCAGTCGGAGATATAGGATCCTCTATCGGTTCCGCAGCATCTGTAGACCAACCATCGTCATCAGAGAAACATCCTATACCAACCTGATCTGCGGTCTCTGGTGCCAAATCCGACTCAAGCCAAGCTGAATACTCTGCGAAGCGGCCCGGATGGCTATCTCTAAACTCTGCTGTCTGTCGATGAGACCAAAACCCATAAACCCGAGCCAAATCAACCTTGGTCACTGAGCATATGGGGAAGCGATAATCATCAATCCCCTCAAATGCATGGACCTCCTAGTATTGATCAAACTGACCCATCACTGCCAGAGGATGATAGGTCGTCACACGCCTCAAACCTGCCAAGGGGAGGAAATCCAGATCGGCCACATGGGTGGTGAAACTCATAAAGGAGCAGTACCCAGAATAAATGACTATAGCAAAAGACTCCTCAATGGCACCTAGAAATGAAGTCCAGGACGCCTCATCGACGCAAGAAGTCGGGTGATATGAATAGACTTGAGACAAGCCATATCCAAAATAGAAACCATAACGACAAAGCCGCCCTATCGGTCAAAGGTGCGTCATCAACCAGATGTATAGAAGCACTGGGCTACCTCTGAACTCCTGATCACCAGCATCATGGCAAATAGAGGCTGATATCAATGTCTCTACCTGGATAAGGGCAATATAGTAAAGTCCTCTCGGAGAGCTCTAACAGCCATCGACATCGCCACATCCAGATGATCAATATAAAATGGCATGTATAGATAGGCTTTAAAGCATATAACCAAGGCGTCCACTCGGGTAACGTGCCATCACTCCTCTAAAATGGCGAAGTCTTTATGGTAATTAGCAAAGCTATCCGTGGAAGCAAAGTGCCTAATCATAAAGTCCATGGAGAAAATGTGGCTACCACCCACCTCGGCCATCACAACTGCCCTCTGAAGTCCAGTCATCGTCATGAACTGGCGGCGTATATGGCCCAAAGCCATCCGAGCACATGGCGCCTCCATCGACAATCTCGAGATACGACTATACTCCTCCAACATAGGAGTTAACTCGGCCGAGCCGAACCGAAAGACATGACGCTCAGAAATCCAATACCTGAGTATCCCGACAACAAATCCCTCTGGAATCTGAAATGATAGCAGAGACATAGAGTGGCCTAACATGCGGCTGACATCAACACGGTCGGTATATGGCAACTGATCATACCAAACCCTCAAACTAGTAGCTACGTGGCTGGGAGGAAGGTGGTCCAAACGTACCATAGCAGAGGACGACATCTATAAAAACTGTGTCAATAAGACCATTCAGGGGTCAATCTCTATCCAATCATTTAAATATATATAAAGCATACATTATAACGCGTGATAAAATAGCATGTGAGATGAATAAATAGAAAACATCATACATAGATATCCGCCAAGTACATTAGTTTCATAAAAATCACTGTCATACCTATGATACATGTGAAAACTAAAAATAAAAAGTTTTGGATATTGGGGCACAAAGGCCTAATAACTAACAGATGACCTATGGGCTCGCCACCTCGTCAAAATCACCCAAGAAGGTGAGGGCATCATCAAAATGATCAACCTGAGGTCGTCTACCTGGAGTGGGCACATCCTACTAATCTGGGTGATAAATCATCTCCTGCGCATCCGGGTGATCGATAAAGGGAACATCTCTATCCTAGAAGCCACCAAAATTGGACGGTCCAGCACCATAAGAGCCACCACCGCCTGACGGTCCAGCCTCATGACCCTGAGAAGCAAAAGTCCTAGCCAAGGACGGGTCCAAGCCATTATAACTACAATAGGGCGATAACTGCTCTAACTGAAGTCTCAAAGCAGCAATCTGATCCTGATAAGAAAGCTCCTGAATATATGATATCCAGTCCTTCATCATAAGGGATCCTGGAACCATATCTCCCAAGAACTGGGTAGCCCGGGTCTGAGCTTCTATCGTGCGCCGGACCCACCAAGCGATAAAGTCCGCCGAAGAGAACGGACCATCGAATAAGTGAAAACCATCATACCCTAGGATGGGAATCGATGCAATCGACAAAGATAAAGGCCAGAAGCGCTGAGCTGGAGGAGGATAATGAAGGCGAATCTCCCCAGTAATGCATCTAATAGCGCGCTCCCCGAGGTAGAGCTCCCAACCTCCATAAAAAAGGAATGGAATCCGACGGGTGCATAACTAAAACCCTGACCCTATCGGCAAGCCATCCTTAAATCCCTCAGTCAAGTGCTCTCTCAAATATGGGGTCCATACTATGTCCTGAGCTATCAATGTCTCCAGCTGAAGACGGGCATGGATAAAGCCCTCTGCGACTGGGACCTCTGACAGAGTAGATTGATGCCATCTACGTCCTCTGGAATAAATGTCCAAAACCAAGACAGAGATAGGGAGAAGACATGGAAGCCTCTCATAAGCCCAGAACTGCTAATTCAAATGAACCCTCCCTTAGTCGTGGGAAAAGATAAATCGATCAAAAGTCAAACAAATGAAATACGGTCAAAAAGACTTACCAAAAGAAATGGGTAGAATCCGACCCAGGCGTTGGTAACTCCCTCGGATCGCAGTCGCATCCCGTGCAGGAAAAGAGCGAATGTAAACGATCCCCAATCGTAGTCCCCAATGCGGTCTACATCTCGAACGGCTCCTACCAAGCTGAAGGGCACAGTGGAGGAGTTGTTCGCTATGAAACAACCCCTCGTGATGGTCAGGAACAGACGCCGCAAGATGCGATCCCTCTCCGCCAAATCAATAGGCAACTCCTGCTGCAAGGTGCCTCAAGCGGAATCGATGCCCAAGCATCCCGATCAAATACTACAAGCCTTGAAGGTTCACTCCTGAGAAGAAAACCCTAGGAAGGTGCGAACCACAGTCGCGGTGATAGTCGGTTTCAAAGGCACCCTATCACCGGTGAACTCCAAGTAAGTGATGTATCTCCAATCCAGGGGAGTCATCATAACCTCGCAGTCTAGCAGATGCAGAGACTGACTCTGGTGAAACCATCTCTCGGCCAAAGCTCGCAAATAGCCCCAAGGGCAGCGACGGGGAGCAATGGTAAAGAAGGCCGCAAACCCCCAAGAACCCACAATCGCCCTATACTCAGGATGCAGCGAGTGATACAGAGCGTAGATGCTAAACTAATTACCCTTGGGCTGGGTAAACTCCTGAACCTGCATGACATCAAGGTTAAGAAAACCAGTCTTTGACAGAAAGGAGAAAAGAAAATAAATTAAATCACGTACCTCATTCACCTGCAAGTGAATGGAGGGATAGTGGCTCAGATCTGTACCCAGTAAATCCAGAACCTCTACCTCAATGCCCGGAAGAAATCTAGGCACAGTAGGGGGCTGAGGCAGAACCTTAGGCTCGGGAATGCCATCCTCATCCACAAGTGGATGATCCTCCCCAGCAGGCAGGAGAGCGGGCTCAGTCAATCGCTGCACCCGTCTGTTAATGCGCGGAACTGAAACCTTAGACGGAGCTCTATAACGGTGAACTCTAGATAAGATCGGTCGTCCTGTGGAACGACTAAGTCCCTCAGAATCCATATCTGAACAATGAGTTCGTAGGAATCAAAGCCAAGTCAGGTATATTCTTTCCATTTGCAAATTTCAAATTAAATCCATAAAATATAATCATCACATCATGCATGTCTTACATGTGTCATTAAATGCGTATGTTATGTGCATCCTAATATATTTATAATGTATCTAGGATTCGAACATTTGGCTCATGAATTTTTTTTGCTAGTCTCTTTTGTAAAACGAACTATCCACATGCCTGAAGTATGTATTAAATCACCCTATGAGGGTACACCATCACAACCAAGCATGTAAACATCAATTTAAATTGTTATTCTAACACATATATATAATGTATATCTAGATTAACTGATAAATGATAATATCTCACATCCATATGGTCCATAAGAATGATATGTAGGCATGCATTGCATCATAAACACGTTTATCTATATATACATGCATACATGTTAGATATATTACCTTTAAGAAAGGAAATACATGTTTTCACCAATGAAAATACAAAAGAACGGAGTCTAGACGTTACCCGTAGTCCGAAGAAGGAATGTACGGTGGCAGATTGCTCCAAATTAAGCCGGAATGGAGTAAAAATGGAAGAGGACTCGGTTTTATAGAGAGAAAAGAGAAGAAATCCAAATTAAATGGGTGGAAATGAGGCCTCCTGAGGGTATAAACCCGATCAGGGGCAGCCTTGACCATGGTTGCTCCAGCCGCAACCATATATGTCGCTGCCATAAATGGGTCCCGCGGCCTCCCATTTGGTAACATGATGTCCAAAACATGTTCTTTTGGGTTCAGAATGGTCACTTTATACAAGAAGCTACCTTTCTGGGACAGTTTGAAACCCCAAAAACCCTAAAAAATCCTCCAAAACAGCATAAGTTTGGTGAAGATCAGAAAACCCGACGTTGAACGCCGGAAGACTAGAAAATCATTCTAGATCAACCTTACACGATGTAATCCACCGACAACGAATCAGTGAAGGCGTCGGCTTGACCCTCGACGATGTAATCCACCGACAATGAATCAATGAAGGCATCGGCTCAACCCCCGACAATGAAATCTACCGATAACGAATCAGTGAAGGCGTCAGGCTCAACCCCTGACGATGTAATTCCCCGACAACGAATCAATGAAGGAGTTGGCTCGACCCTCGATGATTAAATCCACCGACAACGAATCAGTGAAGGCGTCAGGCTCGACCCCTGACAATGAAATCCACCGACAACGAATCAGTGAAGGCGTCGGCTCGACCCCCGACGATGTAATTCATCGACAACGAATTAGTGAAGGCGTCAGCTCAACCCTAATGATGTAATCCGCTGGCTACAAACCAGTGAAGGAATTAGCTCAACCCTGATGATGTAATCCGTTGGCTGCAACCCTACGCAGGTCGGCAAATCCCCAATGATGTAATCCGTTGGCTACAACCCTACGCATGTGGGCAAATCCCAGATGATGTAATCAGTTGGCTACAACCCTACGTAGGTCGGTAAATCCCTGACGATGTAATCTGTTGGCTATAACCGTACGCAGATCGGCAAATCCCCGATGATGTAATCCATTGGCTACAACCCAGCGAAGGCTTCAGCTCAACCCTAATGATGTAATCCGTTGGCAACATACCAGTGAAGGCATCGGCATGATCCCGATGGTACAATCCGTTGACTATAATTCAATGCAGGTTGACTCAACCCCGACAACGTAATCCTTAAATTCCCCAGCCGAGGAAGTAACCCTTTTCTAAATCTCACATATCATCACATATGTTTTACATGACATTGCATCATCATATATACCTTGTCGTGCATTTTCTGTGTGTATTAATCTTTGTCGTGTTCATTCCATTACATTGCATAAACATGACAAAGAGGGGCATCTGTAGACACTCAAAATTTTACTTTTGTCGTACTAACCCTGCAGGAGGGTAAAAGCATCATTTTACTTCGGAGACAACCCCGAAGGAGGGCAAAAAATCCAAGTCATCTCAGAGACAACCCCGAGAATGATAAAAAGGACCAATGAAGTCCAAACATACTGTGACCCGATCGAAGATTGACGAGCTGAGACAGTGATCATCGGAAACCACCTCAGCAAACCTCAAACTACGTGCCATCAAGAGATAAGCCAGCTAACTAATATCTGGACCTGGTGGATATATCTCGGCTACGAGTATCGAATTCCCGAACCCTAATCTCGTCAGAATTGATATATTCCCTCTACGCGTATCAAAGACAATCCGAAAGGTCGAGCGATGGATGTTAACTCTTGCCGAACAGAGACCGAAGGACCAATAGCCAAGCAGGTGGGGCCCACTTTTGCCAGCCTTGACCACATCTACGGCCAACCTCAACCACATCCGTGGCTCGGTCCGGCAGCTTATAACATCCCACTTAGTTCATTTTAAAGGAGAGAGATACATTTTTAGAGAGAGATAGACATTTCTAGAGAGAGAGGCTCGGGTGGAACCTTAAATAACCAACTTGAAGCTCATTTCTCCCATCTAGCATCTACTTGAAGTCCTCTTAGTGTTCTTAGTTCATCCCGAAAGTCAAAACGCTTATTCACGCGTCCCCCAAGGTGAAATAACGCACTTTTAGCTTAGTTTTCTTTGTAAACTTGGTTCAAATGATAGATTAATGAAGTGTCTTATTTGAATATAGTTGATTGATTTTACATTTCTATCGGTTATATTGTGCTTAATACATTGTATATCGACTTCGGAGGCTAGATATACCGAGATCTAAGCCTAATCTAGTCCCCGAGAGGTTATTACGCATGAAGCTTTAACTCAGGGGCTATAACGACTTAGATCCATGGTATATCTATGGGTTTATTGCTTTGAACGATCCCAGTTAACCCGTATAGCCCTAAATCTATATTTAGAGGTGAAAGGGGGGCCAAATCGGCTTGAATGGTGATTTCAACAGATGAAATCATCTAGTGTTGAAGCCGTGGACGTTTTGTATATGTAATATTGTGCAAATAATGTGAGCCTAGGAATCTCGGTGTCGAGATCCCCAAATGCATCCGACTTGATTCCCACGATGGACCGGTTTTTATGTTATAAATGCTTTAAATAACGTAAATATCAATGTACATGTAATATTTGGATCTTGAAAATGAACTTGAGGGGTTAGTCTCGAGAGCTCGGATTCAAGATCCCGTGATAGTGAAAACTTTCATTATGGGAGCTCGGTTCATCGAGATGGCTAATATGCCCGATGATGATCCGAACCTTCTTAACGCTTTTGCATTCATATAATCAAAATGATTTCTCAAAGAAAACCACAAAGAGCTTTTGATGAAATAAAGCGATTCAGGGTAGATCACGTAAATAACGTAAAGAATAAAAGGAAGTATCGAAGTCCTCGATTCCTAGTCGGGCAAAGGATTTAAAAACCTTACTTTCCAAAACATCATTTCAATTCATATATCTTGTTAAAAATGAATTTTTGATTAAATTAAATCCTTCGTACCTAGGTGCAAAAGAGGTACAACACTACTTTCAAGTCACCAGAATAAAGACTTAGAAACAAAATAATAAAGCTTTCAAAATCAAGACACACACACACACACACATACACAAAAATACACACACACACACACACACACTTTTTGCATAGAAAATTAATAAGATGCGGTACCGTGCAAGTCGGGGGGGTGCCTAACACCTTCCCCCCGCTTAACCTAGCCTCCGGATTCCACGAATCTCGGGTTTCAAGACCAATCTTTAGAGTCACGCATTGGACCATCTTGTGAAAAAACCATTAAAACTCGGATGAGTTGGTACATCCATTTAAAAAATACCAACTGGCCACTCTGTCTCAATCGATCCAATCATCAAAATAAAATTAAACTTTTCAAAATCGTCGACACATATGTCGGTACCAGTTTCCAACAAAATTCACCCTTTAAACGGAAACCCAAAGACAAAGCAAAAACGAAAGCGTAGAATAAGATTCAAATTAGGAAATATGGGCATTCCTCTTTTTCCCCGGATAAAAGAGGAAGGGAATCACAACCAAAGAAAAAAGAGTCTCCTCCTTCAAACAAAAAAAGGGAGACCAGAGGAAAAAAGATTGCTTCTTCCCGGCGTCAACAGAGCTATTGACGGCCGGATCGATTTCATGGGTACCGTACTTTTTGATAGTCGAGTTTTAGGGTGGTTTCCCCACTGGCCGGGAGTTTGCATTATCCACCCGCAGAGTCCCATTTTTAACAGAGGGAGGTTGGGAGCTCTATTTAGGAAAGCGTGCTATCAAAAGCATCATGGGGTAGATCTGCATTCCTTTTATTCCTTCTGCTTGGCATCATTAGCCACTAGTTCAGCCACTCATAAATATTCCTATGGAGGGCGTAGATGGCTTTACCCTGTTAGAGGGTTCGTACAGCTCGGAGGCATTTCATATTTAGTGGAGTCCTCGCACTATTAGGGCTCAGACTCGTGCTACCCAATTTATAACAGATATGGTGTCAGGGTCTATGATGATGATAGACTGGATAGCGTGCCTTGGTGTGCCTACCCACTTGGACCAGATTACTGGACTAACCCAGCAGTTGGAGAGAGCTCATTTATTTATCAGGCATCTTGGCCGAGTTCCATAAGAGGTATCTTCTTTTGATCCTTCCAGCTCCGGAGTGGGCTCTTCATCAGGTCCATTTTCTAGTAGTTTTGTCGGTGCTGATTCTCCTTTATATCAACCGGACATTCCCACTGGCCAAGATTTTGTGTCTCAAGGAGGAGCTGTAGCTGGTTGATAGCTTGGAGATAGATATTCTGGATCTCTTTTGATAGCTTTCCTCGCTATATCTTTTGATAGGCCTCTGTCTAGTTATTGGGCGGCTGTGCCCTATTTGGAGAGGCCTCTAGTTAGTAGTTGGGCGGCTGTGCCCCGTATCCCTGTACTTTTTATTTTGGATTGTATTATCAGACACAGATGATGCTTGTAGTTGATAGTTTATTAAAGATATGCATGATATTTCCTATCTATTGCACCATGTTTATCATTATCATTATACATGTATTATGTCATGGATATGCATTTAGATAGATGAGTTCAGATTTGACCCATGGATGGTCTTGTTATACGGTGATACAAATGTCTTCATCGATAGTCAGCCGCATCGAGCATTTACCGCCTATCCATGGTAGCATCGTCCTTGAGGTCGTGGTATAATAGCCTTCCCTTCCCAGCCAGAGGGACAGTAGATCTGATGTTAGGGCATTCATTAGACCTTGTGGACTTCCAGGTTCCATATAGATTCATAGACGGCATTCTATCCTATTAGATACCTAAGCGATAGGTTTTTTGCTTCGGGTGGCATGAGTTGGCACCGACTTTGGAGGAGTACTGAGCGGCTTTCAGGTTTGGCTTTGGCCTTGCCTTGCGCTCGCACTGCCATTAGCGACATGAGGAGACCATTCCTGCGGATGTCGGGTATGCGCCATAGAGTCGTCATGGATGAGATCATTTCAGGATATATGATCTATATTAACTTTTTGATCGATCATTTTGACAGACTGGATAGCTATGATTGACACGCTGGTGATTTTATTATCTCGGCAGAGGAGTGGCATTCGGCCCGGATAGACGTCTTTTTGATGTGCGTCATGGCTTACTTATACATGCCACTATACTTGGACCACTTAGATGTTGGGTTGATGGTCGTGGTTCGTGCCCTTAGACAGGGTAGCACCATCCTACCGATGATACTGGCCGAGATATTGAGGTCAGCTAGCTATTGCAGTACCTATCCAGAGGGGTTTTTTAGAGGCAACTCTGTCTTGTTGTATGTATGGCCCATGACCCATTTTCACCCGATTGGCTTCTTCAGACATCAGGGGTACTACTTCACCCATGAGATAACTATGTCCTACTCATTTCAGCCAGCGACGTGTTTGGATGCAGAGACATGGTCAGCTTTACTATCAGATATTGAGCATCCTTTTTTGATTCTGCCATGCTCAGGGATAGTCTCCCCTTATAGCTTCATCACCCATGCATCCGGTATGGACTATTTGCCCCTAGAGGGATTGAGAGGGGTGACCACATATCATCTGTTGGCAGTTATGGGTCAGTTTGATCAGTTTTAGAGCCTACACCAGTTTGAGGGGGCTATTGATCAGCGGATATCAGCTTCATTGTTATCGTCAGCCAACCTGATACGGATTTATGAGTGTTGGACTCATAGGGAGAGGGATAATTTCTCTACTAGCCATCCGGATCACTCTCCAGAGTACTCAACATGGTTAGAGGCTAATATAGCAGCAGATGCACTCATCCAGTCAGCTCCGATTGTGGATTTAGATAAGGAGAAGCATATGGAGGATCCTAATTCTCCTACGGAGGACGATTTGTTCATGGGTCTGACAGCACCCTTAGTCAGTGATACTCCGAGTATCCCTACTGGGATAGATCCGGCTATGACAGATTCATTAGCGATGATGACTTTCGAGAGAGATAAGACTAGGGCGCTAATGTTGACTGCCCTGTTCGGCAGAGATATAGCTTTTGCTGAGAGACGAGGCTCAATCTTCTCGAGATGCTGCTTTTGTCGAGATTAAGGAGACTTTGATTGCCAGGGATGCTGCTTTTGTAGAGATGGATAAGGCCATAGCTTCCCAGGATCTCCACATTGTTGACAGTACTACTCTCCAATCATATACCCATGGCCTGGTTGCCGATATGAGTGCTTACATTGATGATCATAGTGCCACTATGCAGATAGTTGTGGATGTTTTGGCTCATATGGAGGCTGAGGATATTACGCTTGCAGCCGCTCCTCCATCTTTAGAGAAAGACGCCATGCTGACACTACTATCCCGCTTGTCCATGGGTCCATAGACTAGCTTTATTTTTTTTGCACGTACTAGATCTGCATTTTTGTCATGTACAGGATACAGTGTATATATCAAATAGTATTATATATCAGAGAAATATATTTTGATTCACTTCTCTGTTTGGATATATATTGTCATTGTTGAGATATTATAACTTCTTTTTATAACTTGATGTTGTTGATGTATCATGAGCTTCTCCTTGATAAATTGATATTAAGATGTCGAAGAATATCTCAGATGGGCCTATTGATCAGTGAGGCTTGATAGGATTTATGTTTTGGTGTCTTGAGACTGGTTTTTATTGGTTTTGGTATTTTCTTTGAAGGTCAAACAGCACCATGAATGGCTGTTTACGTACTCCCGGGCTGAGGGAGACCAGGTCATTCGTAGTTTGATTTTTGTGTGAGAGAGGCTTGAGAAGTGTCTCTTTTGAGTTTGGTTTGATGAGTTTTTTAAGTTTTTTGTTTGGTTTGACCACACCAAGAATGGCTGCCTACGTACTCCCGGGTGTAAGGAGATCAGGTCATTCGTAGTTCAGTTTTCTAGTGAAAACCAAAAATAATTTGATCGATTCGCAGGACCAGGATAATGGCTGGCATGTGTTTCAGACATAGTTCCTTTTTATGGTGTCTGAGTTGATAAGTTTGGGAAATTCGCTCCCGTCCATTTCTTGCACCATGCTCGATCATATAACAAGAATGGTACCACCAATTGTCCCTGATAGATGAGAAGAGGGCTACAACCATTTTCCACGGGCAGTTATATCAGCAAAGGATTGCTCGATCATATAACAAGAAAGTCTGAATTCGATAATTCAAAGAAAATAATCGAGCAAATTATCGAATTCATACTTTCTTGTTATATGATCGAGCAATCCTTTGCTGATATAACTGCCCGTGGAAAATGGTTGTAGCCCTCTTCTCATCTATCAGGGACAATTGGTGGTACCGTTCTTGGCAACCGCTGATCTTCTTCTATATGAGCGTCCATCAACACTCGCAAGGACTCCATCTCTACTTCTATGAGAAGTACTAATTCCATGCCATAGACCAATGAATAAGGGGTAGCCTTAGTAGAGGTACGTATTGATGTCATGTATGCTAACAGGGTTAGAGGTAACAAGTTAGGTCATTCTTTGTGATTGGCGAATATTTTTTGCATGATCTTTTTGATGTTCTTGTTGGCCGCTTCGACATCACCATTCATCTTGGGCCGGTAGATGACGGAATTGAGATGCTTGATGTGAAACTTCCTGCATATGTCTCTCATCATTTGATTGTTTAAGATTTTGGCGTTGTTTGATACGATCACCTCCGGTTGTCCATATCGACATACGATATTATTTTTGATGAAACCAATGATTACCTCTTTGGTGACTTTGGGAAAAGAGGGGGCTTCAACCCACTTGGTGAAGTAATCGATTATGGTGAAGATGAAGCGATGACCATTACTGGCTTTGCGTTCTACTGGACCTATCACATCCATTCCCCACATAGAGAAAGGCTATGGAGAACTCATATTGTGAAGCTCATTTGGAGGTGCGTGAATAACGTTTCCATGGACTTGGCATTTATAGCATCTCCTGACGTGATCATCACAGTCAGCTTTGAGAGAAATCCAGTAATGCCCTGTTCTCAATATTTTCTTGGCCAACAAATGACCGCTCATGTGTGGATCGCAGACTTCACCGTGGACTTCATCCATTAATCTTTGGGCTTGCTCTTTATCAAGGCATCGTAACAAGCCTATTCCAGCATCCCTTTTGTAGAGTACGTCTCCGCTCAGATAGAATTTCATAGCCATCTTATTAATTTGCTTTAGTTCAGCTTGATTTTCCCCAGTGGGTGTAGATCTATCTCGAAGATATTCCTTGATGTCTTGATACCAAGGCTGTTTGATAGGATGTAATTCCTCTGATATTTCTCTAATATAATTCCCGTATCTCGGGGTCTTTTGGTTTGTGAATTTGATGTCAGGAATTCCCCTCCTATCGGATATGTTGATCAGGGAAGCCAACATTGCTAATGCATCTGCAAAGTCGTTCCTTCCTCGAGGGATGTGGACAAAGGTTATCACTTCAAAACCCATGGACATATTGATGACCTGCTGGTGATAGGGCAGCAAATGCAGTTCTTTGGTGTGATATTCCCTAGTGGTTTGTCTGATGACCAACTCAGAATCTCCAAAGACTAATACATGTTTGACACCCATGGATTGGGCTAATTTCAACCCCATTATGCAGCCTTCATACTCAGCTGTTGTTAGTGTTGACAAACTGCA
This sequence comes from Panax stipuleanatus, assembly GCA_020205555.1. Taxonomy (NCBI): domain Eukaryota; kingdom Viridiplantae; phylum Streptophyta; class Magnoliopsida; order Apiales; family Araliaceae; genus Panax; species Panax stipuleanatus. Next base: position 29,730,072 of record CM035125.1, read on the forward strand.
GCTTGGTAGCCACATGATATTGTTCTCCTGTACCAAAGATGAGGACTGCCCCGACTCCTCCACCTTCCATGTTTAACGCTCCATCAAAATACATTTTCTATGGTTGGACTGTATTCTCTTGTCTGTTTTGTTGAATTGTTATGATCCCATCATTCGGGAAATAAGTTTCCAGAGGTTCGAACCCTCCTGATGGTGCTTCGGCTAGTTGATCTGCAATGCCTTGACCTTTGATGGACTTCTTGAGTCACGTAGACAATGTCGAACTGTTGGAGGATCAACTCCAATTTGGACAGTCGACTAATTCAACATTTGCTTGTTGAATACGTATTTTAGTGGATCCATGCGGGATATGAGATAGGTCGCGTGTCCATGCAGATAATGTTGCAACCTCATGGCGGCCCATGCTAACGCACAGCAGGTCTTTTCAATCAAAGTATACTTCTGTTCATCGTAGTTGAATCTTTTGCTGATGTAGTAGATAGCTCTTTCCTTGCTACTATCATCTTTCTGTCCCATCATACATCCCATTGCATTGGCATTAATAGACAAGTACAAAAATAGGGGAACTCCATCTCTCGGGGGTACCAAGATAGGTGCTTCGATCAGCTGCTTCTTAATAGTAATGAAGGCTTTTTGGCAATCTTCATTCCATTTGGTGGAGGAATTCTTCCTTAGTAGCTTGAAGATGGGTTCGCAAGTAACCGTGAGCTGGGAAATGAATCGGCTTATGAAATTGATTATCCCCAGGAACCCGCGTATCTTTTTCTCTGTTTGGGGTACGGGCATTTTCGTGGTGGCTTTAATCTTGGCAGGATCCAGCTCAATGCATCTATTGCTCACTAGAAATCCCAACAATTTGCCTGATTTGACGCCAAAAGTACATTTAGCTGGATTCAGCATGAGGTTATACTTACACAACCTATTGAATAACTTCTTGAAATGGTTAATGTGATCGTCCTCTTTTCGGGATTTAACGATGTTGTCATCCACGTAAACCTCTATCTCCTTATGCATTATGTCATGAAACAAGGCCATCATGGCTCACTGATATGTGGCCTCGGCATTGATGAGGCCAAGTACAAACGTCTGTAGCAGAAAGTTCCTTAGGGATTAATGAAAGCTGTTTTCTCCCTGTCTTCTTCAGCGACCATGATTTGATGGTAATCAGCAAAGCAATCCATAAAAGAATAAATGCCATACTGTGCCGTAATGTCTATCAAGATGTGGATAAAAGGTACCAAGAAATTATCCTTTAGGCATGCTTTGTTCAAATCCCTATAATCTACACATACTCGTACTTTCCCTCTGGGCTTTGGCACGGGAACTATGTTTGACAGCCACTCCGGGTATATTAATACCATGATGATGCCGGCTTTGAATTGTTTAACAACTTCTTCTTTGACTTTCAGACTCCACTCAGGTTTTAATCGCCTGAGCTTTTGTTTAACTGGCTTGAATCCATCTTTGATGGGCATTCGATGGATGACAATATCAGTAGACAGACCAATCATGTCTTTATGCGACCATGCAAACACATCCTGGAACTGTGTTAAGATTTTAATAAGGTCAGTTTTTTGATATTTGGTGAGGTCTAAGCCTATCTGAATTTCTTTGAGGATTTCTGAGGTTCCAATATTGACAGTGGTGGTTTGGTCGAGGTTCGATTTGGGTTTATCTTCGACCCATTCTTTGATCTTCTCTGGAACCTCATAGTCATCTTCCTCCTCTTGATCAATCTCCATCAGGTCAAAGTTCAGTTCTACATCAAAGTTGTAGTCACTGTGACAGGTTGGCATCTCATCAGCAGGGACAAACAAATCCAATCTTGGAGTCCTAAAAACAAAATGCTTTCGCTTTAATTTATACAACTACTAAAATATACAAAGCATTTAGCAAAGCATGACAAAAGTTACTGCTTTAGCTATGCAATCAAAATAAGCAGTAAATAAAACCATGTTACAAGGAAGATGGACATTGTGCCCCTTTACCCTTTTCGAATGAGGCAAGGAACGCTACTCCAGTTTTCCAGTGTCAGATCCTCATGAATAGGGAGGATACAAGATTTGTGGTTGTCTGCCTCAACTCTGATAACGACTAAGACATCCTTCAGATCAGAGCCGGGGTTTTTCTTTAAACTGCCCCCTTTTTCTTTCTTGATGGGAGGAATTTGGATCTAATTTTCCTCGTCACTATCTGGGATATTATCATTCATACCTTCGTAGTGTATGAGAACACGCATGTTAGCAAATGGGTCTCGTCCTTCGTACAGGAACTTTTTTTTCCCTTTTTGATATCCCCATCAAGTTTTGGGGATTTTCTCTCACTTACCGGTATGACTGGAGGAAACAACATGGCTGACACAACAACAAAAATCTTCCTCATTGACGTTAAAAATTCGGCTTTAGTGAGGTTTGGCAGTAGTATAGTTGAAGCATGAGCCTTTGGATGCTTGTGTGGGTTCCGATGGCTTGACCCAGATGAATAACCCAATCCGACTCTCCCTGACTGACTCGGGATTTGCATCGGACTCTTGATAGCTTGTTAATTCTTTTCTAACCCTTCTCCATGGAAAAAACCCAAAGATACCATCTCTTGGCCTACTGTCATTACTTCGGGGGAGACTCTTAGTTTCAGAGCTAGTGCCCCAACTAGTAGGTATTGAGTATCACTTACTTCCAAGGCTTGAAAACTAGCAGGTTCAATCCCTGCATCCAGACTAATCACTTGCATGTCTCCCTGTATGCAGACAGGGTATTCTGGTTTGGCATTCACCGTGACTAGGTTATCATTGATAATGTACTTGAGCTGTTAATGGAGGGTGGATGGAACTACTCCTGCCAGGTGGATCCGCGGCTTTCCCAGTAACAAGTTGTATCCGATGGTAATATTGAGTACCTAGAAGGATACATAGAAAGTGTGGGGACCAATCTCTAGTGGAAGCTCAATCTTGCCCACAGCTTCTCAGCGAGACCCATCGAAAGCCCGGATAACCACATGACTGGTTCTGATCCGGTTTGGATTGATCTTCATTCTTTCTATGGTGTCGTAAGGACAGATGTTTAGGGACCATCCTCCATCTATTAGCACCCCTCCGATCACATACCCGGATGACATTACTATTATATGTATGGACTTGCAATGACCCGTCCCCTCTGTAGGTATATCATTGTCAGTGAAAGATATCACATTACTGTTAAAGATGTGTTCTATCACGTGACGGAAATTCTCGGCATCCACTATCTTTGGCAGGTGGGCTTCTTCTAGTATTTTCACCAGAATGTTGCGATGATCCACCGAGGATAAGACTAAATCTAGGATGGACATCTTCTTGGGTGTATCTTTAAAGATTTACACCACCTTGATCTCATTGTGTCCCATTTTACTGAGGAACTCTTTGACTTTCTCTTTAGCCACCTTCCCTTTCGCCTTGATAACTGAATTGATCACCCGCTGGGACAGGTACAACGGATTCTCCTTGGATACAATGGTAATGTTGTTCGAGGTTGAACCTTCATCATTCCCATAATTCCATGGGACTCGCTGTAGACTAATCACTAGATACTGGGGTCTGAAATGCAAGATTAAAGGCTCGGGCGCAGCTACCTTTATAGGATTTAGTGCTTCTTGAACCCCTTTCCCCGGCAGTATTAAGGGTGCTCTGGCTAGCTCCTTCTCATAGGAGATAACAGCCACTATTTCTTGATTCCAAGCCATGGGAATAAAGAGTGTTTCTTCATTAGGAAGGCCATAATCTTGATTCCCTCTTATCAGTTCACTGCTTCCAATCATGTTCTGAATTAAGTGACGAAGTCCCCAGCAATCTTCCGTGTCATGACCGGGTGCATTGGGGTGATACTGACAGATTCGGTCAGGCTTGAATTTCCTAGACCGATGAATTACTGGGGGTAACAGATCTGTAACCATCCTCTCATTGATCAACATCTGGAGTATTTCCTTCATAGGCTGGTTCAGATTAGTGAAGTTCCTCTGAAAGGCAAACTCCCTATCTGCTTTAAACTTCTCCTCCTTGACTATATTATCGGCCCAGGGTTCATGCTTATAAAATCGATAGTGATCCCTCAAAGAGATGGGGCTGATCTCCGGTATAGGAGGACTTGCTTCAGACAGGTTGGATTGGTTTATCAGATGTCTGATTACCTGATGTTGATATACGACCAGTTCTGCTAACTGTCCAATCTGTTCCTTGATAAACTTAATCTCATGTTCTATCAGGAATCACCTTTCTAATAATTCCCAGCTGTCCGGGCTATTGTTACTGGATTGAGTTATTTCTCCGATGTATCAAAGGTATTTGGATCCTTCTCCATTTTGCATGCTAATTATGTTGACACTCTCCTCCTTGTGCTAAAGGAGGGGATTATCCTGTATGTGCTGTTGCTCTGGTTTCCTCATCATGATCTCTCCATTGTCTATCAAGTCCTGGATTTTGTGCTTGAGAGACCAGCAATCTTGTGTATCATGGCCGGGAGATCCGGAATGGTATGCACACTTTTTACTTGGGTCAAAATTCTGTCCACTGATGTTGGTTGGTGGAAGGAGTTGCACAATCTTTTTCTGTGTCGTCAACAGTTTTAGCACATTTTTGAGTGAATCCTCTAAGGGGGTGAACGTTCTTCGACGCCTGGCCTCCAAGTTTTTTTGGAATGGTGGGTTTGAAGGTTGTGCTGAAACTTGAAAAGGGGAATAGCCCCTCTTTTGAATGGGCATGCTACTTGAATCACCTCTCTGATTCTGTCCTTGCCATACTAAGGACACTTCTTCGTCTTTCTTCTTGTGTGTCCTCCGGGGATTATTCCCATAACTCCCATATTGAATATGCTCGGCAACAACTTCTAAGGCGGTCAGATCCTTTATCTTCCCAGATTTGAGCCCCATTTCTGCCATCTCGCAGTGTTTGATCATCTCCTGAGAATTTCTTTCCTATTCTTGCTAGGAAACCCTTTCATAATACGGAGCTTCTTGAATGTCGATGAAGGTTATGACTATCTCATTCTCAGTCATAGGCGGAGTGACTTGTGCCGCCATTCATCTCCAGCGTTGAGCATATTCTCTGAATGACTCAGTGTTTTATTTCTTGATTTTGGATATTTGATATCTATCTGGAGCTAGTTGAGACTAGAAACTATATTGATTGAGGAAGGCATATGCCAGCTCTTCCCAGCTGTGAATTTTAGAGTTGTCCAGACGGGCATACCAGGCTCTAGCCTCTCTGGTCAGACTTTTTCTAGAATAAATGCATTCAGAGTTTCTCGTCCTTTGCATAGGATCCGAGCTCTCCAATGAATACTTTCAAATGGGTGTATGGGTCTCCCAATCCATCGTATTTCTCAAAATTTTTTGGGATAACGAGCCCAAAAAAAATACATAAGTCTGAATAATAAACACTGTCAAATGCCCCAGTCCCTTTGATAGACCGGATAGTTTCTTCCATCTGTTAGACTTTCTTTAGAATATCACCAGCTTCCCGGTCTTTGTTAAGGATGGTGATTTCATAGGTTTTATTGGTAGTATCGTGGTTCTGTGGTTCAGGAATCTGAGTGTCCTTCTTCCTGGTCTCTTGACTGCAATCGGGTGTACCTGGTTCTGTATGACCCTGTGCTTGTTTCCCTTTAAGAGCTTTACTTTAATCTCTTAGGGAAAGAGCCAATTCGGCTATCTGGTTCTTCAATCCTTCAAACTCCTCCCTAGAGACAGGGGTAGATTCTGGCTGAGCACTGGAAGCCATGTTCGGAGATGGACTTAGTGCTTTCTTAGACTTAGATCTAGTGATAGGACCAATTTTTCACCTACAACAAACGTTGGCGTGTCAATTTCCTGAGGTAGGTATGGATAGGATGCATGCCATGATGTGTTTTTGAGATTTTTTAATCTTATCCTGCAAAACAGAGGTCAGTTGTTTTGATGAAAGGATAATATGACAGAATTCACAAAACATGGAATGTACATTATGATATTTACATTGGAATTAAAAACTTGACATTGAATTGAAGAGGAAGGCATAAAGAAGCTTCCCTTCGGGTTTGGTTAATCATAGGCTAACCTATCTTAGGTTATTCTCGCGGCTTTTCGGCATGAAGGTCCCCAGATCATCACAATCTACAAGAGGGGAAATAAATCTGATCTTTCAGCTAGAGAGGATCTGAGTGGTGCTTTTTCATGAGCCCCGAAGACTTATTCGTTCTCGAAGACCTTACTCTGTCATTGACGGGTTTGCCTCCCGATGGAGGAATCACACAACATACATTCACATACATCGCGTCTCACCGTATGCATATGATGACATTGGTGCGAAGCACTAATATAAACCAATAAAGCATTCATTCACATTCATTCAATGTAAAGACGCAGCATTCACACATTTATTCAATGTAAAAACACAACATTCACACATACACAGATATAAAAGGGAAATTTTGAAAAGATTTGAACGCGCCCTATACCCTTTACTGTCCCTAGCAGAGTCGCCATCTGTTGACGTTAGGAAAAAAATCTGGTTTGAGCTGGACACGAATCTTTCTCTTTTCCTAAGTTTTGTCTACCCTTATTTTATCTTTTTTGTGAAAAAAGTTTTGAGGGGATTTTTAGGAAAAGGCCAACATGTATCATGTCGATGATTTGAATGTTTTACAGAGTCGCCAGTTGGTAGTTTTGAAATGGTTTTACCAACTCAACCGAGTTTTGTTTGAAAGGAGGCCTAATTGCTGGACACTATCGAAACTGAATCTTGAAACCGAAGTTCTAAGTTCAGGGCTTGGTTAAGTGTGGGGAAGGTGTTAGGCACCCCACAACTTCCCGTGAAAATATGGTGCCGCATCTTTTCAATATTTCCCTTTTATATCTAAAATGTGTGTGTGAATGCTGGAAGAAATTGGGCCTACGCTTGATTGATTTAAAAGTATGGACGTGCTTCATTGAACCTATATACGAAGGGTTTGATTTGATTTGCAAAAGTCCTGTTTTAGATAAGATATTAAAATGATGTTTTGAAAGCAAGTTTTCAAACCCTTACGCTAACATAGGAATTGAAGCATGTTGATACTTCCATTTTATATCTTTTCAGCCTTTTGGCTTAATTTGAATGGTGATTGTTGGGCTGTGAAGCATCCTCGACCACAAAATATATACAAATGGCAGTCTTCTCATAGGCATGACAGCCATCGGAATAACTCTGACACGACAAACTATATTTTCACTATGTTGAGACCTTAAACCCGGATAACCGTTTTAAGGTCTTTTGGATGTATATTTTTACAGAAAAACTGGCAGGGTACATTTGTAAAGTGGAGTTTGTCCAACGTGGGAATTAGATTCTGATCAGTTTGATCATGAATCCCAAGATTCCTAGGCTCGCAGAGGGAAGCCAATAAACCTACACAGCTCAAAATATGCACAGAAATGTATATTTACATCTAACCGTCGCAAGAACCAATGATTCATCAGTAAATCCTGGCCTGCGCATAGCTAAAGTGTCTCGTTCTCACTAGATAGCGATCTAAGGGCCGCGAGGTTGCTTTATAATGAATAAAACTAAAAAAAATGCTGGAATTAAGTAAATCTCATCCATTTTAGCTTTCCGGTTCTGTATAAACCTATTTTGAACCGCTTGAAAGATAGAGTTGGCGAGATTCAAAAAAATCTAGTTCGCCCAAATAGATGTCAGCGCCGATTCATATCAAATGAATATTTACAGCAGCAATATAATCATAAGGAATAAAGGATATATATATATATATATATATATATATATATATATATATATATATATATATATATATAGTTATATATATACGAAAGCTGTAAAGGGCGATGGGTTTTCATTCTAGTCCGAGCATCGGGGTGAAAACCCATCGCCCTTTACAGCTTTCGTATATATATAACTATATATATAAATATAATATATATATATATATATTTATAAAAGCTGTAAAAAGCCACAGATTGATCCAGGCTGGACAAAATTGAACTATATATATATAAAAGCGATAAAAAGCCACGGAATGATCCAGACTTGACAGAATGTTAATATATATATATATATATATATATATATATATATATATATAAAAGCTATAAAAGGGAGATGTATTTTCACTCCTATGCCCGGACAGATATATAAATATATAAATATATATATATTTATAAAAGCAGTAAAAAGGTCATGAAATGATTCAGGCCAAGACAGAATGTATATATATATATAAAAGTTATAAAGGGAGACGAACATTCTATCCTTTTCCCGGACAGAAATGTAAATATATATATATATATATATATATATATATATTTATAAAAGTAGTAAAAAGGCCACAGAATGATCCAGGCCAAACTTGAATGTAAATGCTAATATATATAAAGTTAATATTTATAAAGTTAATATATATATATATATATATATATATATATATATATATATATATATATATATATATATATATATTACAGCAATAAAAAGGCCACGAAATAAAAATCCAGGCCCAAATAAGTCAGAAAAAATTATATATATATATATATATATAGTTATATATAAAAAAGCAGTAGCTACCGCGAATTTGACATCCGAACTTGACAAAATTGAAAAGTTAGTATATATACAGTCAAATATATACATAAAAAAGCTAAACCGGGACTAGGAAGATAACCCAGTCAGGCGAAGTTGCTATAAACGTAGACATATATATATATATATAAGCTATTAAAAGCTACGGATCGACAATCCGGGAGGTATAAATGCCAAAAAACATGTTTATGTACTAAAATGTACGAAAACGTAAGCAAAAACGGCCACGGAAATGAGTTCCGGGCAAAATCAAAAAGTGAAACTTTACATGCAAGTGTATAAATGCGCAATGAAGTAGTATTAACTTTCTGATCGTAAAAATACTCACAATGTTGAGCTGTCTTGCGCTGTTTCCACTCGGGATCACCGTTATGGTTCTTTCTGACCTTGGTGGGATCGATTTGGCTTGAGTTTAATCAAATCGACTTAAGTTGGCATATGACCATTTTGCCCCTCCCGGGGTTGCCTTTACTGCTGGTATGGCCTTCTGCAGATTTTTAGAAGTTGTCTTCGAGGTTTGAATCCCAGCCAATTCTGTTTGTCCTCAGGGTTGTCTCTGAGGATGACTTGGTCCTTCCAGGTTTTTCTCTGGAGATGATATGAGACTTCGGGGTTGTCTCTGAAGTTGATTTGATCTCCCGGGTTGAGACCGGGGCTTACCTGTACCTCCCGGGATGTGACCAGGGTTGAACTGGCATATCGGTATTGAGACCGGAATTTAGTTGACATCCCGATATTAAGACCGGGGTTGAGTTAACATCCCGGTATTGAGACCGGGGTTAAGTTGACATCCCGATATTGAGACCGGGGTTGAGTTGATATCCTGGTATTGAGACCGGGGCTGAACTAGCATTTCGGTATTGAGACCGGGGTTGAGTTAGCATTCCGATATTGAGACCGGGGTTGAACTGGCATTCCGGTATTAAGACCGCAGTTGAACTGGCATTCCGGTATTGAGACCGGGGTTGAGTTGACATCCCGGTATTGAGACCGGGGTTGAGTTGACATCACGGTGTTAAGATCGGGGTTGAGTTGTCATCCCGGTATTGATACCGAGGCTAAACTAGCATCCCGGTATTGAGACTGGGGTTGAGTTGGCATCCCGATATTGAGATCGGAGTTGAGTTGGCATCCTGGTATTGAGACTGGTGTTGACCTGGCATCCCGGTATTGAGACCGGGGTTGAACTGGCATCCCGGTATTGAGACCGGGGTTGAACTGACATCCCGGTACTGAGACCGGGGTTGAACTGATATCTCGGTATTGAGACCGGGGTTGGGTTGACTGTTTTGCCCTCCTGCATGGTTAGTAACATGAATGCCAAATTTCGAGTGTCTACAACAAGACTGAAGAAAATTTCAAGTGTCTACAATGGCTACCCTCCAAAAGTGATTCTTTTATGAAATTTATATACCGGGGAAAAATATTACAACGAAACATGGCAACCTGGTGTGCTTTTAGCTCTTCAGCAAATGCCTTGATCTCTGGTTTTCTCAAGATTCTTTCCAAATATACCTAAAAACTCAATATTAGGTCTCGCTGTGAGAGTATACAGCTTAAATAAAAGCTGCCAAATACACATCTTCACAATGTCTGAATCTATATATTAAGATTACATGCATGAACTTATGTTTCTGGAAAGGATTGCATATTAAATAGGATGAATGCTTAGAAATAACATATAAGAGAAAGGACATGTGGTGGACGTGCTTCAGCGTGATTACACATGAAATATACCTAAAGGGAACACTAAACTTCTTTAATTATGGTCGCGGTTCTTAACTAATATAACAAGTCTTAAAAACAAAGAGAACAAAGGGAAAACAAAAAATAATATAACAATGCTAAAAATTTCTCAAAGTGATGCAAAACAATCTTGTAATGTGAAGGAAAACATACCTCCGTGCCGCCAATGCAAAATAGAACCACCAAAATTTTGATAAACCAATATGACATTAATTTGTAAAGCATAACCAAGAAACAGGACGCAATCACAACAAATAGATTTGCTAATGTTGTGTTGATGTCCACCACACCAGTGGAATGGTTGGCCTTTATGCTTAAATATTCATTAGAAGCATCCTACAAGAACAAGAAAATATCAGATTGTCTGCGAATTAATGCCCTGCAAATGAGAACAACTCAAACCTAAAGACTGATAGAGAGTGTGTGTGTGTGTGTGTATGTGTACATATAAGATTAAGAGGACCTTTAAGAGCTTGTCATACTTAATGGCTACTTCTCTGGCACTCCATGCACACCAATAAGATGCATATAAGATGGTACCAATAGCTATAAGCCATAGGAACACTTCAACCACATTAACCAGTGGGCGCTGCGAAGAGTATAGCTGCACGAAAACTAAAGAAAGGGGAATATGTAAATAGCAGTGCAAGGCAACCAAATTCCCAGATCACCTATCAACTGAGCATGGGGTCAATCCACAATCAAAAGAAAAGATAAATTAAAGAATAACAAAAGATGACTAGGGTAATGTTGAGCCCAATATCATTATAAGGAAATAAATAATTTTAAAATATATTTATTATAAAGTATGTACTGTATCTTTTCCCATCATCTGATCCTTATAACCAAGTAGAGTAAATTACCCCATAAAAATTATTTTATTACCACAGAGACTAAGGCTTACCATTAAGGTTTTTCTTTATATTTTCTTCCAAGTTTTCACTAGCATCTTGTGGGAGCATATTCTAGAGAAGTTTCATTGGCTTCACAAACCATTTTGAAAAGTTCTACAGAAAATAAAATATAAATAAACATATGAGCTAGATAGCAGGTATTATGTAGCGTAAAGATTTGATTTCCATTATTATTTTATGATATCAATATGGCCATCCATCACAACAATGAGTTAGTTAGCTGGATATATGATTTATCAATTCTGAAGCAATCTCTCAAATAAACAGTACATTGGCATCATCTTCGTAAAAGTGCTCTCTGTCTTGTCTACATATCAATATAAATAAAACTAATTAATTTCCACTAAATTATTGCATTAAGAGACTCTAGGAAGTTTTTCTATAAAAATTATTAGATTTACTAGTGGGGTGCATAACTGTAATTCTTTCTATGGTTGTAAAAGTTGTATGATAGTTTAAGCAGCCTGAGTCATACTAAAGCAACTTTAAAGAAAGGACTGCGTTCTTGAGCACAAGACTATATAAACATTTTTTGTCCGCAAGATAATAACTAGAACCTTGAGGACTGCACAAAGAAATGGTATTTCTTAGTTGACTGACTACATGTAACATAGCAATTAACATCTTTTAATATAAGAACGAAACAGTTGATTAGGAATATCAGAACCAAACAGTTGATAAGGAAGTTTCACATACCAAGCATTCTTTTGAAAGTAGAGTTGAAATCAATATAAACCAAATAGAATGTAGAATAAAAAAAACTGTACATTACTGTATTAAATGCAAAACAATACACAATTTTAGGAGAATCCTAGACTAAGATAATCAAGAATTGGAATAAAGAAAGAATTCAAAATAGGAGAAGAAAATACACAGATCAAACTAAAGACTCCAAACACTGAGAATAATCATAGACATATTAAGTTCTTAAATTGTTGAAGAGGTTTTCTCAAAATGGTATAGCAGTACACACATCAAGAGTAGTAACATCAAGCACATTGTTTGGTAATGAGTCCATGCAATTAAGTATGCATTCAAATACATGTGGAGTGTCTTAAAATTAATGTTAATTGAGAAATAGGTAGCAAAAATCTGCTTAGCCAAATATATGACGCCCCCAAATTCAGGTCCCAAGAACTTCGGACCTAGTACGTTACGGTACTTCATCTTCATACATATTCTATAAACTAATACGCAATATATAAACATAAATTATTTATTTCACATGATTCTATAACATTTTTCAAGGTCTATTAACCTTAACTAAATACATACATTAAGTAACTACAAAGTTTACATATATGATTTAAATCAGATAACTAATTATTTTAGATGCATATAATCTAATCTTGGAATTTGTTTTTGCCTCTATCTTTCTTCGAGCCTTCATCTGAATCTGAAATTTGTTATCATGATATAGCAAGGGTGAGCAACTACTTTGCTCAGCAAATTTAAATACAATAAGAATATATCATGATTGAAAGAAAGAATGAACTTTTGGATTTTCAATAATATAATAATTGTAAAAGAGCATAAATTAGAATTTCAATAAATGAATGACTAAACCAATAATGTTTAATGTCAACAAGGACCATGAACAACTTTAACTGAAACTTAGGGTAATGAAGGTGATCAGCCTTTCATACCTGATTAACATATGCAACATGCACTAAGTGCGAATCAATAATCAGTATAGATGTGAATAATCAACAATAATTATTCACTAACATGCTTTGGAAATATAACTCAAGTTTGAGTTATAGAAACTTGCCTGATTCATTGATTACTACTACACAATCTAATTTAATCTCTTTAATGAAAAGACCTATCAGTTATAAGATTGATATTTCAATTAGTATAACATACTTTATCCCATCATACTATTACTTTTAAAAGTAAACTATCTAACACTTAATCACATAGTCAAATATTAGATAACCTTAGCACTATACATATTCACAAGTTCAAACTTAGCACACATCGAGTCTTTAATAGTATACAATATAGTATACTGATTAGTTTCCACAAACAACCACGAAATTAGTTTTCGTCTCGTCTACACTGTTTTCACAACGAGTTAGATCGGTTATTAATTCATATATATCTCCGCTCCCTGAATGAATCGTTTAGCCTAGATAGTATACATCAACTATTGCAGAATACGAATGTACTACTTTAGGCTCAATACTTACTCACTCACTTAATAAGTTCCTATTATAACTCTGTAAACTATTTACTATTTTAGTAAACCAAATACCTCATTTCAGCAAGCTGAAACAAAACTGTCTTCTCTTCTTGACATTTCAGTTTTCATTTCAGCATCCTGAATTGTTCAATTCAGCTAGCTGAAATACCCTTTTCATGAAAATACTAAATCAGCTTATTATTTTTCTATCCTTTGGCCAAACATATATACATATATTTCATACACAAAAAAAAATTTCTAGAATTTTTCAACTCCCTTAAGTAATTTTCAAAAATTCATTTCTAGTTCGTAGCTTAATAAATTTGCTACATCATGCTTAACTCCAGAAATTCCCAACTCTTGGTGGGATCTTACACGTATTAACATGAACTTTTAGTTTAAATTTTGTGGCCATCAGAGTTATAGAACTCCGGTTATAGCGATTTTTGTCGAAAAAACCCAAATATTGAAATGACCATAGCTCGGTCAATTTAAGTCGGAATGAGCTCATTTTTTGACAGGAGCTACATTATCTCATATACTTTCATGTCCCAAAAGATTGGAATTTATTTCATTAAATAAGTTGTCAAAAATGCCCCTAGCAGTTTTATGCAGCCTACTTTTTCTCATTTTTCAGATTTAGCATCCTTTGCTAACATCAGTCCATACGAAAATCTACAAGGAAGTTTTCAGTAATTCCACTTGGATCTGTTAGAAGACTAATAGATCTAACTCTAAAAATTGACCACACTCAAAAATTCAAAATATAATGAGAGATATGGTCGTTTGAATTTCATACTTCGTTTACTCAAAAATCTATTTTTTAATCTTTTGTGATTTCTAAGAAAACTTCCATATTCTCAAATAAAACGAACATAGCTCGTCATAATACATACTAATGCTTCATATACTCATGGATCTAACATGATCCATGATCTATTTTATCACATAATCACCAAACATAAGATTAAACACAATCAAGGCAAAAATTTAAGGTTTTTCTACTTTTGAAAAACCTAGATTCTATTTCTTAGTTAGGTCCAACTTTTGATCCATAAAAGGGTTAGATCTAAACTTCAAACACTATTAAACACATAGATCTAAGGTTTTAACCTCAAGATCATAACTTTATAAAAATTAAAACTCAAATCAAACCCAAAAAAGACTTTAGACTATATAAGTAGGAATCTTTGTTGTACCTTAACTTCTCCTATCTCTTCTTATTCCCAAGATTGATTTAAGAGCTATGAAGTTTGCAAGAGCTCTCTCTCTCTCTCTCTTATCCTCTTGGTCGAACTCTCTCTTCTTCTCTCTCTTTCTCTAGCTTTGTTCTTTCTTTCTCTTTTTAATTTAGCTTAGGAAATAGAATAAGAATAAAATGATTAATTTAGTATACTAGTAAAAACAAATGAATAGATATATTATATCTATCTATACTTGTCCACCAAATCCTTATCATTTCTTTCTCTCATCATGATAGTTAATTCTTACAAGTAAAGGCAAAAGTGTTGGCCAAATAGAGAAGAGACACCTAATAAAGTAGTTATCAACTAAAGCAATTATAATCATTACATCCATCACCCCTCCTCCTCCTCTCCTTGCTTGGGCCCACCGAAATGGGCCTTTTTAGTCCAAATTTTATTTTATTTTATGCTTATCCAATGACTGAAATATCGTTTCTCAAATGGGCCAAGCTTGGGCTCTCATATAATTTCTTTTGGGCTTGGATTTTTCTTAGTTTACTTAGTAATTAAAATAGACTTAGGCTTCCACAACCAATTAAATTGTATCATCATTATACTAGCCCTTTACATTTCATATTGGGCTAGTTTAACAATTTAATTACTTGTAAATTAAATTAGCTACAAGTCCAATGCTTAAATAAACAATTGGGCTACAAATTGGGCTACGTATATAATCCTTTGTGCCATAAAATCAAAATAGCTCCATACTCTTTAATTTTATCTTACCCTAATTATTTAGTTACGGTTTCCATTACACACATTTGTAATTAAATTTCTTACTCATGTATCTTTAATTTCATAACCCAATTAGACTTGCTTTACTTAGGTTATAAAATTAATTAATCGAGATGTATAAAATAAATCTCTTAGGGTTAGTATATATTTTTATATACTAACATTCTCTCATATTATAACCCCTTAGGTTATTTAATTAACATACCTAATATATGTATTAGGTTATATACTTTATTCTTAACTCTCTTTATATATAAAATAAATGTATACACATTATATAATGTATATTTATTTAATGAATTACATAATCCACATAAGTCATCACATATTCCACTCCTAACTCCGGTTTTGACTTTTCTCCATAAAAGTCAACTGTTGACTTTGACCAAAAAGTCAACCCTTACACATTTTATGTTTACTGTCTTTTCTGACTAAACTTGACGTTCTAGACGCAACTGAGTAGTTCGTTCCTCAAAATTCTATCTCTAACTCAAATTTTAAGTTTTAACTTACTCCCTTTTTATTGCTAATCATATTAGCTAATGGCTTTATACTTATTCATCTTCTTATTTGTTAGTCAAGGCCAACAATCAAGCTATGCTAGTTACTAACATAGTTTTATCTTGATTCTTATATCCTTAACTTAATGTATCATTCCTCTTGCTAAAATATATAGCACCTTACTAAGTATATATATATATATACATATACTCATATTCGTTTAACCTCAGAGCATCTCTTCATGTAAAATTTTATTTCCTTAATACAATTTCCACATGTATCTATATAACGTTTCTTACACTATTCAGTTCACATCAAATTTTTATAAGTATCCTAATACCTTATCCTTAACATTCCATCAAATACATATAACTCCATTTCTAGGGTTTTGAAATTTTGTAACTCATATTTTCTCTATTGTCATTCAAATAGGAAACCATATAGGTTTTACTTAAAATTTTTAAATAAATCCTCAAATTCCCATCTAGGTTTATTCATTAACCTTTATTTTAATCATTTAAAATCTTATACATTTTCGAGTTGTCACATTCTTCCCCCTTATAAGGATTCCGTCCCTGGAATCACTATTCACTAAGAATACATATAGCCCCTTCTTCTAAGAATTTCATTCTCGAAGTTACAGTCTACAAATCACTATTCCATTATTCATCAAAACTAGGTCGTCAACTTAACCTTTATCTGATTTCATGCTCAACTTATTGAGTACATACTGCTTCCTTCTTTGAAGAGATCTTCTATCATCACATTTTTCCATGACTTCTCTCTAAGGAGTTAAAAACTTTTCCTATTATGCTGAGCGGTCATATAGACCATGAACACATAGTTTTAACGGTATTCACACCGAAAAACAATAAATTACTAAGTATGTTTACAATCACAAAGAAGGTAAACTACCGATGCTAGTACTTTAGGTAATTAGCCTATCGTACGCTTACGTCATGCATAACGTATCAATCTTGTTTAGCGACTATTTGTGCTACTAGATTGGATTATTTTATCCAATCGGCATATCCCCCTTATTCGGGGTTGTTCACCTCAGACTTAGCATAAGAATCCATACCAAAACAATTTGGTTCGGGATAAATTCTCAAAGAGATACTTGAATTTTCATAAATATTTGTCCAGCTGAATCAATTAACTTTGACGTATACCAAAATTCCAACATCAATCGAAACATGTGTCTGGCCAAATTTAATTGGCACTTACTTTTCTTTAAAATTCTAAAAATTATTTTATGACGTCATGATACCGCACTGTATTTACAGTCCGTTTGAGGATTTCGTCATTTTTGTGACTTTGTCATACTATATCGTACCATAGTGGCTGAAGATCTTTATATCATATCCAGCACTAGGTAATTCTGCATTGATAACTCCATCATTTTTATCATATCTGCACTAGGTTCCATGATGCATCAATGATATATAAAATACATTTTGATATCTCAAATCATTTTTGTCTAGCCGAAACAATTAGCGTTGACTCTTCTTTAAACTGTTCAAAACCATTAAAAATCATTTTTGATGTTATCATGCCGCAACAAGTAACGATGTGTTACTGGTTTGATTCCCACTTCTACACACTTGTAACCATGGGTTGCTAATAACAAAAATTCATTTACATCTTTAAAGGCACATCAGTGCGAATTTAGTTTGATGTCAAAAATTTCGAAGTCTAGCACAGTTAGAATATTTGGAATACCTATGCTTCCACCATCAACTTCAATTTCTCTAATGATCCATTGCTTAATAATTCTATCTATTCTATCGCCATTAAAACTTACTATACTAAATATCCTCAATTCTACATCTATAAATTTTTTATACTCCAGTATAGTTCATCAAACATACCACACGTTATGAGTTCAGGAACTTTCTAGAATAATATGAGTTTAGAAACTTATCCTATCAATACGTAGTTCAAGAACCAATCAAGAATTGTCCATACGCTTAGGGGTTCGAAAACATACCATACAATTATGAGTCACAAACTTACTATAAGTATGAGTTTTAAGAACTCGCACTTAATCTTATATTCTCTACCTATCCGTTATACACATGAGAAAAAAATCACATTCTCAACATACATATAGCGAATAGCCTGACACCAACATTTCAATGATTATCAATGTGGTAAAATAAGTAGTTGTTAGACCACGCACAAAACCCCCGCCCATACAAAGGTTTGTACAACTCAGCTATCACATGAGTCCCCAATTGAAATCCCACATAATCCTAGCTTCCTCTTTGCTCATAACGAATTTTATTTTATCCGTATCTCATCATCCACAACTCTTTCCTGAGTTTTCATAGTACCATTTCATAGTACAGTTGTCGTATATAGCAATTTTGCTATAATGTTCTCAGTCAAACGATTGATCATATGTCCTTCTATGACCTCATTAGATCATGGTGTGATCTCTTCTTATAATCGTGTTATATTACGATTATTTTCTATCTTATAATCGTTTTATTTTACGATCTTCTTATTTTAATAATGAATTTCGTGGATTCATCTCTTATCACTTAAACTCTATTTGAGTTTATTCCTTATCCTCATCTCTGCGGTTATACCCTAAGGTAACCTACCTAAGGTTTATAACCTACAGCTTTGATACCAACCTTTGACGCCCACAAATTCGGGTCCTAAGAACCTCAGACCTGGTACATTACGGTACTTCATCTTCATACATATTATATAAACTAATGCGGAATATATAAACATAAATTGTTTATTTCACATGATTCTATAAAATTTTCTAAGGTCTATTAACCTTAACTGAATACATACCTTAAGTAACTACAAAGGTTTACATATATGATTCACATCAGATAACTAATAGTTATACATGCATATAATCTAATCTTGGAATTTGTATTTGCCTCTGTCTTTCTTTGAGCCTTCGTCTTAATCTAAAATTTGTTTTCATGATATAGCAAGGGTGAGCAACTACTTTGCTCAACAAGTTTAAATACAATAAAAATATATCATGATTTAAAGAAAGAATGAACTTTCAAATTTTCAACAATATAATAATTGTGAAAGAGCATAAATCAGAATTTCAATAAATGAATGACTGAACCAATAATGTTTAATGTCAATAAGGACCATGAACAACTTTAATTGAAACTTAGGGTAATGAAGGTGATCAGCCTTTAATACCGGATGAACATATGCAACATGCACTAAATGCGAATCAATAATCAGTATAGATGTGAATAATCAACAATAATTATTCACTAACATGCTTTGGAAATATAACTCAAGTTTCAGTTATAGAAACTTGCCTGATTCGTCGATTACTGCTACACAATCTAATTTAATCGCTTTATTGAAAAGATCTATCAGTTATAAGATTGATCTATCAATTATTATAACATACTTTATCCCATCATACTATTACTTTTAAAAGTAAATTATCTAACACTTAATCACATAGTCAAATATTAGATAACCTTAACACCATACATATTCACAAGTCTAAATATAGCACACATCGAGTCTTTAATAGTATTCAATATAGTATACTGAGTGGTTTCCCATAAACAACCAACAAATTAGTTTTCGTCTCGTCTACACTGTTTTCACAGCGAGTTAGATCAGTTATTAATTCGTATATATCTCTGCTCCCTTAAGGAGTCGTTTAGCCCAGATACTATACATCTGCTATTGCAGAATACGACTGCATTACTTTAGACTCAATACTTACTCACTCACTTAATAAGTTCCTATTATAACTCGGTAAATTGTTTACTATTTCAGTAAACCGAATACCTCATTTCAGCAAGCTGAAACAAAACTGTCTTCTCTTCCTGACATTTCATTTTCCATTTCCGCATCCTGAATTGTTCAATTTAGCAAGCTGAAATACTCTTTTCACGAAAATACCAAATCAACATATTATTTTTCTATCCTTTGGTCAAACATATATAAATATATTCCATACACAAAAAGAATTTTTCTGGAATTTTTCAACTCACTTAAGTAATTTTCAAAAATTCATTTCTAGTTTGTAGCTTAAGAAATTTGATACATCATGCTTAACTTCAGAAATCCCCAACTCTTGTCGGGATCTTACACGTATTAATGTGAACTTCCAATTTAAATTTCTTGGCCATCAGAGTTATAGAACTCCGGTTATAGCGATTTTCGTCGAAAAAATCCAAATATTGAAATGACCATAACTCGGTCAATTTAAGTCAGAATGAGCTCATTTTTGAACAGGATCTACATTATCTCATATATTTTCATGTCCCAAAAGATTAGATTTTATTTCATTTATTAAGTTGTGGAAACTGCCCCTAGCAATTTTATGCAACCTACTTTTTCTCATTTTTCAGATTTGGCATCCTTTGCTAAAATCTACAAGGAATTTTTCAGTGATTCTACTTGGATCTGTTTGAAGACTAATAGATCTACCCCAAAAATTGACCACACTCAAAAATTCAATATATAATGAGAGATATGGTTGTTTGAATTTCATACTTTGTTTACTCAAAAATCTATTTTTCATTCTTTTGTGATTTCTAAGAAAACTTTCATATTCTCACGTAAAACCAACATAGCTCATAATAATACCTACTAATGATTCATATACTCTTGGATCTAACATGATCCATGATCTAGTTCATCACATATCACCAAACATAAGATTAAACACAATCAAGGCAAAAAAATTAAGGTTTTTCTACTTTTGAAAAACCTAGATTCCATTTCTTAGTTTAGATCCAACTTTTGATCCATAAAAGGGTTAGATCTAAACTTTAAATACTATTAAACACATAGATCTAATGTTTTAACCTCAAGATCATAACTTTACAAAAATCAAAACTCAAATCAAACACAAAAAGGAATTTAGACTATATAAGTAGGAATCTTTGTTATACCTTAGCTTCTCCTTCCTCTTCTTCTTCCCAAGATTGATTTAAAAGCTATGAAGTTTGCAAGAGCTCTGTCTCTGTCTCTCTCTCTCTCTCTTATCCTCTTAGCCAAACTCTCTCTTCTTCTCTCTCTTTCTCTAGCTTATTTCTTTCTTTCTCTTTCTAATTTAGCTTAGGAAATATAATATGAATAAAATGATTAATTTAGTTTACTAGTAAAAACAAATGAATAGATATATTATATCTATCTATCCTTATCCACCAAATCATTATCCTTTCTCTCTCTCATCATGATAGTTAATTCTTACAAGTAAAGGCAAAAGTGTTGGCCAAATAGAGAAGAGACGCCAAATAAAGTAGTTACCAACTAAAGCAACTATAATCATTACATCAATCACCCCTCCTCCTCCTCTCCTTGCTTGGGTCAACCGAAATGGGCCTCTCTATCCCAAATTTTGTTTTATTTTATGCGTATCCAATGACTAAAATATCATTTCTCAAATGGGCGAAGCTTGGGATCTCATTTAATTTCTTTTGGGCATGGATTTTTCTTAGTTTACTTACTAATTAAAATAAACTTAGGCTTCCACCACCAATTAAATTGTGCCATCATTATACATGCCCTTTACATTTTATATTGGGCTAGTTTAACAATTTAATTGCTCTTAAATCAAATTAGCTACAAGTCATATGCTTAAATAAATAATTGGGCTACACATAGAATTCTTTGGGCCATAAAATCAACTTAGCTCCATACTCTTTAATTTTATCTTACCATAATCATTTAGTTAGGGTTTTCATTACACACATTTATAATTAAATTACTTACTCATGTATCTTTAATTTTATAACCCAATTAAACTTGCTTTATTTAGATTATAAAATTAATTAATTGAGATGTATAAAATAAATCTCTTAGGGTTAATATATATTTTTATATACTAACATTCTCTCATATTATAACCCCTTAGGTTATTTAATTAACATACCTAATATGTGTATTAGGTTATATTACTTTATTCTTAACTCTCCTTATATACAAAATAAATGTATACACATTATATAATGTATATTTATTTAATCAATTACATAATCCACATAAGTCATCACATATTCCACTCCTAACTCCGATTTTGACTTTTCTCCATAAAAGTTAGCTGTTGACTTTGACCAAAAAAGTTAACCTTTACACATTTTGTGTTATTGTCTTTTCTGACTAAACTTGACGTTCTAGACGCAACCGAGCAGTCCGTGCCTCAAAATTTTATATCTAACTCAAATTTTGAGTTTTAACTTAGCACCTTTTTATTGCTAATTATATTAGCTAATGACTTTATACTTATTCATCTTCTTATTTGTCAGTCAAGGCCAACATTCAAGCTATGCTAATTACTAACATAGTTTTATCTTGATTCTTATATCCTTAACTTAATTTATCATTCCTCTTGCTAAAATACATAGCACCTTACTAAGTATATATATATATATATATATATATATACATATACTCATATTCGTTTAACCTCATAGCATCTCTTCATGTAAAATATTATTTCTTTAATACAATGTGTACATGTTTCTATATAACATTTCTTACACTATTCATTTCACATCAAATTTTTATAGGTATCATAATACCTTATCCTGAACATTCCATCAAATACATATAACTCTATTTCTAGGGTTTTGAAATTTTGTAACCCATATTTTCTATATTCTCATTCAAATAGGAAACCATATAAGTTTTACTTAAATTTTTTAAATAAATCCTCAAATTCCCATCTAGGTTTTATTTTTTAACCATTATTTTAATCATTTAAAATCTTATAGATTTTCGGGTTGTCACAAAATAAACGTGTCGACTTAAAGAAACAGAAATGACATACCAAGGGTCTGGAAGCATCAATCCACTAATAAATTTGCTCATTACGAAACCATGTTAGTTGTCCTTCATTTTGTATGCTTAAGATTCTGATTGAGGAGGATGGTAAGCCTACAGTGGAACAACAACGGAGGCTCAATCCGATTATGAAAGAGGTAGTGAAGAAAGAAATCTTGAAATAGCTAGACGTTGGAATAATCTACCCGATTTCAGATAGTGCATGGGTGAGCCTCATTCAGTGTGTCCCGAAGAAGGGTTGTATGACTGTAGTGAAAAATAAAAACAATGAATTGATACCGACGAGGAGATTGACCGGTTGGAGGGTGTGCATAGACTACAGGAAGCTCAATAAGGTAACCTGAAAGGATCATTTTCCCTTGCCATTAATTGATCAAATGTTAGATAGATTAGCTGGACATGAGTATTACTGCTTGCTAGACGGCTATTAAGGGTATAATCAGATTGTAATTGCACTGGAGGACCAAGAAAAGACAACGTTCACATGCCTATATGGCAACTTTGCCTTTAGAAGGATGTCATTCAGGGCTGTGTAACGCACCGACAACCTTTCAGAGATGTATGATGGCGATTTTCTCAGATATGGTGGAGCGTAGTGTTGAGGTATTTATGGATGACTTCTCATTGTTTGGGGATTCTTTTGACAAGTGCCTCAAAAATCTGGTCATGATACTGAAGAGATGCGTAGAAACTAATTTGGTGCTCATCTAGGAAAAGTGTCATTTTATGGTTCAAGAGGGGATCATACTTGGGCATAAAGTTTCGAAAAAGGGGTTGGAAGTGGATCGAGAAAAATTGGAAACAATAGAGAATTTGCCACCGCTAACTTCAGTAAAAGGTATTCGGAGTTTTCTCAGTCATATCGGATTCTACCGCCGGTTCATTAAGGACTTCTCCAAAATCACAAAACCACTATGCAGTCTATTGGAGAAAGGTGTACCGTTCAGATTTGATGAAAACTGTCTAGCGGCATTTGAGCAGTTAAAGAAGAAACTAACTACAACACCTGTGATCATAGCACCAAACTGGACCATGTCATTTGAATTAATGTGCGATGCCAGTGACTATGAGATAGGAGCTATGTTGGGAAAACGCCGAGAGAAAGTTTTTCATGCCATCTACTATGTAAGCAAAACATTGACTGATGCACAGCTGAACTACACAACCACCAAGAAGGAATTACTTGCGGTTGTGTACGCATTCGATAAGTTTCGCTCGTACTTAGTCGGGACTAATTAAGGTGGTGGTGTACACCAATCACTCAGCCATACGATATATGGTTGCAAATAAAGATGCAAAGTCGAGACTGATTCGCTGGATCTTGCTCCTTCAAGAATTCGATTTAGAAATTAAAGATAGGAAGGGGACAGAAAATCAGGTGGCTGACCACCTTTCACGAT
Organism: Panax stipuleanatus; assembly: GCA_020205555.1. Lineage (NCBI taxonomy): Eukaryota > Viridiplantae > Streptophyta > Magnoliopsida > Apiales > Araliaceae > Panax > Panax stipuleanatus. Next base: position 29,754,176 of record CM035125.1, read on the forward strand.
TGGAGAATCTGAATCATGACAAAATGAACAAAGTATTGATCAATGAATATTTTCCAGACGAGCATTTATTTTTGATTCATGGCGAGTTCCCATGGTATGCGGATTTTGCAAATTATTTGGTAAGCAATATTCTCCTTCCAGATTTGACACGCCAACAAAAAAGAAATTCTTACATGATGTGAAGTGATATATGTGGGATGAACCATTTTTGTTCTGATAGTATGCTGATAGAATGATTCGACGGTGTGTACCGCAAAGTGAAGTCGAAAGCATCTTACATGCATACCACACCTCGTTATATGGGGGACACTATAGAAGTAAAAGAATGGCCGCAAAAGTACTCTAGGCAGGTTTCTATTGGCCCACCTTGTTCAAAGGCGCACATCAGTGTGTGAAAAACTGTGATCGATGTCAACGGGTGGGCAACATTTCTAAACGCAACGAGATGCCACTAAATATGATTTTAGAAGTGGAAGTGTTTGATGTATGGGGTATCAATTTCATGGGACCTTTTTCGTCCTCATACAACAATCTATATATCTTGTTGGTAGTAGACTATGTGTCTAAATGGGTTGAGGCAGTCGCGCTACCGACAAATGACGCGAAGGTTGTTTTAAAATTCTTGCAAAAGAACATCTTCACACGATTTGGCACCCCAAAGGCAAATCATCAGTGATGAGGGAAGTCACTTCTGCAACAAGTATTTCACAGCACTCTTGACTAAGTATGGGGTCAACCACAGAATCGCCACTGCCTATCACCCCTAAATGAGTGGCCAAGCAGAGTTATCTAATATAAAGGTGAAGAGAATTATGGAGAAAGTAGTAAACCCAAACCGGAAAGATTGGTCTTTGAAATTGGATGAAGCTCTTTAGGTATATCGGACTGCATACAAGACCCCGATCGAAATGTCTCCATATCAGCTTGTCTACGAAAAAGCGTGTCACCTTCCAGTGGAACTCGAGCATAAAGCTTATTGGGCCATCAAGAAAGTCAACTTTGATCTCACAACAGCGGGGGAGAAAAGACTTCTACAACTCAATGAGTTAGATGAATTTTACCTGCAAGCATACGAGAACTCCAAGTTATACAAAGAAAAGGTCAAGAAATGGCATGATCAGAAGATAGTGGATAAAAAGTTTGAACCGGGCCAAGCAGTATTGTTATTCAACTCTTGGTTGAAACTCTTTCCCGGAAAGCTAAAATCTAGGTGGTCGGGCCCATTCACCATCAAAACAGTGTTTCAACATGGGGTTGTTGAATTATATAGCTGGGATTCATCTGAAACATTCAAAGTCAAAGGCCAATACTTAAAGAAATATTGGGGTGGTGATCTCGATCGCCAAGAAAACCTCAATTGACCTCGCCGAACTAGTTTAAGAACAGGGAGTAGTCAGGCTAAAAAACTCTAAATCAAGCGCTTGATGGGAGGCAACCCAATCAATTGGTTATTTGAAGTTTTGAAATTTGTTTGTTTTAGAGTTCAATGAGTAATTATGGGTGGAGTAGGATAAGTATTAACATAGGAATTATGTCTTTGCCTCGATCTCATTTATGGATAATAACAAGGTTCACGTTGTTGTCACAGGATACAACCATACATTCATGTGAGGAAGAAGAGAAAAGGTTGCCATACACGTGCGCTACATAGTCCAAGACAGCCCAATACAAAAGAAATTATTTTGGCAGGAATCATAAATCTCGCCCTGACGCAGATTTTTCAAAGGGAAATCTCGCCTAGGCGCAGATCTCTCTAGTGAAACTCGCCCCGGTGAGGATTTGTGAAGAAAAAAATGCGACTAGGCGCACAATACTCTGGTGAATCTCGCCTCGGCGAGAGTTCAAGACCAAATCCACCTCGCCTAGGCTCATGTGACGGTTTTGTGTTTTTTAAAAACCTTATTCTGCAATTTACAAATTACAATCCTAACACAATTGTTAGACCTTTGCATACCAAAACCAAATGAGAACCCCATATCTCGCTCATATACTGCCCCAAACACTACCCACTTGCGATTTTAAGGGTTCATCCTCAAACAAATCTCACTCCTCACAATTTAGGGTTTCAAATTTCAACCATATTCAGTGGATAGAGGGAGACTCTTCACAAGTGTGACACCCCCAAATTCCAGGACCGCCACTTGGTCTCTCGAATTCGGTTCATCACGTGCTCATGGTAATTGTGACACCCCCAAATCCGGGTACTTCAATTCCACGGGACTTGGTGTTCACTATACGAATATCATCTATCTATCTACCCATAGTAAATGCAAACCATGCAATAAATAGAATTAAATCCTCCCCTTATGGGGTTACAACATCTGAGTAATAAACAAAATAAATCCCAGGTCATACTAACCTTAAACATCTGTGCGGAACATAAACAAATAAATAAGTCTTACACAACTCTAATATAAGTCTGAAACATAACAATTAAAATAAACAACAAGTCTTCATCACTTGTTGACTTTGCCTTTGCCTTTGCTAGTAGAAGGCTCGTCGGACCTTTCGTTCTTAACTGCAATGTTATTATTACGCAAGAGTGAGCACGATTGCCCACAAGTATAATAATATGACAACAATATAATAACATGCGAGTAAATCAAAGACATCTGAATAAAGAAACTCAACTTCTGACTCGAGGATAAATAATAGGAATCAAAAGAACATCTGAGGGTCATAAGACCTTGAACTATGTCCTAGGATGTAAAGTGTTTATGCTTTAAACCTTTAACAGTCATAAGACTATGGACTCTACTTCTCGTACTTAGGGGGATCAGCCCTTAGTACCATACTGTGCACAATATCTCAATGCTAAAGCGTAAATAATCCCCTTTTACAGGGTTGTTCATCTCAGTTTTGACATCAGAGTTCGCACCAAAGAAAGTTTGGTTTGGATAAACTCAATAAATATTTTGGAATTTAGAACGTTCATCAACTATGGACTAGTCGAATCAATAAGGGTTCACTAGTCCTATAAGGTTCAACAATAACATCAATATTCAACTTGAATAATAAATTTCAAGAGTATACAATCGAATAAGTATTGTATAACTGAGTCATGCTTTTAAAAGAGTTACAATATGTAATATGAATTTCGAACTGGAACAATTAAGAACACGAGCTTACTCGATATAGAAACACAAGTCTAAGACTTAATAAATGAATAAATTAAAATTTAGGGAACTTGCTAAATTAATAAGTTAGGGATAGGATACTTGCCTCTTGCACAAGCTACAATTTATAATTCACGTTCTTTATTAAATCCTACATATCAATACGTTCACAATACACATTAATCAATAACTCGATATACGTATCGAATCACACACATCGGTCTTGAGCACGTTATTGGACTATACAATTAACGATTCAAGTCATGTAATTAACTTATTAATTACTCACGTAATATAAGTTATTAACCTCTTATTATATGTTTAATCATGTCTTCATGTTTATTACATTAGGTTCCAATTACATTTTCTGAACTTGAATAATTAAAATCTCATTTTTGGGAAAAATTACCAAGTGGCGCTGCAGCTCCACCATTTGAACTAAAAATGGCGCTGCAGCTCCACTGGCGCTGCAGCTCAGACTTTAAGCTTAAGTCTGGCGCTGCAGCTCCACTGGCGCTGCAGCCCCACTCTTAGGCTTACAGTTGGCGTTGCAGCCCCACTCTTAGGCTTAAATCTGGCGCTGCAGCTCCACTGGCGCTGTAGCCCCACTCTTAGGCTTAAAGTTGGCGCTGCAGCTCCAAACGCCATTTTTAGAATCTGCAGTTCACGAATAACAGAGAACCAGGCCCAGAATAAAAGCTACCACAACAATTTAATTGCTACCCATGAAATATGGACTTCACATAAACACTATACAACATTTCTAGCATGATCTTAGCATTCTAAATCATGTAATCACACAATCCAAGGCATCTAATTTCACTGTTTTCATACTTTATCATGTTTTGAAGGAAAATCATGAAATTTAACTTTACGGATTCGTTATAACACCGAATCCGTTCGTTTAACTTCTGTTTTGTTCGTATAAACGTGTACAATTATATGCAAGTGCTAATTCAAAGTTAAATCATCGATTCATAGTATAAAAATTGTACATAAGGGTCGTATGGCCATATATACAACTTTTCTACTCTGTGACTTTTATAAAATCAAATCAAGCATAATTGTATGAAATTTATTACTTTAAATCATGCATACATGATATAAAACATGTTATGATCATATAATAACACATATAAAACCATATCATGCATTAATAATCAAATTAGTCATTCACAGAGAACTTTTTAAGAATACGTTAATGAAAACTGTAAGAACTTGAATTTAAAAACGTAGGAGAAAGAATTACCCTTGCTAGTTAGTCATGATGATGCAACTAAATTCTTCAATCTCTTCTCTAACTAATTCTCAAGTCTTTTCTCTCAATTTCTCTCTTTTTCTCTCTGTGTTTTCTCTTTACTTTCTTAACTGATGAATGTAATATATGATATATGATATACCACTAATATGATATACGTATATAATAGTGGAGTTATGGGTCGTCCGTTATTCCCATAATGGGTTAACTGACCCCAACCCCCAATAAAGCTTTGTTTGCTTGCCCCTTTTATTCTTCCTTTCCCATTAATTTAATTAACTTACTATAATATAGTTTAATAATGTCACACTTTTAATTAATCAATAATCCTATTTAAATCAATTAAATAAAATTGCATAATTCCACAATAATTCACATAGTCACATAATTAAAATTCTTATTTATTAATTATGTCAAATCATTAAATCTCTAATTAATTATTAAATTAATTAGAATAACATTATGCTTATTAATTAATATATTAATCAAATAAGCTCAACTAAATACATACTTTGAATATAAAATTCACCACATTAATTTAACTAACGTGACACATATAATTAAATTAATCTACCATAATTTCATCAATTAATTATTTAACTCAATAATTAAATCATTGATATTTATTTAATTCAATAAATATTCACATTAAATTACAAAAATCTTGTTCGTCACAGTAATACATCACAATAATAATAACTAAATAACACACATCACAGCGGAAAATCTATTCTAGAATAATTTATAATGATTTATTATAATTATTCCCCCAAGTCTCGCAACCTACAGTACTTAATAGATTACATAATAATATCAATTAACGACCTATTACATAACCTAACTTAAGCTTAAACATAATCAAAACCAGTCTTACTACATCATCTTAATACAACATTAAAATATTTAAAAACGTAAAAGAGACAAGCTAGTTGGTAGCCTTGCCCTTGCCCTTATCAACGCCCGAAGGTTTGCCCTGCTCTGCCTTAACTGAAATGTTTTAGGGAAAGCAAGAATGAGCACAAATTGCCCAGCAAGTAATATACAATTAGGGTAAGTGATAAAATCCTTAATTTTCGAAAGGGTATAACCAAGTTTGATAGTTCAAGGATAACAAGAATATCAACAGTTTTCAATAATAGTCGCTAAGGACAGAATAATATCAATGTGATTCAATAACAAATCAATTCAAGATTTCAAGATAACTGAATACTGAGCAGTCGCTAAGGACTATGAACTTCTACTAGAATTAACAGTAATAAACTGAAAATCCAACAAAAACAGGTACAACAGGTGATCAGCCTAAAGCACCATCGTTATGCATAACAATCAATCATACTCAAGTGCGCGCGTCGGTTCTCCGATACTTATATTTTGTTCTTCTCAGTCAAATACAAGATCCAGCACCAATCACTTGGTTTGGGTCGCTTTTCAACAATATAAGTCTAGCCGAATCAAGTGGCATAGATCTCAACAACTATAAATTTAATTTCAAGATTTAAGTCCGAAGAATATAGTTCGACTTTTATCTTATTCATGAAGTATATGATTCATAATATCTGAATTTAATCTCAAGAGTCTACTCGTATATCAATAATAGCATAAGCCAATTGAATGTTCAATAAAGAGTAGAGTTAGGAACTTGCTTACCACGTTCCTTGAATACAGTAAACACAAAGGTCTAAGATACTTGCACTTATAAATGAGTGTAAGTAAGGAAACTTGCACTTTAAAAGAGTGTAAGTTAGAGAACTTGCCTTTAGCGTAGTTTATCCACGAAAAGCAAATCAACACTTTCGAATTCCTATCGTAATTACAGTTACGTATATATATATGATATTCATTAGTCATATAATTTAACTTTATATCTCAACTCGTACATACGATAATCACATAAGCTAAGTCTTAACCTAGCTACACAGTTATATAGAATATAATTTCTATACTTAACTTTCTCTTTTAGAGTTTAAACACATTCTCATATCATATAAGATAGCAATAATTAGCAAACATACTCGCATATTATTAGTATCACATAAAACCACAATCAATACTAAATATATTTCATTTTTAGCAATGTAGGCATCATATAAGCTATCTGTCCAAAATCAGATTATCAAACTGCATGGCTTCTGATTCCAGGCCGGCGCAGCTGCGCCATGGCTAAGCCTAGGTCCAGCGCAGCTGCGTAGCCCTCTGGCCAAGCCAAAGCTGAGCTGTGCCTTATGGTTTCTGTCCGGTCATGCAAGCCAACAACACCACATAGCATATAAACATATTAAAAGATACTTTTATGTTTGTACAAACTTTCCTCGTTTAAATATATGTGATATGGATTCTAAGTCAATACTTTCAATAACTTAAAGCCATTCAAGGATACGAACTCATATGGTCTAACATGCTCGCTTTTTAAACACATAAGATATTCATATAACTTGTATTAGGCATGCTCATGAGTACTCGTATCGTATATATGTAGCTAGCATTGTTATTATCTTGAAAACATGCTTCGTTTACGCTAAACCTTAATCACGGAAACTAATCATGGTATATATACATGCATGACACATGAATGAGTCTAAGAGTACTATCACATGTGTCCATAAATATCAGAATTTAAATCTCCATGTATCGTGTCAATGCTCACGTGCAAAGCTTGTATTTCCATTAGTAAATCCTACTAATAGGGCCTAACATGTTCATGCTTCCTTACGAACCATATAAACACAAGTTAAGGGTTCATTCATGCATTTCAAAGTTATCTAAACATGCTCATAACATCAGAATGTATATATAGCATTTACATGATCATATCCACCTTTAAACTTACATTTTTGTTAGGAATGAGCACTAGTTAGGTTCACATGTTCATATCTTATTACGGAACCGATATAGATAAGCTAACATGCACTTCATGTGTCTCTAGGTGGTACTAACGTGCTTGCAAGGTTAGTATATAAACATGGCACGCATAATATCGAGTTCACTTCTAAAGTTCTAAATTCATTTCAAACTATACGCTTTTGGTAACCATACATGCTAATATAGTATAACATGCTCAAATTAGATCAATATACTCATATATATACATTACCCATGCTTATATACTTGCCTAAGCTTATAGTAATTCATTACACTTAGCAGCTTTTTAAACAGAAGACAAAACTGCAGCAGGGTGCCGGCGCAGCTGCGCCGCATCCCAGGCTAAAACCTGCGCAGCTGCGCCACTACTGGTTCACACCAGACAGCAGGTAGCCACGGCAGTTTCTAGCCCAACTCACGAAATTACTTCACGAACTTAATTGTGATCAGTCACATTGTCTCATTAACACATGTATAAGACTATATAACAACTAAATAAACATCCTTTAATCCAATTGCGATCTAATTCATCATAGTCAAGAATTTGGATTTTGATAGAAACAGAAATGGAGTTTTGACAGAAATGAAAATGAAGAACATGAATCATGTCATTATACCTTTGCTAGAATCTGAACTTGCTGCTACTCAAGAACACTGATATATATATAACTCTCAATTTATCAAACTCAAGCAATTCTCAGCAATTAGAGATATGAAGGAGAAGAGTTCCTATTTATAGAGAAATCCTTACACAGGCAATAAGATTATACCACAAATCAAACCAACGTAAACTTTAATTGTATAGAGGTTAATGGAGAGTTGGTAAGGGTTGTTGAATCAAATCATTGTGCCCACTCCCCATATAATTATGATCTAGAATTGAGCTTGGGAGAAGAATGAGGAAGTAGACTAGCCTTTGAGGTTTTCACGTGCATGAGAGGAAGGAGAGTGACTATTATATTGGGACAAGGCCATTTATCAGCATTCTAGAATTTGTATATACACAACACTTATGCCAAAACATGTTACATGTATATATACTATATAATTAGGCCACAATTATAGTTACAATGTAATTCTAATGATATTAACATGGATTCACATAATGTAGTAAGTGTGACTTGTACACATATAATCCATGTACATTTTTATCATACTGGTATAATTTAATCGGATGTTATCACATTACATTATCTCATGTATTATTAAATTGTTCACCATATATTCATGATGTCTCACTTTATTAAAATTAATAGTTTATAATATGTTCATGATATATTATACAAGTCTACTTAGATTATATAATATATACTTTTAAGTCACAACATACTTTTAACATGGCAATGTGGTACAATTAATTTACACATATATAATCCATGTCATATTCTTTTACTGTATACTTACATGTCACATAGGCATTATCATGTAACTCCCATAATTCAATAAGCCTTACCATATAATAGTGTTATATTACACTTCACATAATACATAGTTAGCTACTATATGTTACACATTTAATTCGCATGCTTGCACATAGAATTACTCATCTTATTAATTAATAATATACACACATCCTTCATCAATCAATATAATTGTTAATCTCCATAACAATTTAATTAACTCTTATATGATTAATCATTACTTTAATATAAATCTTATTATATGGTCACACTACACTTTACATTATGCATAACATATAGTTAGTTACTATACATTTAATTCGCCTGCTTGCATATAGAAGTAAATAATTTACTTATCTTATTAATTAATTTAATAATAATATCAATTAATCCATTGCTCATTAATCAATGCAATTATCAATGTCCACAATAACTGATTAACACTTACATGAATAAATGTAAATCTTATTATACTTATAAATACGTCGATTATTATTATTATATATTTCACACTAATAATAATCACATATTATTAATTAATCACCATTAATATTTTATAACAATTAATTAATATTCTGCAATAACGGTTAATAATTAATATAGATTAATTGTTTACTTAATAATTCATTCGTTAATTATTATAATCATTAAAAATCCTCATCACTGTGCCACACAAGGCATTTCATCGAGTTTATTATAAACTCCATATTTTTCTCAATTGTCATAAATATTCAATTTAATATATAATTGAATTAATTATTCACATAACACAAAATCATTTATATTTTAAATAAATTCTCATATCCATGAATATATTTATGTAATAATATTAGGAAATTCTCGGGTATTACATCCTCCCCCCTTATAAAAATTCTGTCCCGGAATTGCTACAAGGTTACACGAATAGATGGGGATAGTCCTTCATCATCCTATCTTCTAACTCCCACGTTGCCTCCTCGACATCGTGGTTACGCCAAAGTACTTTTACAGATGAAATAATTTTATTTCTCAAGGTTTGCTCTTTCCTATCTAATATCTGGACAGGAATTTCTTCATATGCCAAGTTCTTCTCCACTTGAATGGGCTCGTAAGAAATCACGTGCTTGTAGTCGGCCTTGTACGGTCGCAACACGGAAATGTGAAACACATTGTGGATGTGCTCCAGTTCGGGTGGTAACGCAACTTTGTATGCCACTTCGCCCACTCGCTTCAGTATCTCGAACGGTCCTATGAATCTTGGACTCAATTTTCCTTTCTTGCCAAAACGGATTTTTCCCTTCCAGGGAGATACCTTCAAGAATACGAAACTGCCGACTTTGAAGCCTCGGTCTTGCCAATGCAAATCTGCGTATTTCTTCTGGCGATCTTGAGCTGCTACTAATCGGGCTCTTATCACTGTCACCACGTCTGCGGTTTGTTGTACTAACTCTGGTCCGAGTATTCGTCGCTCCCCGACTTCGTCCCAACATAATGGCGTTCTGCACTTTCTTCCATAAAGAGCTTCGTACGGTGGCATGCCGATACTTGCATGGTAACTATTATTATATGCGAATTCTACTAAGGGTAGGTGGTCGTCCCAATTTCCCTTAAAATCCATCACGCAAGTCCTAAGCATGTCCTCCAGCGTTTGTATTGTTCGCTCACTCTGTCCGTCTGTCTGAGGATGGTAAGCAGTACTTAACCTCAACTGCGTTCCCATTCTTTCTTGCAAACTCTTCCAAAAATTAGACGTGAAGCGCGAATCTCGATCAGAGACAATTGACACCGGCACTCCATGTCGTGAGACAATTTCTTTTACGTATAAGCTCGCTAACTGATTCAAACTGTAGCGGATCTTGATTGGTAGAAAATGTGCGGTCTTGGTTAGTCGATCCACGATAACCCAAATAGCATCATAACCTTTCTGCGTAACTGGAAGTCCTACCATGAAGTCCATCGTAATATGCTCCCATTTCCACTCTGGTATTTCTAACGGTTGTAGTAAACCACTTGGCCGTTGATGCTCTGCTTTAACGCGTTGGCAAGTCAAACATCTACTGACGCACTCTGCGACTTCCCGTTTCAAATTGGGCCACAAAAAATGTTGCTTCAAATCTCGGTACATCTTAGTGCCTCCCGGATGAACGGAATATGTCGTATTGTGTGCCTCGTGCAAAATCTCTTCCCTCAACTCGGTTACCGCTGGTACCCACACTCTTCCTTCAAATCTCAAAATTCCGTCTTTATCCATTCGAAATTTTTCTTCCTCATTTTCCGTGATCCTCTTTCGAATTTTCTCACACTCTTCATCCTTTTCCTGGGCTTCCTTTACTCTATCCAACAATGTCGGATGAGCTCCCACTACAAACAACTTCTCTCCAGGCTTCTTTGGTTCTTTCACTTCTATTTCCAATTTCTCCATCTCTCTTATCAATTCTTCCTGAGTCGTCAAATTAAACAACTTTTCCCTTCCTTTTCTGCTCAGAGCGTCGGCAACCACGTTTGCCTTTCCCGGGTGATAAAGAATATCGCAGTCATAATCCTTGATCAATTCTAACCACCTCCTCTGACGCATATTCAACTCCTTCTGTGTGAAGATATATTTCAGACTCTTGTGGTCCGTGTATATCTCGCATTTTTCTCCGTACAAATAATGCCTCCATATCTTTAACGCAAAAACTACTGCCGCTAACTCTAAGTCGTGAGTAGGGTATCATTTTTCGTAATCCTTAAGTTGTCGTGACGCATACGCAATGACCTTGCCGTGTTGCATGAGCACACAACCAAGTCCCTTGTGCGATGCATCACTATACACCACAAAATTTCCCGCATCATCTGGTAATGACAACACAGGTGCTTCGCTCAATCTCCTTTTCAGTTCTTAAAAACTTTCTTCACATCTGTCGGTCCATACAAATTTCACCGTCTTTCTAGTCAAATTGGTCAACGGGGTTGCTATCTTAGAAAAATCTTGGATGAATCTTCGATAGTACCCAGCTAACCCTAAAAAGCTTCTCACCTCCGTCGGTGTTCTCGGTTGTTCCCAATTACTTACTGCTTCTACCTTCGCAGGGTCTACAGAGATTCCATTCTTATCCACCACGTGGCCTAAGAATTGAACCTTCTCCATCCAAAATTCGCACTTTGAAAATTTTGCATACATTTTTTCCTTCCTTAGTGCCTCCAAAACAATATTCAGATGTTCGGCGTGTTCTTCCTCTGTCTTCGAGTAGATCAAAATGTCGTCGATAAAAACCACTACAAATTTATCCAAGTATGGCTTGAAAACTCGGTTCATCAAGTCCATAAATACTGCCGGAGCATTAGTCAATCCAAATGACATTACCAAAAACTCGTAGTGTCCATAACGGGTTCGAAACGCAGTCTTTGGTATGTCCTCATCCCGTACCTTCAGTTGATGATATCCTGTTCGAAGGTCGATCTTCGAGAAACTCTTTGCTCCCTTCAGTTGATCGAACAAGTCGTCTATCCTCGGTAGCGGATATCGGTTCTTGATCGTTACTCTGTTCAATTCTCGATAATCGATACAGAGTCTCATCGATCCGTCCTTCTTCTTAACGAATAACACTGGTGCTCCCCAAGGAGAAACACTCGGTCGAATGTAACCCTTATCCAACAACTCTTGCAATTGTATCATCAATTCCTTCATTTCTACTGGCGCCATACGATATGGAGCTTTCGAAATCGGTGCCGTTCCCGGTGCTAAGTCTATTACGAATTCGATTTCTCTGTCTGGCGGAAGACCAGGCAGATCGTCCGGAAACACATCTTGAAATTCATTAACTATGGATATATCCTTAATTTCTACTCCCTTCTTCCGAGTATCAACAATGTAAGCTAGATAACCTACACATCCTTTTCTTAACAATTTCATGGCCTGCATCATCGTAACGCAACACGATTGCTTAAGCGATGAGCTACCATAAAACACTATCTTAGACTTACTCGGAGTCTGAAGGTTCACACATTTGTTCTGAGAGTCAATTATCGCAGCATGGTTATACAACCAATCCATTCCCAATATTACGTCAAATTCTCCCAATCTAATAGGAATCAAGTCTACGCTCAGTTCATGTTCTCTAATGTTTGCGTGACAATCTCGATAAATGTATTCTACAGGGATCACTTCCTTCTTAGCAACTTCTATGATCAAAGGATTTTCTAATCGTTCTCGGGGTGTACTAAGTCTACTAGCAAATTCTTCAGATACAAAAGAACAGGTGGCACCCGAATCAAATAATACATAAGCATTTATATCATTAATTGGGATTATACCTGACACCACGTCCTTCGCAGCCACGGCATCCTGGACGGTCATGTTAAGGTTCTGGCGGTTGGGCGGTTGGATTATGTCGGTTCACCGATCATCAATTTGTTTCCTCCCCCTTGTTGGCTACCACTTCCGCCACTTCCCTTCTTCGGGCAATCCTTAATACGGTGCTCAATTGAGCCGCAAGCAAAACACCCTTGGATCTTCTTTGGTTTCGGACAGTTGGGCGAGATGTGCCCTTCCTGTCCGCAGTTGTAGCAAGTGCCACGTCCCTTCCAGCACTCACCCTGGTGATTCTTCCCACACTTTAGGCATCCTTCAGCCCTCTTTTTGAAACCTCCACGAAAATTCCTTGATTGATTATTGTTGTTTTTGTTGTTGTTGTTGTTGTTCTTCCACTTTCTCTTTCCCAAATTGCTTCCTCCGCTACTGCTTCCTCTAGTACGGTTCTCTCCTCCCGCATTCTTTCCTTTCTTCTCTTTGTTATACAGACTTAAGGCCTCACTGCCACCTTTCGCAATGATTGCCTTTTCCAGTAATGTTGCAAAGGAATCAATTTGAAGAACTGATACCTTATTGAACAGCCATGGCTTCAACCCTTGTTCGAAGCGTCTAGCCTTTCTCTCTTCATCACCAACTTGGTGCTCCGCAAATCGCGCTAGTTCGTTAAACCTAGCCGCGTATTGCGCCACCGTCATCTCACCTTATTTTAACTCTAGGAATTTCACCTCCATCCTATTCTTCATGCTTTTTGGGAAGTAATTTTCGAAAAACAGCGTCTTAAACTTATCCCAAGTTATTATCCCTTCTCCAGCTCTTTGTTGATTAGCCTCCCACCAGTAGTTCGCTTCTCCCCTCATCATGTACGTGGCAAACACCGTCTTCTGATCATCGCCTACGCTAGCTATAGTGAAAGCTTTTTCGATCTCTTTGATCCAGGTTTGTGCGACGATTGGGTCGGTAGTTCCCTCGAACTCCGGGGGTCCTACACTCTTAAAATCTTTAAAGGTTGTTACTGGCACAGTCTGAGGGTTTGGGCGAACGGGTTCATTGTTCCTTCCCCTTAAGGCCTCTCCTAACAAGTCTACTAGTTTCTGGATTGGGTCTACTTGTTCCCTCTCATTGTTAACAGATTCTTCGGGTGCAGTCAATCTACGTCTGGACGGCATTATTTGCATCATAATTTTTCATTTTATTATTATTTAAGTATTTCTTTTAATACAAAAGAATAAATTTATAACACATTTCTTAAATAAACTTCATTTATATTCATATGCCAAATCGTTTCATTACATGATTTCCCTAGCATACTGCTATAAATGTTATCATATATTTCCCCTAATATCACAAAAGACGGGGAATATACCAACCTACTACCAAACTACCCCTTTAACAAAAGCTAACACGGGGTTCACATCATTATCCCACATCTTACACAAAAGATTGGGATTACAACATAGTATGTACAACACATAAAGATAAATTCTACTAAACTACTACTAGACTGACTAAGGGAATCTCATCCCATCATCCCGCGCTCCACTGCGCTCTTGTACTCTGTGACACCCCCAAATCCGGGTACTTCGTTTCCACATGATTTGGTGTTCACTTTCTAATATAACATATATCTACCCAATGAATAATGCAAAACAAACTACAACTTCAATTAAAATAACTAAATCTCCCTTAAAACAAGGGTTACAACCTTCTCAAAATCAATCCCAGGGTTACTCTAACCTTGACATGAATATAATAAAGTGCGGAAATAAAACATAACATTTAATTATTACAATCATTCTCAATTAACTAAAAAAAATAAGTCTTCACTTGCTTTGCTTTCCCTTGCCCTTACTTGTAGACGGAGCATCAGCGTTATCAACCTTAACTGAAATTGTTATTTAATGCAAGAGTGAGCAAACCACAGCTCACTGGAGTTTAACAATAATATAGGCATGAAAGAATATCTTTAAGAAAATCTGAACAACTTAGCTTGCTTCAATAATAAAGAATTGAATAATAATTCTCTATCAATATTAAAATTTGGATATAAAATTTATCTGAGGGTCATAAGACCTTTGAACTCTTGTCCTAGGTTATAAATATTTCTATTTAAATCTTTAACAGTCAATAAGACTATGGACCTTAATTCGTACTTAGGGGGATCAGCCCTTCATACCATGTATTGTGCACAACCATCTTAACGCTATGCGTGGTAACCTCTCCTAGTAAATAGGGTTGTTCAACTCAGTAATTTGAATTCAAGTCCGCACCAAAGAAAGTTTGGTTTGGATAAGCTTACAAGGGTAATTTAGAATTCACGTTCATCAACTAAGGGTTAGTTGAATCGACTTCCAATAATTCAAAATAAAAGAATTATGAATTAACATATGCTTTAGAAGTAAACCTAAAGCATTTAAAATAATAACTGGATCTTACTTGAACAATAAGTTAAGACCATTTCAATTAAATAAACAATTGTCCAATACTGAAATGGAAAGGACATTCTCAACAATGAATATATGAATTCAAGAGATCATATAAAATCAATACAAGATTAGGGTTTAGAAAACTTGCGTAAAATTAACGAGTTTATGGTTTAGAAGACTTGCGTAAATTAACGAGTTTAGGGTTTAGAAGACTTGCCTCAAGCGCAAGCTACTTAACACAATTCACGTACTTTAATACTTTCTACACATATATATTCAATCACAATAACCTAAATTAGTTAACACGTAACTAATTCACATAAGTGGTTAACCCTCATGGTTAACTCACATTCTGATTAAATAGTAATAATAGTCAACCATCACATAGTTAATTACATCACCTACATATTCACATAATTAAATTAATTATCTATTTAACTCAATTATAATTAAACAATTATAATTCAAACACTTAATCAAATTATAATTACTTAAATTATCATTACCTTTTAAATTATAAACAATTTATAATTTAAAATCAATTAAACCACATTCATGCATTTATAATTAAACAATTTATAATTAATATGTATTTATCAATTATAATCAATAATTAATTAAACTATAACATGCATTATAATTACACAATTTATAATTAATCATGTAATTATCAATTTAATCCACAATTAAACATGCATTATATTAAATTATAATTACATAAATTATAATTTAAATTAACATTTAATAAATCAACCTTTATTCATTATAATTTAACAAAATTATAATTTAAAATAAACATTTACTTTTGATTATAATTATTTAAAATCATATATCACATTTAAATAATAATTCAAATCATACTTTAAGGTTTTCAAACCTCTTTTCTATTCTAAATATAAATTTGTCAAATTTATGTTAACAACATATTGTAGCAACTAGATACATGCTCACTGTCATAGCATAATTAAACTAGGTTAGAAACAACACTGCACAAATGACTAGCATTCACTGCCTCTGAACAGAGCCTGGCGCAGCTGCGCAGCCAGCTGCCTTGAAACCGGCGCAGCTGCGCAGGGTGAGAATCTGGAAAAGACAAGCGGCGCAGCTGCGCTGCTCCTGGCCTTGCTGCCGGCGCAGCTGCGCTGCTACTGGCCTTGCTGCCGGCGCAGCTGCGTAGCAACTCGGCCAGACGCAGACAGCCACAGTTACTCTGCTTCACCGATTAACCTATACAAGCCAACAACGCCAAAAATACAGTACTATAGACTCTGTAAAACATATATACGCTATTACACATATATAAAGCATGCTTCCAAACACAAAATCATTTAAACAATGATAATCACAAGTTTTGAAAATCTATTTTGGCCATTTTCATGAAAACTCATATTTTCTCAAAAATAATCTACTGTAACTATTTTTCTCCATCAATTCGAACTTATATACATGCATTACATACTAAGTTGAAGATAGCATTAAGTAATTACTTAATAAGCATATTAACACATACCAATTGCATGAATTTCTCAACTAAATTTAACCAAACTCATGAAATTCCATATGAACTCATATAAATATAAATTCTTTGTTAAAATATATTTCTACAGTAATTTGATTTCTGAAAATCCTTTCATACAATTACTACCAATAACACATGAACACAATCATATATATAAAATTCATGACTACAACTTTCATGAAAACTAAATTTTTGACAGAGAATAAAATATAAAGAATATGGAATTCTAACCTTTCTAGCTATGAGTGTAAAGAAAAGATTATTATGAGCTTGCGTTCTACCAATTCTTTCTCCTTCTTTTCTTCTCTGATATTCTCTGCTCTTTCTCTCCTTCTCTTTTCTTTGTTTAGACTTAGGATTATAACACTAACGTATATACAATATACATATAATAGAATAGGTAACTCCCATATCATAATTATACACTAACTACTACTAATTACGTAAGTTACAAAATTCAAAAGCCAATTTGGCTTGTTTCGCTACAAGAAAATTAGAAACTAGTTTTACTAACTTAGGCATGGTTTAGGTAAATTAGGTTTAAGCTAATGTAAGGGCCCTGTTTGGCAACAGTCTTTTAAAACAAAAGCAAGGGCCTTGTTTGGTAAAAATCATTTTTAAAAAAAATCCTTTTCTTTTATTTTAACAAATTATTTAATACATACTTTAATGTCACATTTTAATTAATTAAATATTAATCATCTAATTTAATTAATTAAAATCTAACATCAATTAATCACATAAAATTGCCACATAATTATAATTACTCGCTAATTATAATCCATGTAACACTTCATCACATAATTCAATTATCTCAATTAAATTAGAACTATAGTATAACATTAATATTAATTAAATAAATATTACACATTCAATTAATTAATATATACACTTAATTAAATCACTCCATAAATCACATAATTTATTTATTTAACTCAATAAATAAATCACATAAAATATTTATTTAATTCAATAAATATTTAAAATTAAATATAAAATCACAATCGTTACATACTCCAACTGTGCTATAAAAGCAACCAGCTCTTGGCTCATAGTGTGTAGGGTATGTCCCTGCTCTGCCGGGTAGTGGTACACACCATCAAGTACCCTCTCAAAAGCTGAACGGAACACATACCCCATCTTGTTCATCTTTCTCTTCTTGCACCTGACCTCGTCCTCTAGGTCGTCAGCTCTCTCATTGGACGCCTCCCACTTCTCCTCGAAGTGTAACCTATCCATCACCTCCAACTCTAGCTGAGTACGGAGTGCCTCTTTCTCAGTCTTCTCACTCAATTCTCTCTGTTCTACTTCTTCCAGCTTTCCTGGCAGATCTATATTTCTCGACACCGACCTGTGGAATAAGGTTCCCATCTGGATCCCTGCCTCCCTGTGGTAAGCGATCTCCACCTCTAACTCCTGCATGGCCAGCTTCCTCTGATGGTCCTCGTCCCTCAGCTTCTGGAACTCAGACTCTCTCTCATGGGCCTCGGCCTCCAGCTCCTGAACCCTGCAGTCTAACTCTAGGATCCGCTCCTCATACTCTCCTAGCATCTGCTCCTCTACAGTAGCCTCATCAAAGTCCTCTACTGGCTCATCCTCCATCGGCTCGTCCTCCATCGGTTTCCTCCTCTGGATAAGACTCTATCTCAATCTCGTCTTCATTGTCAGACTCGAACGGTGCAACAGCCTGCACTGGTGTAGCCTCTAGAGGTGCCTCGTATACTACATGTATATCTCTGGGCTCCTCCTCTGCCACTCTACTAGGTACCCCTGTGTCTGTCATCCTACAATCACAAACACAAGACAAACAAATAGCAACTCCATTAGAATGTTAAATAAAACATAAGTTCATTGTATAGAATGAAGTTACATTTCATAACAGACTAAGTCTCTCAAGGAAAACTCTACATGAGTTTTATCTCCTTCCTAACTTCTAAGTTCGCCTAAGTTATAGTCTAAGGACACTCGTTCCTAAGGTTTATAACTACGGCTTTGATACCAACTTGTGACGCCCCCAAATTCTAGGACCGCCACTTAGTCTCTCGAATTCGGTTCATCACGTGCTCATGGTAATACATCACAATAATAATAACTAAATAACACACATCACAGCGGAAAATCTATTCTAGAATAATTTACAATAATTTATTATAATTATTCCCCCAAGTCTCGCAACCTACAGTACTTAATAGATTACATAATAATATCAATTAACGACCTATTACATAACCTAACTTAAGCTTAAACATAATCAAAACCAGTCTTACAACATCATCTTAATACAACATTAAAATATTTACAAACGTAAAAGAGACAAGCTAGTTGGTAGCCTTGCCCTTGCCCTTATCAACGCCCGAAGGTTCGCCCTGCTCTACCTTAACTGAAATGTTTTAGGGAAAGCAAGAATGAGCACAAATTGCCCAGCAAGTAATATACAATAAGGGTAAGTGATAAAATCCTTAATTTTCGAAAGGGTATAACAAAGTTTGATAGTTCAAGGATAACAAGAATATCAACAGTTTTCAATAATAGTCGCTAAGGACAGAATAATATCAATGTGATTCAATAACAAATCAATTCAAGATTTCAAGATAACTGAATATTGAGCAGTCGCTAAGGACTATGAACTTCTACTAGAATTAACAGTAATAAACTGAAAATCCAACAAAAATAGGTACAACAAGTGATCAGCCTAAAGCACCATCGTTATGCATAACAATCAATCATACTCAAGTGCGCGCGTCGGTTCTCCGACAGTTATATTTTGTTCTTCTCAGTCAAATACAAGATCCCGCAACAATCACTTGGTTTGGGTCGCTTTTCAACAATATAAGTCTAGCCGAATCAAGTGGCATAGATCTCAACAACTATAAATTTAATTTCAAGATTTAAGTCTGAAGAATATAGTTCGACTTTTATCTTATTCATGAAGTATATGATTCATAATATCTGAATTTAATCTCAAGAGTTTACTCGTATATCAATAATAGCATAAGCCAATTGAATGTTCAATAAAGAGTAGAGTTAGGAACTTGCTTACCACGTTCCTTGAATACAGTAAACACAAAGGTCTAAGATACTTGCACTTATAAATGAGTGTAAGTAAGGAAACTTGCACTTTAAAAGAGTGTAAGTTAGAGAACTTGCCTTTAGCGTAGTTTATCCACGAAAAGCAAATCAACACTTTCGAATTCCTATCGTAATTACAGTTACGTATATATATGATATTCATTAGTCATATAATTTAACTTTATATCTCATCTCGTACATACGATAATCACATAAGCTAAGTCTTAACCTAGCTACACAGTTATATAGAATATAATTTCTATCCTTAACTTTCTCTTTTAGAGTTTAAACACATTCTCATATCATATAAGATCGCAACAATTAGCAAACATACTCGCATATTATTAGTATCACATAAAACCACAATCAATACTAAATATATTTCATTTTTAGAAATGTAGGCATCATATAAGCTATCTGTCCAAAATCAGATTATCAAACTGCATGGCTTCTGATTCCAGGCCGGCGCAGCTGCGCCATGGCTAAGCCTAGGTCCAGCGCAGCTGCGCAGCCCTCTGGCCAAGCCAAGGCTGAGCTATGCCTTATGGTTTCAGTCCGGTCATGCAAGCCAACAACACCACATAGCGTATAAACATATTAAAAGATACTTTTATGTTTGTACAACCTTTCCTCGTTTCAAATATATGTGATATGGATTCTAAGTCAATACTTTCAATAACTTAAAGCCATTCAAGGATACAAACTCATATGGTCTAACATGCTCGCTTTTTAAACACATAATATATTCATATAACTTGTATTAGGCATGCTCAAGAGTACTCGTATCGTATATATGTAGCTAGCATTGTTATTATCTTGAAAACATGCTTCGTTTACGCTAAATCTTAATCACGGCAACTAATCATGGTATATATACATGCATGACACATGAATGAGTCTAAGAGTACTATCACATGTGTTCATAAATATCAGAATTTAAATCTCCATGTATCGTGTCAATGCTCACGTGCAGAGCTTGTATTTTCATTAGTAAATCTTACTAATAGGGCCTAACATGTTCATACTTCCTTACGAACCATATAAACACAAGTTAAGGGTTCATTCATGCATTTCAAAGTTATCTAAACATGCTCATAACATCAGAATGTATATATAGCATTTACATGATCATATCCACCTTCAAACTTACATTTTTGTTAGGAATGAGCACTAGTTAGGTTCACATGTTCATATCTTATTACAGAACCAATATAGATAAGCTAACATGCACTTCATGTGTCTCTAGGTGGTACTAACATGCTTGCAAGGTTAGTATATAAACATGGCACGTATAATATCGAGTTCACTTCTAAAGTTCTAAATTCATTTCAAACTATACGCTTTTGGTAACCATACATGCTAATATAGTATAACATGCTCAAATTAGATCAATATACTCATATATATACATTACCCATGCTTACATACTTGCCTAAGCTTATAGTAATTCATTACACTTAGCAGCTTTTTAAACAGAAGACAAAACTGCAGCAGGGTGCCGGCGCAGCTGCGCCGTATCCCAGGCTAAAACCTGCGCAGCTGCGCCACTACTGGTTCGCACCAGACAGCAGGCAGCCACGGCAGTTTCTAGCCCAACTCACGAAATTACTGCATGAACTTGATTGTGATCAGTCACATTGTCTCATTAACACATGTATAAGACTATATAACAACTAAATAAACATCCTTTAATCCAATTGCAATCTAATTCATCATAGTCAAGAATTTGGATTTTGACAGAAAACAGAAATGGAGTTTTGACAGAAATGAAAAAGAAGAACATGAATCATGTCATTATACCTTTGCTAGAATCTGAACTTGCTGCTACTCAAGCACACTGATATATATATATATATATATATATATATATATATATATATATATATATATATATAACTCTCAATTTATCAAACTCAAGCAATTCTCAGCAATTAGAGATATGAAGGAGAAGAGTTCCTATTTATAGAGAAATCCTTACACAGGAAATAAGATTATACCACAAATCAAACCAACGTAAACTTTAATTGTATAGAGGTTAATGGAGAGTTGGTAAGGGTTTTTGAATCAAATCATTGTGCCCACTCCCCATATAATTATGATCTAGGATTGAGCTTGGGAGAAGAATGAGGAAGTAGACTAGCCTTTGAGGTTTTCACGTGCATGAGAGGAAGGAGAGTGACTATTATATTGGGACAAGGCCATATATCAGCATTCTAGAATTTGTATATACACAACACTTATGCCAAAATATGTTACATGTATATATACTATATAATTAGGCCACAATTATAGTTACAATGTAATTCTAATGATATTAACATGGATTCACATAATGTAGTAAGTGTGACTTGTACACATATAATCCATGTACATTTTTATCATACTGGTATAATTTAATCGGATGTTATCACATTACATTATCTCATGTATTATTAAATTGTTCACCATATATTCATGATGTCTCACTTTATTAAAATTAATAGTTTACAATATGTTCATGATATATTATACAAGTCCACTTAGATTATATAATATATACTTTTAAGTCACAACATACTTTTAACATGGCAATGTGGTACAATTAATTTACACATATATAATCCATGTCATATTCTTTTACTGTATACTTACATGTCACATAGGCATTATCATGTAACTCCCATAATTCAATAAGCCTTACCATATAATAGTGTTATATTACACTTCACATAATACATAGTTAGCTACTATATGTTACACATTTAATTCGCATGCTTGCACATAGAATTACTCATCTTATTAATTAATAATATACACACATCCTTCATCAATCAATATAATTGTTAATCTCCATAACAATTTAATTAACCCTTATATGATTAATCATTACTTTAATATAAATCTTATTATATGGTCACACTACACTTTACATTATGCATAACATATAGTTAGTTACTATACATTTAATTCGCCTGCTTGCATATAGAAGTAAATGATTTACTTATCTTATTAATTAATTTAATAATAATATCAATTAATCCATTGCTCATTAATCAATGCAATTATCAATGTCCACAATAACTAATTAACACTTACATGAATAAATGTAAATCTTATTATACTTATAAATACGTCGATTATTATTATTATATATTTCACACTAATAATAATCACATATTATTAATTAATCACCATTAATATTTTATAACAATTAATTAATATTCTGCAATAACAGTTAACAATTAATATAGATTAATTGTTTACTTAATAATTCATTCGTTAATTATTATAATCATTAAAAATCCTCATCACTGTGCCACACAAGGCATTTCATCGAGTTTATTATAAACTCCATATTTTTCTCAATTGTCATAAATATTCAATTTAATATATAATTGAATTAATTATTCTCATAACACAAAATTATTTATATTTCAAATAAATTCTCATATCCGTTAATATATTTATTTAATAATATTAGGAAATTCTCGGGTATTACAGCAAGCACATTGCACCCTTGGGATTTCTTCATATAAACTTACATGTAACTTCAATTTTGGGTGATTATCAGAGTTTATTTTAGGTTTCTATACAAGTGGTTAGATAATTCATAATTTGGGTTAAATAATTGAAGTTTGGGGGTAATTTTGACAATCAATCATAGTAAGCATATAAGGTGTTTGATAAAAAGTCTCAACAATCATCGACCTCTCCCTCACTCAATTACCAGTGGGATTCATACCGTCAGCATCATGACTTCAAGAAATCAGAAAAGGCACCGCGGAGAGAGTTCTTCTAACCCTACTCGGCAGTTTGACAGACGTAAATTTTTGAATGCCGAGACTGCGGAGAGATTCAAGTATTTAACAACCAAGGCATTGACTCCGGCGCATGGCTCGACTCTCGATGAGTTTGATGGGGCAATGTTTCAACAAATTCATGAGAGGAGATGGGAAACAGTCACGGCACAACCGGAGGCCACCGTGGTGGCGGTGGTGAATGAATTTTATGCAAATGCCCCAGACAAGTCACCGTTCTTTGCATTCATCAGGGGCAAGATGGTACCGTTCACTGTGCAAGAGATCAACGATTACTACAACTTGTCATCACAACTGAGTTGTTCGTTTTCAACCCTCAAGGAAAGCGGGGCAAATTATGATCAGATTCTAACCTAGTTATGCAAGCCAGACACTACATGGTCATAAAATGGGTTTCACTTTTAGACTGGACATCTCAGTTTGTATGGGAAGATATGGCATGCCTTCTTGTGTGCAAAATTGCTACCATCTACACACACAAGCGATGTCACAAAAGAGAAGTCAATTTTTCTATATACAATTGTCAAAGACCGTTCGATCGACGTGGGCCACATCATTCATCACTCCATTCGTTGAAATCTGCGTGGGCCTCTACAAGGTGGATTGCCTCATCCATCACTCATTTGTGGGTTATGTGCCCGGGCAGGGGTACAATGGCGCACAGATGAGCCTATCCAGCAGCCTTTAATGTTCTTAGATTAAAAGATGATTCAGAGGAACTCGGTCTGGAAAGGAGGACATTCGCACCCACGTGGTATTGGCTTTACATTTTCTAACACTGAGGATGATGAGGAGGTAAACGAATAAGATGCAGATTTTAAGGAGGAAGGTGAGAAAGAGCAAGAGCAAGCCGGTACTTCAAACTCGTCCCGCACCAAAGCCACTTTCAGCAATCAATTCCAAAATCTGCAATAATATTTTGATCAGAGACTACACGGGTTGTCTTCCAGACAAGATCACATGTTCGCCACCCAGAATGAGTTCAACGCGTCTCTGGCAGATGCGTTGCCCACCTTAATCCTACCGGTGAAAATTTCTATTTCCCAGCTCTTTTGCCATTACCAGCTTATCCCCCACTCCAGCCTGTTGAGGATCCGGTTGAAGACCCACCTACCGAGGATCCACCGGTCGAGCATGACGCTTGACCATTCAGGTTAGTCCTCAAACTTTATAATTCTTTATAGTTATACAATGAGGACATTACACAGTTTAAGTTTTGGGGTAGTATACATTGTAGTTGCATAGTAGTCATTTAGTTAATGGCATATAGTAGTTCATTCTGCGTATTAGTTTAACTACATATTAGTTTAATTGTATATTACTTTAATTGCATAGTGTAGGCATATTTCACTTAACAAAATAAAAAGTAATAATTAAAAAAAATCACAAAAAAAATATTATTTTCCATTGCATTTAGGCATATAGGTTGTTGCATGAATTTAAGCAATGGATTGGTGTGAATTTAGCTCGGCCTATGATAAGATTGGTATTGCATGTTAACTCGAATAGTGTGATGATTGCTGAAGTGTCTAATGTTAATCCAGATGAAAATCTGAGCCTGTCTGAAACTTATGTAACTGGTTAGAACGTAAAGTTTAAATGCTTTAGTCAACTTAGTTCAAGGGTTTCATAATTAGTTTCTGGGGGAAAATCTTAGTTAAATTTTGAGAATATTAGTATACTGACAGTAAAGGGTAACATGAAGTAAAAACTCGAGTTTGAGAGAGTCAATGGGGTAAAAAGAAAAAAAAAGAAAGGAAAGAAATTAGAAAATTTAGAAAAAGAAAAAATATATGAATAAACACATTGACTAATTTGTTTTTGTGGCCTTTGTTACTCGAATAAGTAAGCCCTTGAGGATGTTTTTACACCTAGCGCCCTAAAACCATCTGGTTTGGGAGTCATTGGTTGAAAGTTCACTAAATGGATAACATTGAAAAGCCTAAGAGATTCGAACATTGCACAGTCGAATATGAACGCGGGATGGAGCGTAAAACGCACCCGTGAATGAATAAAAATAGAAAATAAGCCTAAGTAGAGACCCTTGAACTCAGTATTTGATGTGTTTAATCAGAATTTTCATGTTTACAGATTAAGTGAAATGGAACTGAAATTTTCCCTATAAGAAGTTTGTTATGTGATAATCTTGACTTATAGTTGGCTAGATTGGTTAATGAGCACACACGCACAACATGGGTGATGACATGTTTGGATTGATAGATTGGTTACGTTTTGGATTCTGATTTTATTTGATTTATTATTTGAGTATCTTATAATATCTCTGAGGCCTGTGTTGGACATCATACTGATCTATTGCTGGATTCCTAGGTAAATTATGAAGTAGATCATGCATATGTATTCATGTAGATAGGTTTGTTTGTTATTTTCAGTTGTTTTATGTTTTTGCTTGAGGACAAGCAAAGTCTTAAGTTTGGGAGTATTTGATGAGTGGGTTTTGTAGACACTCAAAATTTTCTTTCCCTGTTACTAACACTGTAGAAGGGCAAAATTATCTTTTCAAATCATCCCCGATCTTAATATCGGGCCATCAAATCAACCCCAGTCTCAATACTGGGTCATCAAATCAACCCCGATCTCAATACTGGGACGTTAACTTAACCCCGGTCTCAATACCGGGCCATCAAATCAACCCCGGTCTCAATATCGGGTCATTAAATCAACCCCGGTCCCAATACTGGGCTGTCAAATTAACCCCGGTCACAATATCGGGTAATGAAATCAACCCCGAGCTCAATACCAGGCCGTCAAATCAACCCTGGTCTCAATACCGGGCCATCAAATCAACCCTAGTCTCAATACCGGGTCGTCCAATCAACCCCGATCTCAATATCGGGCCATTAAATCAACCCCCGGTCTTAATATAGGGCCATCAAATTAACTCCGGTCTCAATATCGAGTCGTCCAATCAACCCCGGTCTTAATACCGGGCCGTTAAATCAACCATGGTCTCAATACCAGATCCTCAAATCAACCCTGGTCTCAATATCTTGAGGTATAGGTCAGCCCCGATCTCAATCCAGGAGGCACAGGTCAGCCCCGATCTCAACCCGGAAGGTACAGGTCAGCCCCGGTCTCAACCTGGGAGGTACAGGTCAGCCCCGGTCTCAACTTGGGAGGTACAGGTCAGCCCCGGTCTCAACCTGAGAGGTACAGGTCAGCCCCAGTCTTAACCCGTGAGGTATAGGTCAGCCCCAGTCTCAACCCGGAAGGTACATGTCAGCCTCAGTCTCAACCCGGTAGGTGCAGGTCAGCCCCGGTCTCAACCCGGAGGTGCAGGTCAGCCTCGGTCTCAACCCAGAAAGTACAGGTCAACCCCGATCTCAACCCGAGATGTACAGGTCAGCCCCGATATCAACCCAGGAAGTACAGGTCAGCTCCGATCTCAACCCGAGAAGTACAGGTCTTCCCCGGTCTCAACCCGGGAGGTACAGGTCAGCCCCGGTCTCAACCCAGGAGGTACAGGTTAGCCCTGGTCTCAACCCCAAAAGTCAAGTCAACTTCAGAACCAATCCTGAAGCATTATAACCTCTCCAGAGGAAAAGCTGGAGCGACCAAGTCTACCTCAGAGATGACCCTGAGCACAAACAGACTCGAATGAGATCTTAATCTTGGAAATAACTCCAATAAGTCAACCGAAGGCCATGCCGACACTGAATTTAACCTCGGGAGGGGCAAAAAAGTCATTTTACCAACTCTAAGCCGATTCAATCAAACTCAAGCTGAATTGATGCCACCAAGATCAGAACGAACCATAACGATGATCCCGAGTGCAAAAAGCGCAAGACAGCTCAACGGATAAACTGTGGGGAATCAAAGACCTGGTTATGAACCCATCTTCTTGGACGCACAAAATGTTTTATCCCATGTCATTGTGACACTGTTGTCGAGGGCTTTCCGGAAAGGTATCGCACGCCTCAAACGGACTCTCCGATCAAAAGTTAGAAAGTTTCGACTTCGACCTTGCGTTGCTCGGAGTGCATGTACTTCGAGAAGACGAAGCCCTCCACGTGGGCCCCACCATATGGAGCCGCACCTCTACCTACAGTAGCAGCAGGTAGAGTGGAGGCTCCCTGGCCTATATATATAGGTGCACCCCCCTCTCATTTTAAGAATTTAGAAACGCTCCGAACCCCTACCTGTTTGGTTTTCTGTCTATTTTCTTGTCTTCCAAAACTAAATTTTTTCACTCTAACACGTAGATATACCCACATACTACCACATATCAGAAAATAACTGGTAGATTCGGATGTGTAAAACCTACGATTTGGCTAAAAGCCAGTGTAGCAGTCCATTGTGAGTATTTTTACGATCAGCAAGTCAATACTACTTCTTTACACTGTTTTACACTTGTACACCAAATTTTATTTTCTAAATATGCCCAGAACTCAGTTCTGTTACCGTTTTTATCAACTTTTGGTATATTTGTGTACATAAACTCATTTCTGGCATTTTTACAACTCGGATTGACGATCCGTCGCTTCCAGCAGCTTTTAAATACTAATATCTACGTTTTGAGCAAATTCGCCGAATTGGGTTATCTTCCCAGTCTGGGTTTGGATTTTTTTGTATATATTTAACTGTATATATACTAAATTTTTAATTTTGTCAAGCCCGGATGTCAAATCTACAGTAGTTTACTGCTTTTATATATAAATATGCATATATAAGCAGCCTTCACCACACTGGGTTATCTTCCCAGTCTTGGTTGACTACTTTTCTGTCTCTATATATATATTTATATTTTAGTTCGGCCTGGATCATTCCGTGGCCTTTTTACTACTTTTATATTAAAATATGCATATATAAGTAGCCTTCACCACATTGGGTTATCTTCCCAGCCTTGGTTGACTACTTTTCTGTACATTTACAATTCAGTTCAGGCACAGGCGTGAAAATCCATCGCCCTTTTTACTGTTTTCCTATATATATATATTTTAATTCTGTCCAGCCTGGATCATTCCGTGACTTTTTATACAGCTTTTATAAATAAATATATATATATATATATATATATATATTTCAATTCCAGTCCGGGCACTAATGTGAAAACCCATCGCCCTTTACAGCTTTTGTATATATAATTGTATATATATATATTGCTTTACTCGCTTTTATTAAATTGTTACTTTAAATATTCATTTTATATGAATCAGCACTGACATTTCTGCGGGCGAACTAGATTTATTTAAATCTCGCAAACTCTAGCTTTCAAACGATTCAAAATAGGTCCAGACTGAATCGGGAAGCTAGAATGGCTGAGATTTATTTAAATCTAGCAATTTTTCTAGTTTTAGTTTTAAAAGCTACCTCGCGGCCCTTAGATCGCTATCTAGTGGGAACGAGACGCTTTGGATTAGCGCTAGCCAGGATTTACTGATGGATCCTTGGCCATTATAGCATTTGAATATATTTCTGAATAAATTTGAGCTGTGCAGGTTTATTGGCCTTCCTATGTG
Source organism: Panax stipuleanatus (assembly GCA_020205555.1). Lineage (NCBI taxonomy): Eukaryota > Viridiplantae > Streptophyta > Magnoliopsida > Apiales > Araliaceae > Panax > Panax stipuleanatus. The sequence continues at coordinate 29,783,367 of CM035125.1, forward strand.
AGCCTAAAAATCTTGGGATTCATGATCAAACTGATCAGAATCTGATTCTCACGATAGACAAACTCCACTTTACAGATGTACCCTGGCAGTTTTTCTGTAAAATGTACATATAAAAGACCTTAAAATGGTTATCCGGATTTAAGGTCTCAAAATAATGAGAACAATGGTTTGTCGTGTCAGAGTCCCTTCGATGGCTGTCATGCCCATGAGGAGACCGACACTTGTATATATGTTATGGTCGAGGATGCTTCGCAGCCCGACAATCACCATTCAAATTGTGCCTTAAGGTTGAAAAAAAAGATAAAACTAAAGTATCAATATGCTTTAATTCCTATGTTAGCGTAAGGGTTTGAAAATCTTCTTTCAAAACATCATTCAATAATCTTTTCGACGAAAAGAAGCTTTTGCAAATCAAATCAAAGAGACTTTTTGCAAATCAAATCAAACCCTTCGCATATAGGTTCAACGATCCATAGACATGCTTTCAATCAAACATAGGCCCAATTTTCAAAATAACATTCACACACACACTTTAGTTTTTTAAGGGAAATATTGAAAAGATGCAGTACCATGTTTACACGGGAGTTGTGGGTTGCCTAACACCTTCCCCACACTTAACTAAGCTCCCGAACTCAAAATTTCAATTTCAAAGATCAAGTTTCAACAGTGTCCAATAGTTGGGCCTCTTTCAAAAAAAACTCGATTGAGTTGGTACAACCATTTCAAATCTACCAACTAGCGATTCTGTAAAACATTCAAATCGTCGATATGATACATGTTGGCCTTTTCCTACAAAACCTTTTTCACAATAAAAAGATTAAACGTAGAGATAACTTAGGAAGAGAGAAAGATCCAGGTTGTAACCCGACCCGCGGATTTTTTCCCGACGTCGACAGGTGGCGACTCTGCTGGGGACAGTAGAGGGCTTAGGCCGCGTTCAAATCTTTTCAAAAATCTCCCTTTCAAAACTACGTATATGTGAATGCTGCGTCTTTACATTGAATGAATACGTGAATGCTGCGTATTTACATTGGATGAATGTGAATGAATGCTTTCCTGCTTTTTTAGTGCTTCACACCCATATTAGTGCTTCAAACCAATGTCATCATATGCATAACGGTGAGACGCGATGTATGTGAATGTATATTGTGTGATTCTTCCTTTGGGAGGCAAAACCCGTCGGTGATAAGTAATAACTCTGGGGACGACTAAGTCTCTGGTGGCTCATGAAAATGCACCACCCAGATTCGCTCCAGTTGAAAGATCGGATTAATTTCCCTTCTAGTAGATTGCGATGATCTATAGACCTTCATGCCAAAAAGTCGCGAGAGTAACCTAACATAGGTCAACCTCTAATTAACCAAATCCGATGGGAAGCTTCTTCATGCCTTCCTCTCTCAATTCAATGTCAAGTTTTCAAATTCCAAATGTAAAGGATGTGACAACCGGGATTTTCAAGAATTTATAAATGAGAATTTAATAAATAAAGGTCTTATTTTAAGATGTACGAAGATGTGTATATGTGTTATATTCCGAAATGTGCAATTTGGTATGAAGAGAATTATATTCATATATTGGATTAATTTAATTAGGTGCAATATGATTAATTAAATCGATGTGTAAGTAATTGTGTAGTAAAATTCTAATTTAATTGAGAATAATTAAATTAGATGAATATTATGTGCTAAGTATTTATAAAGATTTACTAAATTGTTACATGAATTATGATTAATAAGTAAATTACAATTGTGTAACAATTAAGTGTTATGTGACTATTTTAATTAATTAATGAATGTTAGCTTGTATTTAATTAAATTAGAAAGATAGGATTTAATTAAATAGAGTATAACATTTAAGCTATGTGATTAAAAGAGTTATTAAAAGAAAATAAAAGAGTTTTAAATTAGTTTTGCCAAACAAGGCCCTTAAATATGTTTTAAAGAGTTTTTACCAAACATGGGCTTAACTACTAAAAATTTATTTTTAAACAAATAATGAGTTTTGTCAAACAAGCCCTAGTGGCTTTTGATTTTCAAAAACAAGTAACTGATATATATTAAGTAGAGATATAATGTATATGTCAGTTACATTGTTATGTAATAATACGTATAATATATCTATAGTCAGTTATGTTATACTACGTTAGAAAACAAAACTAGTCTGTGTTAGAAAGAAAAAGAAAGAACAGAGTAAACTAGAGAGAAAAGAGAGAAGAAGAAGAGAGAAAGAAAGATAGAGGAGGAAGGAGTTTTGAGAAATCAAAACTAGAAGCCTATCATCAGTATCATCATATGAATCATCATCTTCTTCTAAGCAAAAGGGTATAATCCAATTTTAATTGTTGTTCTTCATTGTTTTTATTCTCTTTAAATAGGTTGTCATGATAAACTATAAATTAATGATCAATATGTGTTAGATTATGTATATAAACTATTATATATGAGTTATATGATAGTTTATGTGGTTCAATTCATGTAAATATGATGAACATGAAGAAATCATGTTCATAGCAATTTACAGTGAACTAGTTTGAAAAATAGTTTCTTAAATATCAAAAATTGTGTGTGATTATGCTATGATTATGAGAATTAAGTTTACATTATGATAATATATCAAGAAACAAAATTAACATGTTTTGAATCATGTGATTTAGGTTAAAAACGAACTCACAGTGTTACCTTTCCTCAAGAAAGCTTATCAATGGTGTTTTCTTCAAAATCATAGAAATTAGTGTTTTGATTATGTGTTGTGGTGTTTATGTATGTTAAAATCGTGTTAGAAGTTTAAGATTTTGTTTTTATAAAGTTTCATATGCATTACGTTAGTTAAAATCAGACTTTGGTGCGAAGAAATAAGCCAAATTGGCTTATTTTTCTGCACAGCTCGCGAGCCGGGGAACTCACCAGCCGGGGGCCCGTCCAAGTAGGGATTTAGCCTAGAATTCCAGCCCTAGCAGGGCTACATGCTGTCTGGAGTGGTTTAAGTGTTGTAAGGCAAAACTATTTTTGACCTCCTGTAGTAAAACAAGCATAACTTCTTCATATGAACTCCGATTAAGGCAGTTCAGAATGATTCGGAAAGATAACGAGTAGACCTACAACTTTTATTCTTTAAGTTTTATGATTTGAAGTCATTAGAAGGGGTCAAAATGGCCATCCTTGTTACTGATGTGTATTTAGAGGCAATCGGAGGGCGTCGAACATGCACATACGCAAGTATAGTGCTGACGAGTATAAAAGATGTTGTTCTAAGTTATAAAACATGATTATTATAAAATATAATGATGCCTAACATTAATCAATGATGTAATGACAATTATGTCGGCTTAAACAAACGTTAAGTGACGATTAAAAGAGAAGTATAAAGAAATTTGAAACAAATGTTAACTTAATTAATGTTAACAAACATTATACATCTAATGTGATGTAAAGAAGAGGTTTAAGACTTAACTAAATATTTAGTGTATTAAAGGGGAACGTAATGAGAAGTAAAAAGGAAGTTTAACGTAAATAAATCGAATAAACAACGAGGAGCCCTAACAGGACTTAACCAATAAATTGAACATTGTGTATCAAACCTAAAGAAGATGATAGTAGATCGTAAAGTAGAGTTACTGTGACACCCCCAAATCCGGGTACTTCGTTTCCACGTGATTTGGTGTTCACTTTCTAATATAACATACATCTACTCAATGAATAATGTAAAATAAACTACAACTTAAATTAGAATAGATAAATCTCCCTTAAAACAAGGGTTACAACCTTTTCAAGATAATCCCGATTTACTCTAACCCTGACATGAATATAATAAAGTGCAGGAAACAAAAACATAACATTCAAGTCTTATTACAATCATTCTCAATATAATAAAAACAAGTCTTCACTTGATTTGCTTTCCCTTGTCCGTACTTGTAGACGGAGCATCAGCGTTATCAACCTTAACTGAAATTGTTATTTAATGCAAGAGTGAGCAAACCACAGCTCACTGGAGTTTAACAATAACATAGACATGAAATGATATATTTAAAAGAATCTGAACAACTTAGCTTGCTTCAATAATAAAAAATTGAATAATAATTCTCTATCAACATTAAAATTCGAATATAGAATTTATCTGAGGGTCATAAGATCTTTGAACTCTTGTCCTAGGTTATAAATATTTCTATTTAAACCTTTAACAGTCAATAAGACTATGGACCTTAACTCGTACTTAGGGAGATCAGCCCTTCGTACCATGTATTGTGCACAAACATCATAACGCTATGCGTAGTAACCTCCCCTAGTAAATAGGGTTGTTCAACTCAGTAATTTGAATTCGAGTCTGCACCAAAGAAAGTTTGGTTTGGATAAGCTTACAAGGGTAATTTAGAATTCACGTTCATCGACTAAGGATTAGTTGAATCGACTTTCAATAATTCATAAATAAAAGAATTATGAATTAACATATGCTTTTAGAAGTAAATTTAAAGCATTTAACATAATAAAGGGATCTTACTTAAACTATAAGTTAAGATCATTTCAATTAAATAACAATTGTACAATACAGAAATGGAAAGGACATTCTCAATAATGAATATATGAATTTCAGAAATTATACAAAATTAGGGTTTAGAAAACTTGCATAAAATTAACGAGTTTAGGGTTTAGAAGACTTGCATTTGCATAAAATTAACGAGTTTAGGGTTTAGAAGACTTGCATAAAATTAACGAGTTTAGGGTTTAGAAGACTTGCCTCAAGCGCAAGCTACTTAATTCAATTCACGTACTTTAATACTTCCTATACACATTCAATTATAATAATCTAAATCAGTTAATACATAACTAATTCTCATAAGTGGTTAACCCTCGTGATTAACTCACTCTAATTAAATAAACAATAATAATTAACTATCACATAGTTAATCACATCACACATATACTCACATAATTAAATTAATTATGTATTTAACTAAATTATAATTAAACAATTATAATTCCAACACTTAATCAAATTATAATTACCATTTAAATTATAAATAATTATAATTTAAAATCAATTAAACTACATTCATGCATTTATAATTACACAATTTATAATTAATCATGTAATTATTAATTTAATTAATAATTACTTAAACTATAACATGCATTATAATTACACAATTTATAATTAATTATGTAATTATCAATTTAGAATCCACAATTAAACATGCATTTATTAAATTATAATTACATAAATTATAATTTAAATTAACATCTAATAAATCAACCTTTATTCATTATAATTTAACAAAATTATAATTTAAAATAAACATTTACTTTTGATTATAATTATTTAAATTATAATCATATATCACATTTAAATAATAATTCAAATCATACTTTAAGGTTTTCAAACCTCTTTTCTTTTCTAAATATAAATTTGTCAAATTTATGTTAACAACATGTTGTAGCAACTAGATACATGCTCACTGTCATAGCATAATTAAACTAAGCTTAGAATTAACACGGCATAAAAACTAAAGTCACTGCCACTGCCTGGGACATGGCGCAGCTGCGCCACATTTAGCCTTGACACCGACGCAGCTGCGCAAGGGTCAATCCTGAGAAAACCCAGCGGCGCAGCTGCGCCGCTTCTACCCTTACTGCGTGCGCAGCTGTGCCGGCAACGGACAAAAACAGAGCAGCTTCGCGAACAGTGCAGAGAAAAGCTAATTTGGTTTAATTCTCTACAATGAGTTCTCAATACAGCCAATATTTGATATATATATATATATATATATATATATATATGTATATATATAATCATAACAGAAACATAATATGCAGTTTCTAACATGTTTTGGATATACACATATCTCAAATAACAAGCTTTAAAACACTTAATTCTGTAAACTTTGAATAAAAGTAGTTTTCAGTGTTCTCGATACATTTAAACACTGTCAATGCATTTTTAAATCAAATCACATAATTCAATTCATCATAAATTCGTTTCTTGATAACTGAACATAATCTAACATGAATTTGTACGATAATTAACAATTAAACATGAATTCCTTTGATTTACAAGAGAAAACTATCCTATTTATATAGTTTCAAAAATACTTCCCCTGTAATGAATTCATCATGCTTATCATATAGTCATGAATTGAAAAATCTAATTCATCATACTAATCCATTATAACAAATTTCTAATAAGCATATTAACACACAATTAATTCGTACTTTTACTCTAAATCTCAACCAAATATATAAATTTCATAATAACACATATCCTCCATTAAAACATGTTCTGACAAAAATTTGATTTCTGAAATTCCTTGATCATGACATACAATTCATATAATAATCATTATAAACACAATTTATATATGTACATCATATTTGTATAACTTTCATGCTAAATCATATACACCGAGAACTCATATTCATGAAGAAAACATATTGAAATATAAAGAAATTGAAATAATACCCTTTTTGCTTAGATGATTGAAGAAGAAGATGATAGTGATTCCCTTCAAGCTTCTCAATTTATATCTTTTCTTTCTCTTCCTCTTCTCTCTATCTTCTTCTCTGTTATTTTCTCTGCTCTTTCTCTCTTTCTTTTCTTAGTTTTAGACTAACTTTAGAAAAACTAACGTACTGATAGTATATACATATAATATAGAACATAGGTAATATATGTAACTCCCATATAATAAGTATATGCACTAACTACTAATAATTACGTAAGTTACAAAATTCAAAAGCCAACTTGGCTTGTTTGGATACAAGAAAATTAGAAACTAGTTTTACTAACTTAGGCATGGTTTAGGTAAATTAGGTTTAAGCTAGTGTAAGGGCCCTGTTTGGCAATAATTTTTAAAACAAAAGCAAGGGCCTTGTTTGGTAAAAATTATTTAAAAATTCTTTTTCTTTTATTTTAATAAATCATTTTGACACATACTTTAATGTCATATTTTAATCAATTAAATATTAATCATCTAATTTAATCAATTAAAATCTAACATCCATTAATCACATAAAATTTGCCACATAATTATAATTACTCGCTAATTATAATTCATGTAACACTTCATCACATAATTCATCTAATTCAATTATCTCAATTAAATTAGAACTATAATATAACATTAATATTAATTAAATAAATATTACACATTCATTTAATTAGTATATAACACTTAATTAAATCACTCCATAAATCACATAATTTATTTATTTAAATCAATAAATAAATCACATAAAATATTTATTTATCTCAATAAATATCAAAATTAATTATAAAATCTCAATCGTTACAATCTTCTCTCCTTAAAAGGATTCTGTCCCCAGAATCACAAAAAAAAAAAAAAAAAAAAAAAAATCTCGTCTATTACAGTCTTTCCTCCTTAAAAGGATTCTGTCCCCAGAATCAGTATATAAGGGGTTACATAACTAAGCAAATAAATGCGGATAAGACTTCATCATAACATATTCGAGTTTCCACTTAGCTTCTTCAGCACTGTGGTTCCTCCAGATTACCTTAACAGAAGGTATCACTTTATTCCTAAGTACTTGTTCTTTTCTATCAATTATTTGAACAAGCACTTCTTCATATGTTAAGTCTTTATCAAATTGTAAAGGTTCATATTCTATTATATGTTTATAATCGTGCTTGTAAGGTCTTAACACAGAAATATGGAAGACATTATGTATATTCTCGAGCTCCGGAGGTAATGCAATCTCGTAAGCAACCTCGCCCACCTTTCGTATTACCTCAAAAGGTCCAATGAATCGGGGACTCAGCTTCCCCTTCTTACCGAATCGAATTTTCCCCTTCCAGGGAGATACCTTCAGAACAATGAAACTTTTTGGTAAGAATTCTCGGTTCTGTCGATGTAAATCGGCATACTTCTTCTGTCTGTCTTGAGCAACAACTAATCTCGTTCTGATCAGCTTTACAATTTCGGTGGTTTGTTGTACCAATTCTGGTCCCAACAATTGACGTTCACCGACTTCATCCCAGCACAAAGGTGTTCTGCATTTTCTGCCATATAACGCTTCGTAAGGCAGTATGCCTATACTCGCATGGTGACTATTGTTGTACGCGAACTCTACCAATGGTAGATGATCCTCCCAGCTTCCTTTGAAGTCCATCACACAAGCTCTCAGCATATCCTCAAGCGTTTGAATCGTTCTTTCGCTCTGGCCATCGGTCTGAGGATGATACGCTGTACTCATTCGCAATTGTGTTCTCATACATTCTTACAATCGCTTCCAGAAATTAGACGTGGAACGTGGATCTCTGTCGGACACAATCGACACTGGAACACCATGTCGAGAAATAATTTCCTTCACGTAGAGCTTCGCTAGTTTATCCAGGTTGTCCTTGACCCTGATCGGCAGAAAGTGGGCTGACTACGTCAGTCGATCCACTATAACCCATATCGCATCATATCCCTTCTGAGTCGTTGGAAGTCCTACCACAAAATCCATCGTGATGTGCTCCTACTTCCACTCTGGAATTTCTAACGGTTGCAGCAAACCACTTGGTCTCTGGTGTTCTGCTTTGACTTTCTGACATGTTAAGCATTTCGCAACGCATTCAGCCACGTCCCTCTTCATATTCGGCCACCAGAAATGATGCTTGAGATCCTGGTACATCTTCGTACTCCCAGGGTGAATAGAATATCTAGAACTATGAGCTTCGCTCAAAATCTCCTCTTTGACCTCTAGTACTGGCGGTACCCAGATTCTACCTTCAAATCGTAACAGTCCTTCATTATCGACCTTGAACTTGAACTCTTCGCCATCATTTAACCTCGTCCGAATCTTTTCACATTCTTCATCATGAAGTTGTGCTTCTTTCACTTTGTCTATTAAAGTAGAACCAGTGGTTACTTGAAACAACATCTAATCCGATTCTTTCGAAAACTTCACTTCCAACTCCAATCTAGCCATTTGTTCTATTAACCGATCCTGATCAGTTAACACGTTCAGCTTCTCCCGACCTTTTCTGCTCAAAGCGTCGGCAACAACGTTAGCTTTACCCGGATGGTAAAGTATCTCGCAATCATAGTCTTTAATCAGTTCCAACCATCTTCTTTGGCGCATGTTCAAATCCTTCTGGGTAAATATATACTTCAGACTCTTGTGATCTGTGTATATTTCACACTTCTCTCCATATAAGTAGTGCCTCCAAATCTTTAGGGCAAACACTACTGCCGCCAATTCTAGATCATGGGTCGGATACCCCTTCTCGTAATCCTTCTGCTGACGTGACGCATAGGCAATAACTTTGCCGCTCTGCATCAACACACAGCCTAATCCTTTATGTGAGGCATCGCTATATACTACGAAATTTTCCGAACTATCCGGTAAAGACAATACAGGCGCAGTACTCAACCTCTTCTTCAGCTCTTGAAAACTGTCCTCAAACTCCTCCGTCCAAACAAACTTAACTGTTTTACGAGTCAAATTCGTCAATGGAGTTGCGATTCTAGAAAAGTCTTGAATAAATCTTCGGTAATAACCAGCCAATCCTAAGAAACTTCTCACTTCAGACGGCGTCTTCGGCTGTTCCCAACTAATTACGGCATCAACTTTCGACGGATCTACCGAAATACCATCCTCGTCGATCATGTGGCCAAGAAATTGCACACGTTCCAACCAGAATTCACATTTCAAGAATTTAGCGTAAAGCTTTTCTTGTCTCAGGCCTTCTAAGGTTAGTCGTAAGTGTTCAGCATGCTCCTCCTCGGTCTTGGAATAAACCAGGATGTCATCTATGAACACTATCATGAACTTGTCCAGAAATGGCTTGAACACCCTGTTCATTAAGTCCATAAATGCAGCTGGGGCATTCGTGAGACCAAATGACATCACCAAGAACTCGTTATGACCATATCGAGTTCTAAAAGCCATTTTCGGTATATCTTCCTTCCTCACCTTCAACTGATGATACCCGCTTCTCAAATCAATTTTCGAGAAGTATTTCACACCCTTTAGTTGATCAAACAAGTCATCGATCCTAGGTAAAGGATACCTATTCTTGATCGTAACTTTATTCAACTCTTTATAATCAATGCAAAGACGCATCGACCCATCCTTCTTCTTCACGAATAAGATAGGCGCTCCCCACGGCGAAACGCTAGGTTGAATAAACTTCTTGTCTAGCAGTTCTTGCAGTTGAACCATCAGTTCCTTCATCTCGACTGGAGCCATTCGGTACGGAGCCTTCGAAATCGGAGCAGTTCCCGGCGCTAGATCGATCACGAACTCTGTCTCCCTATCTGGTGGAAGTCCTGGCAAATCGCTTGGAAAAACGTCCACAAACTCCTTAACTACCGATATCTCCTCCACCTTCGGGCTTTCCTTACGCGAATCTACTATGTAGGCTAGATATCCTACACAGCCTTGCGTCAGAAGTTTCTTGGCTTGCATAACCGTCAGACAACTTGCTTGCCTAGGCGATTTGCTACCATAGAATACCACCTTCGACGGAGTCGTAAGGTTTACCGACTTCTTCTGACAGTCGATTACCGCCCCATGGTTGAACAACCAATCCATACCTAGTATGACGTCGAATTCCCCAAGTTTTTTCGGAATTAAATCTACTCTAAGCTCCTGACCCTTAATGTCCAATCTATAGTTCTTATAAACGCTCCTAACAGGAATAACTTCCCTATTCGCAATCTCTATGTTCAAAGGGTAAATTAACTCCTCTACAGGTAAGTCTAGGGTTCTAGCAAAATCATCAGATATGAATGAGCAAGTAGCACCCGAATCAAATAATACATATGCATTTATACTATTGACCGAATAATACCTGACACCACATCTTTTGATTGCACAGCATCCTGCACTGTCATATTGAATGTCCGTGCAGTGGGTCGAACAGCTTGCAATGGTGCAGCGATAGTAACGGTACTGCCGCTTCCATTCCCTCCGCTCCCTGTTGACCCTGCCGTCAACTTCTTCGGGCAGTTGCGAGCCATGTGATCTTTGGATCCACATGTAAAGCAAGCTCCCTTCTTCGGTTTTGGGCAATTAGGCGCGATGTGGCCTTCCTGACCACAGTTGAAGCACACCCGCTTTCCCTTCATGCACATGCCAGTGTGATTCTTACCGCATGTAGCACATGCTTCGAACTTCCTCTTTTGCTGGCTTCCTTGCTGACTCCCAGCAGAGGTATTATCGGACCACTTCCTCTTCTGGTTCACAGCGCTGCTACCCCCAGTCTTGGTTTCTACCTCATTATTCTTCTTCTTATCTTGGTTGAACTTCGTCACCGCGTCGCTTCCTCCTTCAGCAAGTATGGCTTTCTCCAACACCGCTGCAAAGGTATTCATCTGGAACATGGAAACCTTGTTGTAGAGCCAGGGCTTTAGTCCCCGCTCAAACCTGTCTCGCTTTCCTAGCGTCAGTGCTGACCTGGTATGTAGCGAACCTGGCCAACTCGTTAAACTTAGCGGCATACTCAGACACCGTCATCCCTCCTTGCTTAAGTTCTAGGAACTGGACCTCCATCTGGTCCTGCGAACTCACTAGAAAATACATCTCGTAGAACATTTCCTTGAAACGTTCCCACGTGATGACTCCCTCTCCCTCTCGAGTCTTGTTAGCCTGCCACCAAAAGCTAGCATCCGACTTCAACATGAAAGCCGCGAACATTGTCTTTTGGTCTTCTCCTACCCTAGCCACGTCAAATACCTTCTCCATTTCCATAACCCATGTCTGAGCTTCGATAGGGTTAGTCGATCCTTTGAACTCAGGCGGTCCTACTGCCTTAAATTCCTTGAAAGTAGTACCCTGCACTTGCGGCTGATTCGCAAGAGCTTCTGTCAACAGATTCACCAACTGCTGAACCGAATTGGGATTCGTTCCCTCGTTATTGTTGTTGTTCGTCGAACCCTCAGGATTTTGACGTGGTACTCTTCTTCTAGGAGGCATTTTCTGTTAAGAAAATATTATTATTAGACCCTTTATTCAATTATTAAGTACTCCAGTTCATACTTAAACGTTCGAATAACTTAGTTCACATAGAACACATAGCACATCAATAAACTTCGTTTATTCATTAGTCGTAGTTTAAAAACATCAACCAGATAGCATTTCTGCCATTTACATCACCCTTCCTGAACTGGAAAAGTTACAGGATTACATTATTAACTCATCCCATTCTTATCTCAAATTATGGAATTTACTTTATTTACTACAAAAAACAACACATAAACAAAAGCTCTACTACTACTGCTAATACCACTGCTAATACCACTGCTAATACCACTGCCTAGGCATATTAATACGTCGCACAGCCTCTCTACGTTCCTCTTCTATTACCCGAAATGCCGTTCTTCGGTCCACCACATACCACGGTAAACCTTGGAACTGAGCTGGGTAGTAGAAAATACGGTCCTGAGCTCTCTCTATCGCTGTATGAAAAGCATATTTCGTTTCCCTCAGCTTGGCTCTCTTGGCTTCAGCTTCACCTTCAGCTTCAGCTCGATCGGCTCGTTGATTAGCCCTCAAGCTTGACTCTTCAGCTCTGGCACGCTTCCTCGATTCCTCCTGGATGTCTTGATTAAGCTTTGCCAATTCAAAACGAGCAGCATCTCTTTCGAACTCCATATGTATCAGGTTCCACTGTGCATCTCCTAGTGCACTATCCATCTCTTCGATAGTCTCATCACGCTGCTGAATAGTCTCTTCGAGATCTCCTATTCATCCATGAAGTTCCACATTGCTATCGTAGACTGCCTCGTACATCTCAGCACTAGTAGAGTGAGGTGGGAATTCCTCTTCGATATCCTCTCCCTCCTCTTCCTCCTCTTCAGACTCATCCTCGTCCTCATCCTCTGGAATAGGTGTCAGCTCACGCTCTCGACCAGCTACGGTGATCACTAGAGATGGCTCTCTCCTAACCAGCTGCTCCCAGACAATATATATGTCAAGGGGCTCCTCCTCTCTAGGCACCTGAGGTACATCCTCTCTAGCCTGACCAGGTTCTCCCATGTTCGACATCCTGACAAAAGAATTTTAAAGTTCATTATTACGTGATAATGAATCGTCACTCTTCGAATACTATAATGTAAACACATAGGCACATAAGGTAGTTTATTATCTTTACCTAGCATCACTATCTTTTCGATCTTACCATAAGGCTACTACCTAAGATTTTTTCCACCTAAGGTTTCATAACCTATAGCTCTGATACCAACCTGTGACACCCCCAAATTCGGGTACTTCGTTTTCACATGATTTGGTGTTCACTTTCTAATATAACATACATCTACCCAATGAATAATGTAAAATAAACTACAACTTAAATTAGAATAGATAAATCTCCCTTAAAACAAGGGTTACAACCTTTTCAAGATAATTCCGATTTACTCTAACCCTGACATGAATATAATAAAGTGCGGAAACAAAAACATAACATTCAAGTCTTATTACAATCATTCTAAATATAATAAAAGCAAGTCTTCACTTGCTTTGCTTTCCCTTGCCCTTACTTGTAGACGGAGCATCAGCGTTATCAACCTTAACTGAAATTGTTATTTAATGCAAGAGTGAGCAAACCATCTCACTGGAGTTTAACAATAACATAGACATGAAATGATATATTTAAAAGAATCTGAACAACTTAGCTTGCTTCAATAATAAAAAATTGAATAATAATTCTCTATCAACATTAAAATTCGAATATAGAATTTATCTGAGGGTCATAAGACCTTTGAACTCTTGTCCTAGGTTATAAATATTTCTATTTAAACCTTTAACAGTCAATAAGACTATGGACCTTAACTCGTACTTAGGGGGATCAGCCCTTCGTACCATGTATTGTGCACAAACATCTTAACGCTATGCGTAGTAACCTCCCCTAGTAAATAGGGTTGTTCAACTCAGTAATTTGAATTCGAGTCCGCACCAAAGAAAGTTTGGTTTGGATAAGCTTACAAGGGTAATTTAAAATTCACGTTCATCGACTAAGGATTAGTTGAATCGACTTTCAATAATTCATAAATAAAAGAATTATGAATTAACATATGCTTTTAGAAGTAAATTTAAAGCATTTAACATAATAACTGGATCTTACTTGAACTATAAGTTAAGATCATTTTAATTAAATAACAATTGTCCAATACAGAAATGGAAAGGACATTCTCAATAATGAATATATGAATTCCAGAAATTATACAAAATTAAGGTTTAGAAGACTTGCATAAAATTAACGAGTTTAGGGTTTAGAAGACTTGCATAAAATTAACGAGTTTAGGGTTTAGAAGACTTGCCTCAAGCGCAAGCTACTTAATTTAATTCACGTACTTTAATACTTCCAATACACATTCAATTATAATAATCTAAATCAGTTAATACATAACTAATTCTCATAAGTGGTTAACCCTCGTGGTTAACTCACTCTAATTAAATAAACAATAATAATTAACTATCACATAGTTAATCACATCACACATATACTCACATAATTAAATTAATTATGTATTTAACTAAATTATAATTAAACAATTATAATTCCAACACTTAATCAAATTATAATTACCATTTAAATTATAAATAATTATAATTTAAAATCAATTAAACTACATTCATGCATTTATAATTACATAATTTATAATTAATCATGTAATTATCAATTTAATTAATAATTACTGAAACTATGACATGCATTATAATTACACAATTTATAATTAATTATGTAATTATCAATTTAAAATTCACAATTAAACATGCATTTATTAAATTATAATTACATAAATTATAATTTAAATTAACCTCTAATAAATCAACCTTTATTCATTATAATTTAACAAAATTATAATTTAAAATAAACATTTACTTTTGATTATAATTATTTAAATTATAATCATATATCACATTTAAATAATAATTCAAATCATACTTTAAAGTTTTCAAACCTCTTTTCTTTTCTAAATATAAATTTGTCAAATTTATGTTAACAACATGTTGTAGCAACTAGATACATGCTCACTGTCATAGCATAATTAAACTAAGCTTAGAATTAACACGGCATAAAAACTAAAGTCACTGCCACTGCCTGGGACACGGCGCAGCTGCGCCACATTTAGCCTTGACATCGGCACAGCTGCGCAGGGGTCAATCCTGAGAAAACCCAGCGGCGCAGCTGCGCCGCTTCTACCCTTACTGCCTGCGCAGCTGCGCCGGCAATGGACAGAAAAAGAGAAGCTTCGCGAACAGTATAGAGAAAAGCCAATTTAGCTTAATTCTCTACAATGAGTTATCAATACAGCCAATATTTGATATATATATATATATATATATATATATATATTATCATAACAGAAACATAATATGTAGTTTCTAACATGTTTTGGATATACACATATCTCAAATAACAAGCTTTAAAACACTTAATTCTGTAAAATTTGAATAAAAGTAGTTTTCAGTGTTCTCGATACATTTAAACACTGTCAATGCATTTTTAAATCAAATCACATAATTCAATTCATCATGAATTCGTTTCTTGATAACTGAACATAATCTAACATGAATTTGTACGATAATTAACAATTAAACATGAATTCCTTTGATTTACAAGAGAAAACTATCCTATTTATATAGTTTCAAAAATACTTCCCCTGTAATGAATTCATCATGCTTATCATATAGTCATGAATTGAAAAATCTAATTCATCATACTAATCCATTATAACAAATTTCTAATAAGCATATTAACACACAATTAATTCATACTTTTACTCTAAATCTCAACCAAATATATAAATTTCATAATAACACATATCCTCCATTAAAACATGTTCTGACAAAAATTTGATTTCTGAAATTCCTTGATCATGACATACAATTCATATAATAATCATTATAAACACAATTTATATATGTACATCATATTTGTATAACTTTCATGCTAAATCATATACACCGAGAACTCATATTCATGAAGAAAACATATTGAAATATAAAAAAATTGAAATAATACCCTTTTTGCTTTGATGATTGAAGAAGAAGATGATAGTGATTCCCTTCAAGCTTCTCAAGTTATATCTTTTCTTTCTCTTCCTCTTCTCTCTATCTTCTTCTCTGTTATTTTCTCTGCTCTTTCTCTCTTTCTTTTCTTAGTTTTAGAACTAACTTTAGAAAAACTAACGTACTGATAGTATATACATATAATATAGAACATAGGTAATATATGTAACTCCCATATAATAAGTATATGCACTAACTACTAATAATTACGTAAGTTACAAAATTCAAAAGCCAACTTGGCTTGTTTGGCTACAAGAAAATTAAAAACTAGTTTTACTAACTTAGGCATGGTTTAGGTAAATTAGGTTTAAGCTAGTGTAAGGGCCCTATTTGGCAACAATTTTTAAAACAAAAGCAAGGGCCTTGTTTGGTAAAAATCATTTAAAAATTCTTTTTCTTTTATTTTAATAAATTATTTTGACACATACTTTAATGTCATATTTTAATCAATTAAATATTAATCATCTAATTTAATCAATTAAAATCTAACATCCATTAATCACATAAAATTTGTCACGTAATTATAATTACTCGCTAATTATAATTCATATAACACTTCATCACAAATTCATCTAATTCAATTATCTCAATTAAATTAGAACTATAATATAACATTAATATTAATTAAATAAATATTACACATTCATTTAATTAGTATATAACACTTAATTAAATCACTCCATAAATCACATAATTTATTTATTTAACTCAGCAAATAAATCACATAAAATATTTATTTATCTCAATAAATATTAAAATTAATTATAAAATCTCAATCGTTACAATCTTCCCTCCTTAAAAGGATTCTGTCCCCAGAATCACAAAAAAAATAATCTCGTCTATTACAGTTACTTAAACGATTACTAAGCATTGATATGTAACTAATAAATGATGTGCTTGATTATATATTATATAGGATACGTAAGGTGCAAACAGGTATAAGTTGTTTTTCAGTAATTGGTAATCTACGATCAAGACAAGTCTTCCAGTTCCTATGTGCTACTTGAATTTAATTTTTTTTATTACGTGTATTCATGGTATCAATATGAGATGTTGAATTACATGTTACTTGCTATGAATTAGAAAAGTCAAATTATGACTATATTTGGTTGAGTTATGGAACTCTACATGTGATATATGGAATGTTGAGCATGTGGAACTTATATTTATATTGAACTGATATTTATGCTGAGCATGAAATCTTATAATTATTTTAAATTGAGATATTGTGATAACCCGAATAATTATAGATGGTGAGTTATAAAGTATATATAAATTCTACAAGTAGAGTATATATAGTAGTGATCCTTAGAAAGGAAACGAACGAGTTAAAGAATATATAATATTTGATATATGATTGTGTTTAATTGAAAGTTATGTAATAAAACCTAATAGTTATTGAAGAAATGAATGAAGTATATATATATATATGTAAAACGTTTTGCTAAGTTAACGTGTTGAATTTATTCAACAATAAAATTGTGAAAGAGATTTTTTATGAAAATCGAGTAAGGGAGGTTTCGTTGATTTCGAGGACGAAATCCTTATAATGAGGGAATGATGTGACATCCCGAATTTTTAAAAATTTATAAATGAAAATTTAATAAATAAAATTCTTATTATGAGATGTTTCGAGTTTGAGTATGTGTATACGTGTCATATATTGTGAAATATGTGATTTGGTGTGAAGAGAATTGTATATATTAATTTTAATATTTATTGAAGTAAATAAATATTTTGATTGAATTATTTATTGAGATTATGTGATTATTATGGAGTAATATAATTAAGTGTAATATATTAATTAAATAAATATTTAATATTTAATTTAATTGACGTAATGATTTTATGTTATAGTTCTAATTTAATTGAAATAATTAAATTAGATGAGTTATGTGATGAGTGTTACGTGAAATTATAATTAGCGAGTAATTATAATAATATGACAATTTTATGTGATTAATTGATGTTAATTTTTAATTAATTAAATTAGAGTGTTAAGATTTAATTAATTAAAAGTATAACATCAAGAATATGTGTTAAAGGATTTATTAAAAAGAATTAAAAGAATTTTTAAAACGTTTTCCCAAACAAGACCCTTACTTTTGTTTTAAACCTGTTTTACCAAAATAAGGCCTTAACTACTAAAAATCTATTTTTTAAAATAACTTGTTTTGTCAAACAAGCCTTAGGGCTTTTTAAATTCTAAATGTGTAACCTATATTATTTGTGATAACTCGAGAATTTATAAAATCTTAAATGATTAAAATAAATATTAAGGAATAAAACCTAGATGGAAATTAGAGGAATAATTAAAAAAAAATAAAGAACCTATATGGTTTGATTTGAATTCTTAAAATGTGTAAATATATAAGTAAACATATATATATATATATATATATATATATATATATATATATATTGTGATGTGCTATAAATACTTTAGCAAGAGGAATGATAAGGATAAATATAGTATGAGATTTGTGGGACATGTCTCAACGTATTAAATTATTAGGTATGAGTATGTATATTATTTAATTGCTTATATTTGTTTATTATATAATAAACAAATAAAAAAAACTAATGTAGCCTAATATATATATTAGGTATGCGAATTGAATAACCTAAGGGTTATGGCATGAAAGAATATTAATATTGAAAATATTAACTAACTCTAAGGAATTTATTTTATTATCTCAATTTATTAATTTTATAACCTAATTAAAGCAAGTCTAATTGGGTTAAGTAATTAAATATATTTGAGTAAGGATTTGATTTATAAATTGAGTGAATAGAAATCCTAATTAAATGATTAAGATATGATAGAATTATAGATAGTGGACTATGTTAATTTACATAGCCCAAATATTTTATTATCAAGTCTAAAGTAATTAAAGGAATGACCCAAGTCTTGGCCCAATGGAAGAGGAAGTTAGACATTTAGTAAGTTAATAAAGCAATAAAAAAACAAACCAAGTAGGGAGCAAAATGGGTTAGAAAATTCGGCCCATATAGAGAGGAGAAGAAAGGTTCATGAATGTAATGATTAAGTATACCTACTCTAAACAACTCCCCACCAACTCCAACATGTGTCACCCATTTATTAAGCCACTCATTTTGCTCAAGTGTGCAAGCAATGGTTTCATTAATAAGAGAGAGAGAGAGAGAGCTAGAGTGTTGGGTAAAAATATTACATACATATGATATATCTATATCATATTTACCAACACACAAATCATTCATTCTCTTTGTTACTTTATTTCATTCTCTTACTTATTTGCTAACTATCCAAAGCAAACCTAGAGAGAGGGGAGAGGGGAGAGGGGAGAGGGATGGTGGGAAGAGGGAGAGAGAGAAGGAAGTTTGATATTTCTTCTCCCCTAAATCATCATCTATTTGGATAGATCAAGAAAGAATATTTACAAAGCAAAGGTATAAGCTTTAAACTAGTTCATAAAATTTGTATTTTATTGTTCTAGATCAAAACATGGATCTATGATTCAAAACTCCAAAACCTTAGATCTATATGTTTATAGGTGTTATATGTTTGGATCTATCACTTTTAAATTTCAAAAGTTAGATCAAAAACAAGAAGAATGAAACAATGTTTCAAAAGTTTAAAAATCTTAATTTTTCTTAGCATAGATTATGATTTGCTTTGATTTGATGAAGTTTTGATGTAATAGATCATGGATCATGGTAGATCCATGAGTCTTAGAGGTATTACTATGTGTTATGATGGTTTATGATGGCTAATGTTGGATTAATCAAGAGATCATGAAAGTTTTCTTACAAAATACAAAACTGGAAAAATTAGATTTTAAGAAAACGTAACCTGAAATTCAAACGACCACATCTCTTAGTGTATTTCGAATTTTTGAGTGTGGTTAATTTTTAGAGTTAGATCTAGAAGTCTTATAACTTTTTCAAGTGGAATCACTTAAAAAAGAGTTATAGATTTTCGCGTGGACTGTTTGTAGCAAAGTAGGCTAAATCTAAAAATTGCTAAAAAGTAATCTTTCCAGAAATGACAAGGGCAATTTTGATAACTTATTTTATGAAATAAAATCCAATATTTTGAGACATTAAAATATATGTTGTAAAGTATCTTGTGTCCAAAAATGATCTCATTCCGACTTAAATTGTGTAAGTTATGACCATTTTAATATTTGTTTTTTTCTGACAAAAATTGCTATAACCGGAGTTGTATAACTCCGATGGCCATGAAATTTAAACTGGTGGCTCACAATAACATGTGTAAGATCCCGCCAAGAGTTGAGAATTTCTGGAGTTAAGCGTGATGTAGCAAATTTCTTAAGGAATTAACTAGAAATGAATTTTTGAAAAATACTAAAGGAAATTAAAAAATTCCTGAAAAATTATTTTTGTGTATGAAATACATGTATTTCTGTGTGTACAAAAGATAAAAAAAAAATAATAAGATGTTTAGATTAAAAAAAGGGAAATCCAGCTTGCTGGATTGGCCATCAGGTTGCTGGATTGCAATCTGGTTTGCTGGATTGACCATCAAGATGCTGGAATGATCTATTTGGATAATCCAGGATGCTGGATTGGTCTGTTTAGATAATCTAGGCTTCTAGATTGAAGGATTGATGAATCCAGGCTTGCTGAATTTAAGATTTGTTGAATCCAGGCTTGCTGGATTGGATGTCAGTTTGAATCCAGGCTTGCTAGATTGAATGTCAGTTGAATCCAGGCTTGCTAGATTGGAGGTCAGTTGTATGCAGTCTGCTGGATTGAGAATTAGTTACTAAATTGAAATTAACTCTGAATCAAGGTTGCTGGATTAGGTATTCGACTCACTAAATTATAAATGACTTATAAAATGAAAGACTAAGTATTAATTCACAAATTATCTGATACAATAGTGTTAAATCTAAGGTCGTACAATCGTACTCTTTAATGGTTGATGTATAGTAGCTGGGCTAAATGACTCCTTCATATGGGAAAGGGATCTACGAATTAGTAACCGATCTAACTCACTGTGAAAATAGTGTAAACTAGACGAAAACTAATTTGTTAATTGTTTGTGGTAAACCACTCACTATGCTATATTGAAAATTATTAAAGACTCGATGTATGCTAGGTTTAGACTTGTGTATGTATAGTGTTACGGTTATCTAATATTTGACTATGTGTTTAAATGTTAGATAGTTTACTTGTGACGCCCCCAAATTTGGGACCGCCACTTGGTCACTCGAATTCGGTTCGTCACGTTCTCACAATAAAATATAACAATAATAATATGACCATTTGTCGCATTGCACATCGGAAATATAATACACAACTATAACCGAATAGAATACATTTAAATAATATAATTTATTCACGTCCCAAGGTCTCGTAACTTAAATAGTGATTACATAGATTAGACATATCTTAAGCATAAATAACCTTAACTAGTACATAATATCATAAGTTCTTTATTACAATCATAAGTCCTACATAATTAAAGCTACTCAGTAGCCTTTCCCTTGTCCTTATCTGTGTCCAAAGGTCCACACTGCTCTGCCTTAACTAAAATATTTTAGGAAAAGCAAGAATGAGCACAAATTGCCCAGCAAGTAATATACAATAAGGGTGAGTAATAAAATTCTCAATTCTCGAAAGGGTATAGCAAGGTTTGATAGTTCAAGGATAACAAGAATATCAGCAGTTCTCAACAACAGTTGCTGAGGACAAAATAATATCAATGTGATTCAATAATAAATCAATTCAAGATTTCAAGATAACTGAATATTGAGCAGTCACTAAGGACTATGAACTTCTACTAGAATTAACAGTATTAAACTGAATAACCCAAATCAAAAACAAGTACAACAGGTGATCAGCCTAAAATACCTTACGTTATGCATAACAATCAATCGTACTCGAGTGCGCACGTCGGTTCTCCGACAATTATATATTCCCTTCAAAGAAGGTTGTTCTTCTCAGTCAAAGACAAGATCCTGCACCAATCAATTGATTTGGGTCGCTTTTCAACAATATAAGTCTAGCCAAATCAAATGGCATAGATCACAATAATTATAAGTTCAATCTCAAGGTTTAAAGTTCGTAGAATATAAATCGAGTTTTATCTCATATATGATTCATAATATTTGAATTCCAATCTCAAAAGTTTACTTGTACGATAATAATAGCACAAGCTAAATGCATGTCCAATAAAGAGTAGAGTTAGGAACTTGCTTACAATGTTCCTCAAAATAAAAGAAAGACAAAGATAGGATACTCGCACTATAAATGAGTGTAAGTAAGGAAACTTACCTTTAGCGTAGTTTATCCACGAAAAGAAAATCAACACTTTCGAATTCCTATCGTAATACAGTTACGTATATATATGATATTCATTAGTCATATAATTTAATGTCACATCTTATCTTTGGATATACGATCAACACATAAGCTAAGTTTTAATATAGCCATACAGTTATATAGTGTCGTATTAATATAATTTTTATCCTTAACGTTCCTCTTTTCTCAAGTTAAACATCTTTATACATCATTACTATCATGTGAGACTATCACAAATAGCAAACATACGCTATTTAGCGAGTTATAGCATTACTATAAGCTAACCGTCAAATCGAATTCAAGTAACAACATATGATATCACATAGCATATAACCATTCTTAATTTCATTATCGCAAGTTTTAACTTACAATTTACATGGTATTAAGGGATAGAAAAGTCATGTGGTTATCATGCTTTATAACTTGACTATACGTTCTACATAGAGGTCACATAATCTGTTAATACACATGCTCATAGTGTTCATATTATATATTCATAACTAGCATTGTTTAGTACTTGGAAACATGCCTTAAACTCATGTCTGATTAAATTATCATTATGTCTACCACATACGAATCATGTTTAGAGACATGTTAAACCCAACATGCCATCTTAACCCTTCAGAATCTAGATACTCATGTGATGCAACTCTATTTTTGAAAATATGTTCAAGATTGCCTTTGAAATCACTTTATCATAATACTGCAATAGAACACATATAAGGCAACTTTAAAAGCTCTTATCATACGTAACTAAGTCATGATAACCTCCTTTCAAGATCAGGAACTATATCTTGTAGCATTCATATTCATTAGCTTACTATGCTAAGCTTTTCTTTTAAAATAATTTCTAACACAAGCTAACTCGTATGATCATGACAAAGACGCTATAACCACTATATCATGCTTATATATATCTGAAATCAAACACGTATATAATGCAGTAAGTTCAGAATTCGTAGAACATGTATTACTTCAAAGTTTATTTTTAAAATACTAAGTTTATCACGAAAACCATATCCTTTTCGTTAACCATGCATGCTAATATACTAAAACATACTTACATTGTCTCATTATGTTTATATATATATATATATATATATATATATGTTACACATGCTTGCATGCTCATCTAAGTTATATAAGCAAGTAGTACATAGCAGATTTTCAAGCAGATTACAGAAACTGCAGCAGGCTGCTGGTGCAGCTGTGCAGCTGCCCAGTGCAAAACTGGCGCAGCTGCGCCGGCTGGCGGCCAGCGGCAGACAGTTTCAGAAATCGGCAACTTCAAAACCCAAACACAGAAATCACTTCACGAATTCGATTTAAAACATGCCACATTGTATACTAACATATTACTAAGTCTATACAACAACTAACAATTACAACCCAATCAATTTATCATGATAACCATGCTTAATTCAAGAATTAGAACTTTAAAATTCAAAAGCAAGAATGAAGAACAAGAGGTATTATACCTCTGTTAACTGTGAATTGAGCTTCCTGCTATCCCACTAATGAAATCTCACTCTTAACTGATATCTCCCTTATATCTAAGTGTATCAGCAATTTGAAAAGAGAAGGGAGGGAGCCATATTTATAGAAGAATTAATACATGGGCAATGCTTTTGTTCTTCAAATTACACCAACGAACTTTTGATTTGCATGGAGGTTATGAAAGAGTAGGTAAATGGGTTGGTAAATCCCATCATCAAAACCACTCCCCATTGATCATTGCTTAGCTAAGGTTGCTGAGAATTGGGAGAAAAAAAGGGAAATAGGCCTTAGCCTTTTGTCAAGCACGTGAAGGAAGGGACTCATATTGAGGGACAAGCAACTCAGCATTCCTCAATACTTATGCTATATACTAATACATAATTTCTATCCTTATGTTATATTTATATATACATATTACCCATACATAGGTTATATTTTAATGTCACAATATACATTTACATAAGTAATACTTCAATGTGATTTGTACATACATAGTCCATGTACATTTTCTTCATATTGCATTATCTCATGTATTATTAAATTGTTCACCATATATTCGTGCTGTCTCATTTTAATGTATATTCACACATCATTGTCACATAATCATAAATCATGTAGCTCACATAGTTTCAATAAATATAAGTCTTATTATATGGTTTCTATATATAGTATAGTCACATAGATGTTGTACTACACTATATATAATATAGTTAGCAATTATACGTTACATTTTTAATATTGCATGCTTGAACATAAAAGTAAATAATTTATTTACCTTATCAATTAATTAATTATAATATTAATTAATTCATTACTCATCAATGCAATTAATAATATCCACAATAATTGACTAACACTTACACGATTAAATATTTTATTAAATATAAATCTTATTATAATTATAAACACGTTGTTCATTATTAATATACCTCTTGAAATAATAATCATCACTTATTTTTAATTAATCATCATCAATTAATTAATATTCTACAATAACAATTAACATTTAATATAGGTTAATTGTTTACTTAATAATTCCTTCGTTAATTAATATTCCTCATCACTGTACCACACAAGGCTTTCACGAGTTTATTATAAACTCCACATTTCCTCAATTATTATAATTATTCAATTTAATATAACCTAGCTAACTTATCTCATAACACAAAATCGTTTATATTCAAATAAATATTTATTCCCATTAATATATTCATTTATTAATATTAGGAAATTCTCGGGTATTGCATCCTCCCCCCCCCCCTCATAAAAATTCCGTCCCGGAATTGTTACAAGGTTACACAAATAGATGGGGATAGTCCCTCATCATCCTATCTTCTAACTCTGACGTTGCCTCCTCGACATCGTGGTTATGCCAAAGTACTTTTATAGAAGATATAATTTTATTTCTCAAAGTTTGATCTTTCCTATCTAATATCCGGACAAGAATTTTTTCGTACGCCAAGTTCTTCTCCACTTGAATGGGCTCATATGAAATCACGTGCTTGTAGTCGACTTTGTACGATCGCAACACGGAAATGTGAAACACGTTATGGATGTGTTCTAACTCGGGTGGTAATGCAACTTTGTATGCCACTTCGCCCACTCGCTTCAGTATCTCGAACGGTCCTATGAATCTTGGACTCAATTTTCCTTTCTTGCCGAAACGGATCTTTCCCTTCTATGGAGATTGTAACGACCAGGAATTTTAAGCTCCTTATTAATTTTATATGTGATTTAAAAGTTTTAGGAGTTAATTTTTTAAACTTATTTAAACCTTATGTGGTTATGTGCTTATGTGAATTTAACCTATGCGAATAAATGCTAGGATTTTATTAAAGGGAATCACTAATGGTTATTTAAATTAGTAGATTAACCCTGAGACTTCTATATCAGAGTATTGATAAAAAGTGTTAGTAAATTATATATTCAAATTTCTTGAATATAGTGTAGAGATTTAATCGTGTTTGATTAATTTCAATTGGAAGTAATTAATTGATAATGTGTTGATTAATTATTATTATGAATAAATAATAATTAATGAGTAAGAGATTAATAAATAATAATAATATTATATTTACTTGGTTAATTGTGTTATACAAGCAGGTGATATGTAAACCTTTAATATATAGTAGTTACCTCTATATATTGTATAAGGTGCAAGGTAACATATTTGATATGGCTATATAATATATATAGACTATATAGTGAGATTAATGACATTATGTGAGTTACATGTTGTGTGTGAAAAAGATTTAATGAATACCCTATTATTTTATATTAATATCAATAAATATTATTAATTGATAATAGTTTCGTTAAGTTATTATGAGTATAATAATAACAGTTATAATAATGAAAAATGAGCAATACACAATTATATTATATCTGGTGTTAATAGAAAATGTACATGGATTATATGTTTTGTACCTATTCATTATTAATTTCTATAACATAGTATCACCCATTTAAATGTATATGGAATAAATACATATAACTTAAGTATATTTATGTGCATATACATTATATAATCTAAGCATGTATATATTGTGCTAAGTGCTGAGCATATATAATATATATATGATTGCAAAGGCTGAGTTTACATTGTCCCTAAATAAGAGTCCCACCCTCATTTCTCATTCACGTGCCTACACTCCTCAAACTTAGCAAAGCTAAGATAGCCTTGTAGCAATAATGAGCAACGAAGTGGAGATTATAATGAGATATACCAACTCCTCACCCACTATTTGATAACCATTAGCTAATTGCATCTCCCATTAATTTGATTTGAGGAACAATGTCAAGAACCGGGTAAGAAATTCGCTATATAAGAACTCTTCTTTTCTCCTTCATTTCATTGCTAAGAAATATTTGCTAAGGAACTTATAAAGAGTGAGTATACTGTTATTATAGAGGAGATTAATAAAGTATATTGCAGCTCAATTGTTTCACAGAGGTATAACTTCCCATCCTCATTCTTCATTTTCTGATAAATTGCTAAGTTCTTGATTATTTGAATTAAGCATGTATTTGTTGATATTTGATTTGGAATATGATTATTAAGTGTTGTGTAAAGATCATAAGCATGTTAGGAGTACGTTGTAGCATGACTGAATCAATTTTCGTATAAAATTTGTGAGTTGGGTTGAGGAATTGCCGAAGCAGCCTGCGTCTACGTCTGGACTGAGACCGGCGCAGCTGCGCCAGTTTCGAACTGGCCAGCTGTGCAACTGCGCAGGGCCTGCACCAGCAGCTTTGTGTTCTGTTGTGATTTCTGTCCATGCTAGCATATGATACCACTTTGATCAAGCTTGTGAACATGGTTTAAATGTAGATATCAGTACAATAACATGATATAAGTACATATTCCAAGATGCTATACGTATATGTCATGGCCACACATTTTATGAAAGGACAATATATGTTTTAAAAAGGAAAACTTACAATTTTGAATATGAACCTTGACATAAATCTAGCATATGTATATATTCTGATATTTTTATAACATGACCGTATGATCTATATTGACATGAAATGTGCGTTTAAAGTGTTGAACACACTAACATACATGATTACAAGATTCTAGTGATTTCAAAAGAAGAAACTTAAGAACTTTGGAAAGCCAACTTGACCAATAGTTTTGTCTTGTGAAATTCTGACCATATGAGGATGTTTACGTGGTTTAGATATATACTCTATTACATGTGAGTCATGACTATGAGATGCTTTACTTGTACTATGATATCTTTGTTGATTTAGCGCAACTTTTGATGAAAACGTAGAGTGTGGAGTAATAACATCAAATGCCATGTGAGACATGTTGTGAGCATACGAGTATAAATATTAAGATTTCATTAGGCCTATAGACGTATTAACATGAACCTCATTTGTTTATATACAGATTTCACATTTGTATGCTTAATCGTAGAAAATGAACTTCAACTATGTGATTAGAGTATATGTGTGTAGTATACTCGAGCATATATATTAAATATTGTTTGGTCTCGTATGAGGTAGTATGACAGGAATAGCGAACCTTTGAAGTATGAACTTGTTTAACTTAAGGTTTACCGGTATAAAAACATATGACTTCAAAATTAGATTAGGACAAGAATGCTAGTTCAAATGGGAGATTATAACTTGATAAGCATGTGTATTGGTTTAATGGAAATAGTTGCATGGTAGAGTTACGCCGGGACACTTTCAGACCCGAACAATTTGCTTAAGTCGAATTTTAACAATTAATATATGATGATGCTATAAATGGTATGTTTGATATTGAACGTGATCTTATGTGATAAATTTATATAACGACTAGATTCTAGTATGTGTGAACTTATATTAGTTTATACTAATTGGAGACATCGACTTGTTATTATTAGGTCGTTCCAACGCCATTTAAATTAAAGCTAGAATTAATTATAGCTGAGCAATCAGGCAAGTCTCCCTAACTTTACTCAAATTTATATTGAGCAAGGTATTATTATATTGCAAGTTTTCCTGAACTACTCTTTTATTTGAGCAAATTTTTCTTGACTTATACTTATTTATTGTACAAGTATCTGGACCCTATTGTGCAAGTATTCTAAATTCTTGTACTACCTTATTCAATGAACTGTGTAAGCGAGTTTCAAAACTTCACTTATTTTTTGTGAAAGTTTCCTATCCTTCTCATATTATATTGAGCAGGTTATTATTGTATTGTGCAAGTTCCCCGAACTTCACACTTTGAGTATTATGAAAGTTCCACGAACTTCACACTTTGAGTATTGTGAAAGTTCCCCGAACTTCACACTTTGGTTATTGTGAATGTTCCCCGAACTTCACACTTTGGTTATTGTGAAAGTTCCCCGAACTTCACACTTTAATTATTTTGCAAGTTCCCGAATATCATTTCTTTATTATGCAAGTTCTCTAAACTTATACAAACTCGTATATTATGCAAGTATCTTATCTTTGTGTTTACTTTACTCAAAGAACGTTGTAAGTAAATGTCCTAACCTATGCATTTACTTTATGCAAGGGATCTGTTATGGTGAAATTCCCTTAATTTCACTCTTTGATGTTGTAAGTGTCTAAGCCTATGCATTTATTTTATGCAAGGAATCTATTATCGTGCAAGTTCCCCGAACTTCACACGTTGAGTATTGTGCAAGTTCCCCGAACTTCACACGTTGTACCCGAGGCTGATCTCCTCGAGGTACTATGTTTCTATAGCCAGAAGCCAGTAATCCAAAAAGGGTCAATTAGCTATTGAACCCATTGAAAAGTTATAATTCAAAGTCTACTCGACTATCAGTCATTCTAAAGGCAATGATTATCTTTGCTTTAATAGTCAGATTATTGAATCTTTCAGATATTCATAGTGTTGAATCATGTAGGTTGTTGAACCTTACAGATATTCATATCCTTGAATCATACTGATATTCATAGTATTGTATCATACAGATTGTTGAATCATTCTAACATTCATATTGTTGAATCTTTAAGATATTCATTTTGTTGAAATCATTGTCAGATATTTTTTCATTCATCATGATATATCATTTATTATTGTATTTAAACTTGCTGAGCAAACTTGTTGCTCATTCTTGCTATATCATGACTTATATTGCAGTTAAGTTCGAGCCCTCAGGGAAGGACAAGGGTAAAGGAAAGATATAGAATGGTTTGCAAGGAGCAGACTTTGTCTTTATGATTTGTTTAATTACTGTTAATGTAATATGAACCCTAATGTTTATTCTAGGGTATGTTTGTATTGATGTATTAAGGTTATCAAATCTTGGGACTAGTAACACCTTTTGAATGAACGACGTACGTTTATTAGATTTCGCATTTTAGTTATCGTATGTTACTTAAAAGTGGATGTTAATATTGTTTCGTGGCGACCGGACCGGGGTCAGAGGACCCGAATTCGGGGATGTCACAGAGATACCTTCAAGAAAACAAAACTGCCGACTTTATAGTCTCGGTCCTGCAGATGCAAATCTGCGTATTTCTTCTGGCGATCTTGAGCTGCTACTAGTCTGGCTCTTATCACTGTCACCACACACTACAAGAATTTACACAAAAAATGACGCTAAAATTTGTCATATAAAATTCATTTTCGTCACTAAAACATTTGGTGACGAGTGTTAATCGTCAGAAAGATCGTCACCGTATGAGCGTGGTATTAGGTTTATTTGATAATATTTGATGTCGTCACTAAATATTTTAACTTATTGTGACGATCTACATCATTATCACTATAATTAATTACTTTTAGTGATGTTAATAGCGTCACTATTTGAATAAAATTTTCGTCACTCTATATTATGTTTCGTCATCAAAACTTAGTACATTAAATGACGAAAATCTTTCGTCATTAAAGGATATTGTTTTAGTGACGAAAATATGTCACACTATTTTAATCATCTAATTTTAATGACGACAATATTGTCATATTTATGATTATTCTTTCGTCATGTTATTGTGTTTAGCGTCACCAAAAATAAGAAAATAAATGACGATAGAACAATTCGTCACCTAATAATATTTTTAAAATGACAATTATGTCATTGTCATTTCATATTTTAATTATAATTTATTTTCAATTTATTTAGTTTTATATTAACTAATCTATTGTATTAATCTATAAGCACAATTAAATCCAAAATCTCATTTAAAAATAAATAGCAAAAAAACATAAAAATTTCAGTCAACCCATTGCAAAAATTAATAATATCATTTTCAAAAGAATATTATACACTAAAATGAGTGTGAGAAATACAAAGAAACCTCAAAAGATATATAATCCATATCTACAAGTATTTGGAGAATAACATATGAAAGTGATGGGTTCAAAACCAAGTTTACAAATAAAGATCTAATGAGGTCAAGACCCTGCCTAACTCTGCGCAGATTACGTGATAGGCTTCTTTATGTTCTCACCGTGTCATTTCTCAAATCAATATCAAGTATGCTATTTAAGGTCCTATAGTTCTTTGCTACTTCTGTAAGACGACACACCTGAAAGTATCTACTACTGTGTTAGATAAAGTAAATCTTGTTAGACCCAAACCAAGCAGGAGAAGTAATATGTATGGAACATAATAGAAAAAAGATAGAATATGGAATGCACCAATAAACAGGCGTGCTATATACTTGATCTTGTAACAGTATATAATTATGTGAGATAAATAAATACTACAGTTCATTAAATTACAAAATATATAAATTCTGTTTAACAATTTGGAGTTTGTAAGTATAAACAATTATCAGGAATCGAAATTTTGTGAAAAAAGTCAAAACAATAAGCACTAGACTTGGTTTTCAGAATACTGGCATTCTATCTCACTCTATGAAGTCCTAGGACAAATAATCAATTAAGACAAAAGTACCTGTAATTAGTGTGGCATCCTGCTCCATTCCAGTCGCCCTGCGAACACGAAGAAGATAAGGAATTTTTTCTGTAACGACCCCAAAATCGGGACCATCTCCCTTCCCGATCATGTGCGATAAATACTATCTTGTATTAGCTTAACATCAGAGCATTTGATGATATAATAGCTAAAAATGTGGATAAAAATAGAAATTTAATACCCACGCTGCTATAATAGTTGGCTCACTGCTGCCCCCTGCTGCCATTAGGCAGCAATTCCTTCCTTCTTGTAACTTCATTTAGTGAAAATGGTTGTGACTTCAAATTATTATGTTATAATTCACAATTTAATTATAACCATAACTTTTATTTTATTTCTTTTTCAAGTATATACTATATTAGTTTCCCCATTACATTACCTTATGTATAATAATACACACATCACAGTTAGTTATTCATAACTATGCTCTTACAAATCTTGATTCACATACATCACAAAACTAAAAATGTTAAATCTATCTGCAATAAACCACTTAAAAATAGGACTTTCAATAGGTTTAGTACCAGTAAGAATATAACTCTAATGAACTCAGGAACATTTAATTCAGCAATGTTTCTTTATCCAGTGACATTTTTCATAAGTTTCAATAAAAGTAGCAGCCATAAGCCATAAATGTTCAAATCAAGTAGTGGGCCCTTAAATATTGTAGACTCTAGATACCTTAGATGGTTAGAGAGTATATCTAACCCCTCAAATGCACCTAATTACTGATTCTATGATTTTTACTTTTGACCAAATGTGTGGAAAGATGTGAGCTTAATAGTTTTCTACATGATCAAGTACTAAACACCAACTGCATGTATGATAATAACATACATGCATTACACTATGACTGGGCACACACCACACCAAAACAAAAAGAGATCAATAGAGAGGATTGTGATTAAAAATATTTGCCACAAAGAAAATATTGAAATGTTGAAACTGGGGTACCTAACCCAATAATTGGAAGCTTGAGGCGTGAAAAGCAATAGCAAAAGATGTAGACTCCAGGGTTCATTAACCAAAGTGTGTGCATACACAAACACACATATATAAACTATTTAACCTGTAATACAAGATAAGGCGACTTAAGACTAAACAGAACAAGTTTTCTATAATAACTTTCTGACTCATAATTTGTATACACATTTCATCCATAAATAAACATACATACATTTAGAGTTAACCTTTAACTCATATATGAATCACAATTTCACATGAACAATAACTAATTTTCATATTTAAACAAAATAGCTTTATCGTAGCAATTTTTCAAACACCTAGAATGCAATGCTTAAAAACTCAAATTTCACTTACATTTAAGCATTGCCTAACCAGAAAATTATTTTCCACAAAAATCCCTCATCACCCCAGATTTCATCTCATGCAACCTCCCACAACCAAACAGAGCGATCACAACAATTAACAACTATTATCTATTTCAATTCATTAACTTAGAAAGTATAAATAAAAATCACCTCTTTGTTGCTTGATATTATAATCAAATCCTCGCTCCAACTTGCATTTTGTTGAATTAAACTCTTCTTTTAGTCTGCACCTTGCTTAGAATCCCCTGCACACACAATTAATGATTTCAATTCTTAAGGAACTTAATAATTTCTTTGTAGAATTTGGAGATATATGTGTTTGTAATATAGAAATAGAGAGGTTGTGTGCAAATCTTGATATGGAACGGATGGAATTAGGAAAGGAGGAGTTGAGAATGGTTTTTTTATTTTATGATTAAGCTTCATGCTCTCCTTATAATTTATCAGACAAAATTTTAGCTTAGTGTCTCTCACAGGCCTTAAGCAAATGACACCTCCAGCTTAGATAAATGACTCAGCAACAAACATTATTTTTTAAAAAAAGTTTTAGCATCATGTTTTAGTTTTTAATTCTCAGCACATGCACTTAATACATATATCACTTCATCGTATATTTCCATACATACATAATACATACATACTCATCTTCATAATACTTGCATGTAATTCTAATAAATCATTATTTGATAAGTTCTTAGATTTCCTTCCCATAGCCAAGTTATATACCCACAATCATAACTCTGTTAATATAAACTTACCAATTTCCAACTGTTTTAGAAAAGAAGACTTATTTCACCATTCATATGAAATCTTTAACACAATACTTCCATTTCTTAACATAACAAAGTAATTCCCAATCATAAACCAACATAATCCCAAACAACATATCATCGCATAAAATTGGCTCTGCCAATATCCCAATCACAGTCTATATAAACTTTCAGTCAAATTCATAATCAGTTATCTAACTTTTATTCCCTTAACTCATTTAAAATCAAATCATACAATCAAATCATAAACTATAATACTTGAATTAATTTACTAATATACCTTTGCTCCTTTAATTGATGAGTTCTTAGATTGGGTTTTAGCTAGATGAGCACCTCAGCAGACAGGCAAAAGGGTTGGGGGTTGGCCGGTCGGAGTAACGGGGAAGAAGAAGGCTTTGGCCATAAATTTTGAAGGTGTATGATTGGGTTGATTCGACGGATGGGGGAGAAGGGTTCGGTCGGCACAATGAAGGATAAGAGAGGGCTGAGCCTTTTATAGGCCAAATACTTTGCTCTACACCAATTTTCCTTGGTCCTTACTCCTCTCGAAGCGCACGACTTTCTCCCAAATATTGCCACCTCCAGCTTCGTTTTTGCCGAGTTGTCCTCTACTCTTCTTCTTATTTTCCTTTCTTCCTTAGCCGACTGCCTTCTCCTTCTTATTTGATCGTATAGGGCTAATCAATTTAAAGCCATGTTTGCCTTGAGTTTATTTGATTACCTTGGTTTTTATTTTAATTCCCTTATTTATCTATTGTTTTAATCATATTTTTATTTTCCTTCTTTAACTTCATAGTATATATACATTACTACATATTTCCCAAAATTCACAATATATTATTATTATTATTATTATTATTATTATTATTATTATTATTATTTCCCATTTTTCATATAAACCATATATATATATATATATATATATATATTATATTTACATATAATATATATCACATAATATCCAAAATAATTACTTTCAAATGTAATATATATAATATTATTTATATATTACATATATATACATGAAAATGCACTAAATATATTTTCATGAAAATAAAATAACTCCATCACAAAAATTATTACCACTTATTATAATTTCTAATAATTTCATTATTAGAAATTATTTCTTAAACCAATTATTTCTATCGCGAAAAACTAGTTCGTAACAAATCATACAATAAATATATATATTCATATATTTATCATATACGCATTGCACGTATTCACATATTCGGTATCACATATTAATTGTAGCGTATATATATATTAAAAATAAAAATTTAGTCGCAAAATTCTTATTTTAATATAATGAAAACTTGGATTATTACATTGTAAGTTCCATAAAAAGTGTTATTAAAAGTAAATTTACTATTGTAAAAAATTTAATCTATTTATATATAATACAATTTATATTCACTATAATTAATACTACAATCTATATATATAATACAATTTATATTCACTATAATTAATAAAAACGTTGTGCAAAAAAACACTATAACGTTTTTTATAAAAACGTTGTTGTTTAAGTGTCATCTTTTTACTGTTTTGTAGTAATGATAAAATTATTGTTTCAAAAAATTAAATAGATTTAGATTTAAATTTTAGGATGTAATAAATTAGTTAATAACAAACTGAAATATAACTCTTTTGTGGAACATAAAAGTAATAATTTAACACATTTGATCTGTTCCACAAAAGAGTCTTAATTATTATAATTTTTTATTAATAATTTATAATATTTTAAGTTTTGAATTATTGTAATTTAATATTTTAATTAATAAAATATTTAATATTATAAATTATTTAAAAACTATTATTAAGAATAAAATTCAATTTTAAAAAATTAATTACATTACAATTTAAGTTGTAGGATACCATAAATTAACTAAGAATAAAACTCAATCTTAACTCTTTTTGCAGAACAGATGAGTAATTTTTTAGCATTTGTGATCTATTCCACAAAAGAGCCTTATTTTTTTCCCATTTTTTTTCCATGGTCAATGTATGAAATTTTAAAGTTTAAATTATTGTAAATTTATTTACTTTGATTAAAGAAATAGTCGATATTGTAAGTTACTTAAACAATAATATTAAAAAAAAATTTGTTGTTGTAAAAAATTAAATGTATTTATATTACATTTAATTCTAAGAAATCTATTTAGAACAAAACAGTGACAAATTTTATTTTTCACAAAAGTCCTATGAACAATAATATATAATAAGCAATAATTCCTTCGTTAATAGTTTTTTCTCCTATAAATTTGTATTCATAAATTGGCACCAAATATCCTTTTACCACCTCAATTTTGCGAAAGAAAAAAATTATTTTGTGAAGGATGTTTCTTTCACTAATAACTATATTGTCACTACATTTTTTTCCTTCACATTCATTCACTAAAAAACTCCTTATGTAAAGAAATGAATTCCTTCACAAAATTTTATTCACTACATCCATAATTTCTTGTACTGGTAGAAATTCTTAGTTAAATATTTTTATAAAAAGGGTCTTAGTCAAATAGTAAGTTTTATTATTATCTTTTCTGTTTTTTTTAAAATGAAATTTGGGCGTTTAATGGCTTTAAAAATTATTTTTTTAAAAATGTGGGCGTTTAATGACGAACTATTATCTAGTCATATAAAATTGGTATTTGTGACAATAAAATTGTCATAAATTATTAATTTTTCGTCTTTGCAAAATTTGCCTCCAAAATTTCTTAAATTTTTTTTGCCTCCTAATAAAATTGTAACGATATTACGTGCTTTATCACTAAATATATGAATTTATGACGAACCATTTTTGTCACTTATCCACTCATCTAATTAGTGACGAACTATTATCTCGTCATATAAAATATATATATATGACAATACACATTGTCATAAATTATTAATTTTTCGTCTTTACAAAATTTGCCTCCAAAATTTCTTAAAAAACATTTGCCTCCAAATAAAATTGTGACGATATTATGTACTTTGTCACTAAATATAAGAATTTATGACGAACCATTTTTATCACTTATCCACTCATCTAATTAGTGACGAACTATTATCTCCTCATAAAAAATTGGTATTTATGACAATACAAATTGTCAAAAAATATTCTTTTTTCGTCTTTAAAAAATTTCCCTCCAAATTTTTTAAAAAAATTATTGCCTCCAAATAAAATTGTGATGAATTTGTATTTGGCATCACTAAATGTGAACATTAGTGACGAAATCACGTTGTCACTAAATTTTATAAATAATTAATGACAAACTATTATGTTATCATCGAAAAAATATTGTGTGACAATAAATACTGTCATAAATTATTACAAACATGTCACTAAAAGGTTTTCCTCTAAAATTTTAGTACGAAATTCTACCTCCAAAATAAATTGTGACAAAATTTTGTTATTCGTCATCAAATGTGTAAATTAGTAACGATATAAATGATTAATAGTAACAAAATTAAAGGTCGTCACAAAAGCAAAAGTTTTAGTGATGATTATGAATTTCGTAATTATTAATTAACAAGTTGTGACAAAATTTTGTGTGGCAAAAAAATTCGTCATAAAATGTGTGATTTCTTGTAGTGACATCTGCTGTTTGTTGTACTAACTCTGGTCCGAGTATTCGTCGCTCTCCGACTTCGTCCCAACATAATGGCGTTCTGCACTTTCTTCCGTAAAGAGCTTCGTACGGTGGCATGCCGATACTCGCATGATAACTATTATTATACAAAAATTCGACCAAGGGTAGGTGGTCGTCCCAAATTCCCTTGAAGTCCATCACGCAAGTCCTAAGAATGTCCTCCAGCGTTTGTATTATTCGCTCACTCTGTCCATTTATCTGAGGATGATACGCGGTACTCAACCTTAATACGTTCCCATTCTCTCTTGCAAACTCTTCCAAAAATTTGACGTGAAGCGCGGATCTCGATCAGAGATAATAGACACCGGCACTCCATGTCGCGAAACAATCTCCTTTACGTATAGGCTCGCTAATTGATTCAAACTGTAACGGATCTTGATCAGTAGAAAATGTGCAGTCTTCGTAAGTCGATCCACAATAACCCAAATGGCATCATAACCTTTCTGCGTAACTGGAAGTCCTACCACGAAGTCCATCGTAATATGCTCCCATTTCCACTCTGGTATTTCCAACGATTGCAGTAAACCACTCGGCCGCTGATGCTCTGTTTTTACACGTTGGCAAGTCAAACATCTACTAACGCACTCTTCGACTTCCCATTTCAGATTGGGCCACCAAAAATGTTGCCTTAAATCTCGGTACATCTTTGTGCCTCCCGGATGAACGAAATATGTCGTGTTGTGTGCCTCATGCAAAACCTCTTCCCTTAACTCGGTTACCGCTGGTACCCACACTATTCCTTCGAATCTTAAGATACCGTCTTTATCCATTCGAAATTTCTCTTCTTCATTTTCTGTGATCCTTTTTCGGATTTTCTCACACTCTTCATCTTTTTCGTAGGCTTCCTTTACTCTATCCAACAATGTCGGATGAGCTTCCATTACAAACAACTTCTCTCCATACTTCTCTGGTTCTTTTACCTCTATCTCCAATTTCTCCATTTCTCTGATCAATTCTTCCTGAGTCGTCAAATGAAACAATTTCTCCCTTCCTTTCCTGATTAAAGCGTCGGCAACCACGTTTGACTTCCCCGGGTGATAAAGAATATCGCAGTCATAGTCCTTGATTAATTCTAACCACCTTCTCTGCCGCATGTTCAACTCCTTCTGTGTGAAGATATATTTCAGACTTTTGTGGTCCGTGTATATCTCACATTTTTCTCCGTATAAATAGTGCCTCCAAATCTTTAACGCAAAAACTACTGCCGCTAATTCTAAGTCGTGAGTAGGGTATCATTTTTCGTAATCCTTCAATTGTCGTGATGCATACGCAATGACCTTGCCATGTTGCATGAGCACACAACCAAGTCCCTTGTGCGATGCATCACTATACACCACAAAATTTCCGCATCATCTAGTAATGATAATAAAGGTGCTTCGCTCAATCTCCTTTTTAGCTCTTAAAAACCCTCTTCGCATTTTTCTGTCCATACAAATTTCACCGTCTTCCTCGTCAGATTAGTCAACGGGGTTGCTATCTTAGAAAAATCTTAGATGAATCTTCGATAGTACCCAGCTAACCCTAAAAAGCTTCTCACCTCCGTCGATGTTCTCGGCTGTTCCCAATTACTTACTGCTTCTACCTTTGTAGGGTCTACTGAGATTCCATTCTTATCCACCACGTGGCCTAAGAATTGAACCTTTTCCATCCAAAATTTGCACTTTGAAAATTTTGCATACATCTCCTCCTTCCTTAGTGCCTCCAAAACAATCTTCAGATGTTCGGCGTGTTCTTTCTCTGTCTTCGAGTAGATCAAAATGTCGTCGATAAAAACCACTATAAATTTATCCAAGTATGGCTTGAAAACTCGGTTCATCAAGTCCATAAATGCTGCTAGAGCATTAGTCAATCCAAATGACATTACCAAAAACTCGTAGTGTCCATAACGGGTTCGAAACGCAATCTTTGGTATGTCCTCATCCCTCACTTTCAGTTGATGATATCCTGTTTGTAGGATAATTTTTGAGAAACACTTTGCTCCCTTCATTTGATCAAATAAGTCGTCTATCCTTGGTAGTAGATATCGATTGTGGATCGTTACTTTGTTCAATTCTCGATAATCGATACAGAGCCTCATCGATCCGTCCTTTTTCTTAACGAATAACACTAGTGCTCCCCAATGAGACACACTCGGTCAAATGTAACCCTTATCCAACAATTCTTGCAATTGTATCATCAATTCCTTCATTTCTACTAGCGCCATACGATATGGAGCTTTCAAAATTGGTGCCGTTCCCGGTGCTAAGTCTATTACGAATTCAATTTCTCTGTCTAGCGGAAGACTAGGCAGATCGTCCGAAAACACATCTTGAAATTTATTTACTACGGAAATATCTTTAATTTCTACTCCCTTTTTTGAGTATCTACAATGTAAGCTAAATAACCTACACATCATTTCCTTAACAATTTCTTGGCCTGCATCATTGTAACGCAACATGATTGCTTAAGCGATGAGCTACCATAAAACACTATCTTAGACTTACTCGAAGTCTGAAGGTTCACACATTTATTCTGACAGTCAATTATCGTAGCATGGTTATACAACCAATCCATTCCCAGTATTACGTCAAACTCTCCCAATCTAATAGGAATCAAGTCTACTTTCAGTTCATGTTCTCTAATGTTTGCGCGATAATTTCAATAAACATATTCTACAGGGATTACTTCCTTATTCGCAACTTCTATGTTCAAGGGATTTCCTAAACATTCTCGGGGTGTGTTAAGTCTACTAGCAAATTCTTTAGATACAAAAGAACAGGTGGCACCCGAATCAAATAATAAGTAAGCATTTATATCATTGATTGGTATTATACCTGACACCAAGTCCTTTGCAGCCACTGCGTCCTGGACGGTCGTGTTAAAGGTTCTGGTGGTTGGGCTGTTGGATTGTGTTGGTCCGCCGATCATCAGTTTGTTACCTCCCCCTTGTTGACTATTACCTCCGCCACTTCCCTTCTTCGGGCAGTCCTTAATCCGGTGCTCCGTCGAGCCACATGCAAAGCATCCTTGTATCTTTTTCAGTTTCGGGCAGTTGGGCGAGATGTGCCCTTCCTGTCTGCAGTTGTAACAAGTGCCACGTCCCTTCCAGCACTCACCCTAATGGTTCTTTTCATATTTTGGGCATCCTTCAGCCTTCTTTCTTGAAACCTCCACGAAAATTTCCCAATTGATTGTTGTTGTTTTTGTTATTGTTGTTGTTGTTGTTATTCTCCCACTTTCTCTTTCCCAAGTTGCTTCCTCCACTACTGCTTCCTCCAGTACGGTTCTCTCCTCCAGTATTCTTATTTTTCTTCTCTTTGTTATACAAGCTCAAAGCTTCATTTCCTCCCGTGGCAATAATAGCCTTTTCTAGCAATGTTGCAAAAGAATCGATCTGAAGAACTGACACCTTATTGAATAGCCAAGGCTTCAGTCCTTGTTCGAATCGTCTAGCCTTCCTCTTTTCATCACCAACTTGGTGCTCCGCAAAACGCGCTAGTTCGTTAAACTTAGCTGTGTATTGCGCCACCGTCATCTCACCTTATTTTAACTATAGGAATTTCACCTCCATTCGATTCTTCATGCTCTTCGGAAAGTAATTCTCGAAGAACAGCATCTTAAACCTATCCCAGGTTATTGTCCCTTCTCCAGCTCTCTGCTGATTAGCCTCCCACTAATAGGTCGCTTCTCCCCTCATCATGTACATAGAAAACATCGTCTTCTGATCTTCGCTCAAGCGAGCTATAGCAAAAGCCTTCTCGATCTCCTTAATCCAGGTTTGTACGACGATTGACTCAAACTCTAGGGGTCCTACACTTCTAAAGTCTTTGAAGGTTGTTACTGTCACAGCCTGAGGGTTTGGGCGAACAGGTTCATTGTTCCTTCCCCTAAGAGCCTCTCCTAACCGATCAACTAGCTTTTGGATGGGATCTACTTGTTCCCTCTCATTATTTACTGATTCTTCGGGTGCAGTCAATCT
The DNA here is from genome assembly GCA_020205555.1 of Panax stipuleanatus. Taxonomy (NCBI): domain Eukaryota; kingdom Viridiplantae; phylum Streptophyta; class Magnoliopsida; order Apiales; family Araliaceae; genus Panax; species Panax stipuleanatus. The sequence continues at coordinate 29,824,277 of CM035125.1, forward strand.
ACGTCTTGGTGCCATGATCTGCATCACAAATTTTCATTTTATTATTATTCAGTTATATCACTTAAGTATTTTCTTTTAATACAAAAAGAATAATTTACAACACGTTTCTGAAATAAAATTCATTTATATTCATATGCCAAATCGTTTCATTACATGATTTTCCTAGCATATTTCTATAAATGTTATCACATGTATCCCCTAATATCACAAAAAGACGGGGAAAATACTAACATACTACTATACTACCCCTCTAACAAAAGCTTACTCGGGGTTTACATCACTATCCCACACTTTACATAAAAAGTTGGGATTACAATATAGTATATACATCACATAAAGTAAATACTACTACTAGACTGACTAAGGGTCTCATCCCATCATCCCATGCTCTACAGTACTCTTGTATTCGATCTGTGCTATGTATGCTATTAGCTCTCGGCTCAAGGTATGTAGGGTCTGTCCCTGCTCCGCTGGGTAGTGGTACACACCGTCAAGCACTCTCTCAAATGCCGAACGGAACACATACCCCATCTTATTTATTTTCCTCTTCTTGCATCTGACCTCATCTTCCAGGTCATCCCCTCTCTCATGGGTAGCCTCCCACTTCTCCTCGAAGTGTATCCTATCCATCACCTCTAATTCCAACTGAGTACGGAGTGCTTCTTTCTCAGTCTTCTCGCTCAATTCCCTTTGTTCTACCTCTTCCAGCTTTCCTGCCAGATCTACGTTTCTTGTCACTGACTTGTGAAATAAAGTCCCCATCTGAATTTCAGCCTCCCTACGATAAGCAATCTCCACCTCTAACTCCTACATAGCTAACTTCCTCTGGTAGTCTTCGTCCCGCAGTTTCTAGAACTCCGACTCTCTCTCCTTGGCCTCGGCTTCCAGCTCCTGGACTCTGCAGTCCAACTTTAGGATACGCTCCTCATACTCACCTAACATCTGCTCCTCAAGATTGGGCTCGTAGGAGTCCTCCATGGGCTCCTCCTCTGAAGGCTCGTCCTCAACTGGCTCGTCCTCCATAGGCTCCTCCTCGGGGTCGAACTCCACCTCGATCTCATCCTTGTCGTCGGACTCGGATGGTGCAACAGCCTGTACTGGCACAGCCTCTAGAGGTGCCTCGTATACTACGTGTATATCTTTGGGCTCCTCCTCAGCCACTCTACTAGGTACTCTAATATCTGCCATTCTACAATCATAACACAGAATAAACAAACAGCAACTCCATTAGAATGTTAAATAAAACATAAGTTCATTGTATAAAATGAAGTTACATTTCATAACGAACCAAGTCCCTCAAGGAAAACTCTACATGAGTTTTATCTCCTTCCTAATTTCTAAGTTCTCCTAAGTTATAGTCTAAGGACACTCGTTCCTAAGGTTTATAACTACAGCTCTGATACCAACCTGTGACGCCCCCAAATTCGGGACCGCCACTTGGTCACTCGAATTCGGTTCGTCACGTTCTCATAATAATATATAACAATAATAATATGACTATTTGTCGCATTGCACAGCAGAAATATAATACACAACTATAATCGAATAGATTACATTTAAATAATATAATTTATTCACGTCCTAAGGTCTCGTAACTTAAACAGTGATTACATAGATTAGACATATCTTAAGTATAAATAACCTTAACTAGTACATAATATCATAAGTTCTTTATTACAATCATAAGTCCTACATAATTAAAGCTACTCAGTAGCCTTTCCCTTGCCCTTATCTGTGCCCGAAGGTCCACACTGCTCTGTCTTAACTGAAATATTTTAGGAAAAGCAAGAATGAGCACAAATTGCCCAGCAAGTAATATACAATAAGGGTGAGTAATAAAATTCTCAATTCTCGAAAGGGTATAGCAAGGTTTGATAGTTCAAGGATAACAAGAATATCAACAATTCTAAACAACAATTGCTAAGGACAGAATAATATCAATGTGATTCAATAATAAATCAATTCAAGATTTCAAGATAACTGAATACTGAGTAGTCACTAAGGACTATGAACTTCTACTAGAATTAACAGTATTAAACTGATAACCCAAATCAAAAACAAGTACAACAGGTGATCAGCCTAAAGTACCCTACGTTATGCATAACAATCAATCGTACTCAAGTGCGCACGTCGGTTCTCCGACAATTATATATTCCCTTCAAAGAAGGTTGTTCTTCTCAGTTAAAGACAAGATCCCACACCAATTAATTGGTTTGGGTCGCTTTTCAACAATATAAGTCTAGCCGAATCAAATGGCATAGATCACAACAATTATAAGTTCAATCTCAAGGTTTAAAGTTCGTAGAATATAAATCGAGTTTTATCTCATATATGATTCATAATATTTGAATTCCAATCTCAATAGTTTACTTGTACGACAATAATAGCACAAGCTAAATGCATGTCCAATAAAGAGTAGAGTTAGGAACTTGCTTACAACGTTCCTCGAAAAAAAACAAACACAAAGATAGGACACTCGCACTATAAATGAGTGTAAGTAAGGAAACTTGCTTTTAACGTAGTTTATCCATGAAAAGTAAATCAACACTTTTGAATTCCTATCGTAATATAGTTAAGTATATATATGATATTCATTAGTCATATAATTAAATATCACATCTTATATTTGGATATACGATCAACACATAAGCTAAGTTTTAATCTAGCCATACAGTTATATAGTGTCGTATTAATATAATTTTTATCCTCAACGTTCCTCTTTTCTCAAGTAAATCATCTTTATACATCATTACTATCATGTGAGACTACCACAAATAGCAAACATACTCTATTTGCGAGTTATAGCATTACTATAAGCTAATCGTCAAATCGGATTCAAGTAACAACATATGATATCACATAGCATATAACCATTCTTGATTTCATTGTCGCAAGTTTTAACTTACAATTTACATGGTATTAAGGGATAGAAAAGCCATGTGGTTATCATGCTTTATAACTTGACTATACATTCTACATAGAGGTCACATAATCTGTTAATACACATACACATAGTGTTCATATTATTTATTCATAACTAGCATTATTTAGTACTTGGAAACATGCTTTAAACTCATGTCTGATTAAATTATCATTATGTCTACCACATACGAATCATGTTTAGAGACATGTTAAACCTAACATGTCATCTTAACCCTTCAGAATCTAGATACTCATGTGATGCAACTCTATTTTTGAAAACATGTTTAAGATTTCCTTTGAAATCACTTTATCATAATACTGCAATAGAACACATATAAGGCAACTTTAAAAGCTCTTATCATACATAACTAAGTCATGATAACCTCCTTTCAAGATCAGGAACTATATCTTGTAGCATTCATGTTCATTAGCTTACTATGCTAAGCTTTTCTTTTAAAATAATTTCTAACACAGGCTAACTCGTTTGATCATGACAAAGACGCTATAACCACTATATCATGCTTATGTATATCTGAAATCAAACACGTATATAACACACTAAGTTCAGAATTCGTAGAACATGTATTACTTCAAAGTTTATTTTTAAAATTCAAAGTTTATCATGGAAACCATATCCTTTTCGTTAACCATGCATGCTAATATACTAAAACATACTTACATTGCCTCATTATGTTTATATATATATATATATAGATATATATGTTACACATGCTTGCATGCTCATCTAAGTTATATAAGCAAGTAGTACATAGCAGATTTTCAAGAAGATTGCAGAAACTACAGTAGGCTGCTGGCGCTGCTGCCCAGTGCAAAACTGGCGTAGCTGCCCCGGCTGGCGGCCAGCGGCAGACAGTTCCAGAAATCGGCAACTTCAAAACCCAAACACAGAAATCACTTCACGAATTCGATTTAAAATATGCCACATTGTATACTAACATATTACTAAGTGTATATAACAACTAACAATTACAACCCAATCAATTTATCATGATAACCGTCCTTAATTCAAGAATTAGAACTTTAAAATTCAAAAGCAAGAATGAAGAACAAGAGGTATTATACCTCTGTTAACTGTGAATTGAGCTTCCTGCTATCCCACTAATGAAATCTCACTCTCAACTGATATCTCCCTTTCTTATATCTAAGTGTATCAGCAATTTGAAAAGAGAAGGGAGGGAGCCATATTTATAGAAGAATTAATACATGGGCAATGTTTTTGTTCTTCAAATTAAACCAACGAACTTTTAATTTGCATGGAGGTTATGAAAGAGTAGGTAAATGGGTTGGTTAATCCCATCATCAAAACCACTCCCCATTGATCATTGCTTAGCTAAGGTTGTTGAGAATTGGGAGAAGAAAAGGGAAATAGGCCTTAGCCTTTTGTCAAGCACGTGAAGGAGGGGACTCATATTGAGGGACAAGCAACTCAGCATTCCTCAATACTTATGCTATATACTAATACATAATTTCTATCCTTATGGTATATTTATATATACATATTACCCACACATAGGTTATATTTTAATGTCACAATATACATTTACATAAGTAATACTTCAATGTGATTTGTACATACATAATCCATGTACATTTTTTTCATATTGCATTATCTCATGTATTATTAAATTATTCACCATATATTCGTGTTGTCTCATTTTAATGTATATTCACACATCATTGTCACATAAGCATAAATCATGTAGCTCACATAGTTTCAATAAATATAAGTCTTATTATATGGTTTCTATATATAGTATAGTCACATAGATGTTGTACTACACTATATATAATATAGTTGGCTATTATACGTTACATTTTTAATATTGCATGCTTGCACATAGAAGTAAATAATTTACTTACCTTATCAATTAATTAATTATAATATTAATTAATTCATTACTCATCAATGCAATTATTAATATCCACAATAATTGATTAACACTTACACGATTAAATATTTCATTAAATGTAAATCTTATTATATTTATAAACACGTTGTTCATTATTAATATACCTCTTGAAATAATAATCATCACTTATTATTAATTAATCATCATCAATTAATTAATATTCTACAATAACAATTAACATTTAATATAGGTTAATTGTTTACTTAATAATTCCTTCGTTAATTAATATTCCTCATCACTGTGCCACACAAGGCTTTCACGAGTTTATTATAAACTCCACATTTTCTCAATTATTATAATTATTTAATTTAATATAACCGAGCTAACTTATCTCATAACACAAAATCGTTTATATTCAAATAAATATTTATTCTCATTAATATATTCATTTATTAATATTAGGAAATTCTCGGGTATTACATTACTAATAAGGTATATTATGCTAATTAAAAGATCAATCATATAACTGATAGGTCTTTTCAATAAAGCGATTAAATAAGATTGCGTAGCAGTAATCAACGATACAGGCAACTTCCTAAACTATACTTTTATTGAGCAAGTTTCCTAACTCGAACTAGAGTTGTTATTGTAAAGCATGTTCGTGGTTAATCATTGTTAATTATATCGCATCTATGATTTATTGATTCGCACATTGTGCATATTGTATATGTTCATCAGGTATGAAAGGCTGATCAACTTCATTACCTTTTGGTCCAATTAAATTTGTTCATGTTCATTGTTGGCCATTCACCATTATTGACTCGGTCATTCAGTTATGAAAATTGATTTATATTCTTTCACAATTCTTAAATTGTTGAAAGTTTGTCAGCTTATTATTCTTTTCAATTATGATATATCTTCATTTGAACATAAACTTGCTGGGCAAACTTGTTGCTCACCCTTGCTATATCATGATAAACATTTTAGATTAAAGAAGAAACATCGGACATAGTCAAAGGCAAAGACAAGTTCCAGGATGGAATTATTATACGGTTAAAATGGTAATAGTATAGGATACAAATGACATTGTATGTCGTGTAAGATATTGAATGCATGTATTAAGTTAAGGTTACAGACCTTGGGAATTATGTTGTAAAAGTTATTGTATAAACAATTTATGTTTATATCTTCCGCAATAGTTATAGAAATGATGTATCATAACGTACCATGTCCGAGGTTCTTGTGATCCGAATTTGGGGGCGCTACATTATTAATTATAATAATTATAATTATTATAATTATGGTCATTATATTATAAGTTATATATGTATAATTATGTAATATATGTATATGTAAGTTATACCTATATTACCATATACGTTAGATGGCTAAGTGTTAGTCAGTTAGAAAAAAGAAAAGAACAAAACAAAGAAGAGAATGAAAAGAGAAGAAGAAGGAAGAAGAAGAAGAAAAAGGAAGAAGAGGGAAGGAAGCTTGAGATAGCATCATCTCCTTCGTTCCAATAAGCAAAGCAAAAAGTAATAATCTAGCCATAGAAACTCTAGTTTATTATTTCTTGAGTTCTTCATAAAAGAATGGATTTTTATGATTAATTTGTTAAGGAATCTATAATATAGGTTCATGAGTATGAATAATTTGGTCTATGTGGTTATAAGCGAGTTTTCAGTAATCAAATCCATGAAAACAAGTTTTACATGGAGAATTGTGTTATTATGAGTTTTTATTATATTAGTTGATTTTAGAATGGTAAATTGATGATTTAGTTATATGTATTAATATGTAAAATTGAAATATGTTCATGATACTAGTTTCAATAATGAAAATAATACATGTATTGTGAATTTAATTTGTTGAGAATTGGATTTATGGTGAATTATTTTGATAAAAATATAAATTCTATGAAACTAGTAAAATTGGTTTTTAAAACCTTTAATTTTGATTTAGTAAATGAATTCTGTGAGTTGATTACGAAGATTAAGTTTAAATTACGATAATATATCAAGAAACTAACAAAACATGCTTTGAATCATGTGATTTGGGTTAAAAACAAACTCACAGTGTTAATTTTCGTCAAGAACGCTTAATAATGGTGTTTTCTTCAAAATCATGAATATTAGGTGCGTTAATTATGTGTTGTGGTGTTATTGTATGTTAAAATCATGTTAGAAGTGTAGGATTTTGTTTGTATAAAGTTTCATGTACACTGTGTTAGTTAAAATAGGACTTTGGTGCGAAGAAATAAACCAAATTGACTTATTTCTCAGCAAGTTCGCGAGCCGAGGAGTCCAACAGCAGGGTGCCCCTCCCCAGCGGGGCTTTTAGCCTTGGGGGACCAGCCCCAGTGGGTAACATGCTGTCCGGAGTGGTCCAAGTATGTAATGCAAAACTGCTTTGACCTCCTGTAGTAAAACGACCATAACCTTTTCATACGAACTCTTATCGAAAAGATTCAAGATGATCCGGAATGAGCACGAGTAGACCTACACCTTTCGTTCTTTAACTTTTTTGATTTGAGGTTGTTAGCAGGGGTAAAAATAGTCATCTTTGGGACTGATGTGTATTCGGAGGCAATCGGAGGGCGTCGGACATGCACATACGCAAGTATAGTGCTGTCGATGATAATAGATGTTGTTTTAAGTTATAAAACATGAATATTAGTAATTATAATGATGCTTAACATTAATAAATGATGTATTAGATAAGTTATATAAGCACACTAAGCATACACAAGAGAGACGACTCGGGCGTGTGACGAATGAACGTCGAAACGCCGTGACAAGTGTTAATGAACGTAAAAAGTATTTTAAGTCAAATAAAATGAGCATTATAAGATATAAAATGGGGTTAATATAAAACCCATAAGTAGTCATAGCAAGACTTAAACACTTGAATGAATTTTGAATATTACTAAAAAAGAAATATAGTGAGATATAAGTCGAAAGTTAACACAATCAAATTGAACATTGTGTATTGATAGTAGGAAGGGTTATGAGATGTAAATTAAAGTTTACATTACAACTACTATACGTCGCTATGTGACTAATAGTTGATGTGCATGATTATATAATTGTGTAGGGCACGTGAAGTGCAGATAGCTGTAAACTGTAATCTGTTATTGGTAAACAACGATCAAGGCAAGTCTTTCGGTTCCTATTTTCTATGTGAACTTGATGATGAACTGTTTTAAATTGTATTGCAAAGAGCATGATATGTTATATATGTTGTAAGCATAAAATGTTAAAGTCAATTTATGACTACATTGATTGATTAAAGAATGTTGATTGAGTAAGGAACTCAATCTTTATAATTGTTATGTGAATTAAAACATGTATGCCATGTTACTTTAATTATTATGTGATGTATGTTGAGCATATTTATTATGTGCTACGTGATGCATGAAAACTGTTAGTTCTTGCAGAGCTGTCGAGCTCACTCTTACAAATAACCATTTTTGCAGGTCAAGGATACAATGTAATGATACGTGCTAGTTGAATGTTAAGATCAATAGCGATGCAAGAAATTATTTATTCTAGATGAGTAATGTAATTGTTTTAAACGTAACATGATTGTTAAATTTAAGTTGAAATATCCGATGTGTATAGATATTGCTTTATGATGTAAGACTTTGTATAGTCATTTTGTTGTAACGATTCATGATATAGAATTGAATCAAAGAGGTGTAATGTAAACGTTCTGATTCAGGGCAATAAAGAAAGATTTTATAAAAGTTTTAAAAATTCTGCATTTTTAGTGATTTTAATATTGAATAATGATGTAAAGATAGATTAAAAGTTATATTTTTAACGATCGAGAATGAGAATTATATTGTAAGAATTTTGGGGTCGTTACAGATATATATTGAGCATGAACTTATGTGTTATGTGCAGTATGAAAGCTGTTAGATTTGCTGAGCTGTCGAGCTCATTATTTCAAAATAACCATTTTAGCAGGCTAAATATTCAAGGTAATACTATGTGCTACTTGAATGACATGGATCAGATTTAATGCATGAAGATTAAATATTTTAGCCAAAGTTGTTATTCCTATAAACCATGTATAAGGTTCTAGAAGTGTACTTAAGGGTTTATGATGTTTATTTTATTTTGAGTGGTAAAGTTTGAGTTATTCGAAGTATAAAGGATATTGAATTGGGATGTAAAGTTTTATATAATAACTTTGATGAAGCGATTCATGTAATATATTTGAATCAAAGATATGTAATGATAAAGGTTGAGATTCAGGAAAATATAGAAAGAAAGATATAAAAGTTTTAATTATTCCGCATTTTTATTAAAGTTTAATACCGATTAATGATGAAAAGTTAGAAGTTTGATGTATTGTTAACGACCGAGGTCGAGGGTTGTATTGTATGAATTTTGGGATCATTACAGTTGGTATCAAAGCTGATAGGTTATACATCTTAGGTAAGAGTACCTTAGGCTATGACCTTAGGTTATAAGAAGTTAAGTTTAAGTAGCGGTACAGTCGTACTATTTAATGGTTGATGTATAGTATCTGGGCTAAACGATTCCGTCAGAGAGTGACGGTTAATACGAACTAGCAACCGATCTAACTCACTGTGTGAGACAGTGTAGACGAGACGGGAAACTAGTTTGTTGGTTGTTTGTGGAAAACCACTCAGCTTACTATATTGAACACTGTTAGAGACTCGATGCGTACCGATTATGGAGTTACGAATACGTATGATAAAAAGGTGATTCTTTTCTCATACGTAGATGTATAGGATGAGTTAAGTCCTAGAAATGTTATAAGAATAAGATGAGAATGACGAGGAGTAAAACTCGAATAAAATATTGAGCGATATGAATGAAGTTAGAAAGTTCTTATAGGAAGAATTAATAAATAAACAAGATGATTCAAAGAAGAATGTTGAAGAGATATAAAGATAAGAATCAGGAGTTACCTAACTCCAATAATCAAGATGACGAATAATGATGAATAGACAAAGTCTATATGATTAAAAGCATAAATGAAATCATAATATGACATGATGAATGGGAAAGATAAGAATATTGTAAAACAAAACGATCATGAGATAAGGAAAGAATCATAAGTGAGATGATTATAGAATAAGATCACGACATGATCTTTTAAAGTTGTAAAAGACAGATGGTCTGTAATGATTGAATAGTTATAGTTTGATGCTATAACGAGAATGTATTATGCTATAGTACGAGATAAACTTACAAGGAGTTATAAATGATGAGATACAGAAATTGTATTGACCAAAGAGAAAGTTATGGGCAAGATAGTGTTAAGTGGAATTTCAACTGAGAGGTCATGTGGTGGCTAAGCTGTACAAACCTTTGTATGGGTAGGGGTTTTGTGCTTACTCTTGGTTTATCACATGGGTAATCATTGGAAGGTTGGTGTATCGCTATCGATATATATATGCTGAGAAAGTGTCCCATGTTTATAGTTGATAGTTAGAGATAATTAAGATTAGATTAGATGATATTAAGATTAGGTACGAGTTCTTAAAACTCATGCTTATAGTGAGTTCGTGACTCATAATCATATGTATATTTTTGAACCCCTAAGTATATGGACAGTCCCTGATAGGTTCTTGGACTACGTATTGCTAGGACAAGTTCTTAAACTCATATTATTGTGGCAAGTTCCTGAACTTCCAAAGTGTGGTAAGTTTGATAAACTATACTGGGTATAGAAAGGTTATAGTATAAAAAACATTGATGGTGAAACGATGGAGTAAAGGAGTTATATTCATGGAGAAAATTTTGATATTCTAAATCTCCTAGCTTTGCTAGATTTTTGAAATTATTGACTTCGTGCTGATGTTGCACTTCTATCTTCTTCAAAAACATTGGATCAAATGATTGAACCAATGAATTTTTTTAAAATAGTGCTATTATTCACATGTCTATGCTAATTGCTTCAGCTAGACAAAAATAATTTGAAATTTTCAAAATGTATTTTATATATTCTATGCATCATTTGATATGATGTAGGAATAATAATCGAGGAAGTCATCAATGCGGTTAAACCTAGTGTTGGATGTGATCGTAGGATCGTTAGCCCACTATAGTATGATATAGTATGACGAGTCATGTAATGACAAAATCCTCAACATACCATTACTACGATACGGTATCAAGATATTATAAAAAGATTTATTTATTTTTAGTTTCCTTAAAAAAATTATTGATTTGGTTATATATATATATTTCTATTGATGTCCGAATTATTGCTAGAAGTCTATGCTATTTGATTCAGCTAGACAAATATTGAAAGACGTTTATAAAATTTTAGCGTTCTTGACAAAATATGCCAAACCAGGTTGCTCTGGTGTGGATTCAGATGTTGAAAGCTGAGGTGAACAACCCTATAAAGGGGACATATTATCGGAGACAATAGTTCTGCGTGTAATGCATATAGTCGTTACGATGTACTATGTTTGTGCACGACGTAGTGGAGTGATAGTCTGATCACCTAGAGCCCCGATGTAGAATGTTTACAATATGTGTGATTGTTAAACATTTTATTAGAACGATTTATAGTGTAAAGTATCGGGGGTGAAACACTATTAAATCTAGAGATGAGTTCAAGGTCTTGTGACCCCTCAGCTTGATTTGAGAATCTTTTAAATTCCTGAGTTATACTGCTTCCCAATTATTGAGCAATTGTAGAAGATTCTTATTGTTCTGAAGGTGAATGTGGCAAGAAGGATATTCCTTAGAAAGAAGTAGCAATCCACTGATTAAAGATTACCATAAAATCTATTTTTGATAGATTGATATATAAAGATTAATAAAAAAATTTGAGGAAGAAATTCTTAGAAGAAGGGGTGAATGTGATAACCCGAATACTGATATGATTGTGAATTATGAAGTATATGAACTCGATGAGTAGAGTATTTGGTAATGATCCTTAGAAAGGAAATGAACGGGTTAAAGAATATATAATACTTGAAACATAATTGAGTTAATTGAAGGTTATGAAATAAAACCTAAAACTTGTTGAAGAAATAAATGGAGTAGTATATATATGTAGAACTTTTGTTAAGGTAATGTGTTGAAGATATTCAACGATAAAATTATGAAAGAGATTTAGTAAAAATCGAATAAGAGAGGTTTCGTTGATTCCGAGGATGAAATCCTTATAAGGAGGGAAGGATGTGACAGCCCGAGTTTTTAAGAATTTATAAATGAGAATTTAATAAATAAAATTCTTATTTTAAGATGTACGAGTATGTGTATATGTGTTATATTCCGAAATGTGCGATTTGGTATAAAGAGAATTATATTCATGTATTGGATTAATTTAATTAAGTGCAATATGATTAATTAAATCGATGTGAAAGTAATTGTGTAGTAAAATTCTAATTTAATTGAGAATAATTAAATTAGATGAATATTATGTGCTTAGTGTTTATAAAGATTTACTAATTTGTTACATGAATTATGATTAATAAGTAAATTATAATTGTGTAACAATTTAGTGTTATGTGGCTATTTTAATTAATTAATGAATGTTAGCTTGTATTTAATTAAATTAGAATGATAGGATTTAATTAAATAGAGTGTAACATTTAAGCTATGTGATTAAAAGAGTTATTAAAATAAAATAAAAGAGTTTTAAATTAGTTTTGTCAAACAAGGCCCTTAAATCTGTTTTAAAGAGTTTTTACCAAACATGACCTTAACTACTAAAAATCTATTTTTAAACAAATAATGAGTTTTGTCAAACAAGCCCTAGTAGCTTTTGATTTTCAAAAACAAGTAACTGATATATAATAAGTAGAGATATAATGTATATGCCAGTTACATTGTTATGTAATAATACGTATAATGTATCTATAGTCAGTTATGTTATACTACGTTAGAAAACAAAACTAGTCTGTGTTAGAAAGAAAAAGAAAGAACAGAGTAAACTAGAGAGAAAAGAGAGAAGAAGAAGATAGAAAGAAAGAAAGAGGAGGAAGGAGTTTTGAGAAATCAAAACTAGAAGCCTATCATCATCATCATCATATGAATCATCATCTTCTTCTAAGCAAAAGGGTATAATCTAATTTTAATTGTTGTTCTTCATTGTTTTTATTCTTTGTAAATAGGTTTTCATGATAAATTATAAATTGATGATCAATATGTGTTAGATTATGTATATAAACTATTATATATGAGTTATATGATAGTTTATGTGGTTCAATTCATGTAAATATGATGAACATGAAGAAATCATGTTCATAGCAATTTACAGTGAACTAGTTTGAAAAATAGTTTCTTAAATATCAAAAATTATGTGTGATTATGATATGATTATTAGAATTAAGTTTAGATTATGATAATATATCAATAAACAAAATTAACATGCTTTGAATCATGTGATTTGGGTTAAAAACAAACTCACAATGTTAACTTTCTTCAAGAAAGCTTATCAATGGTGTTTTTTTCAAAATCATGAAAATTAGTGTTTTGTTTATGTGTTGTGGTGTTTATGTATGTTAAAATCATGTTAGAAGTTTAAGATTTTATTTTCATAAAGCTTCATATGCATTATGTTAGTTAAAATCGGACTTTGTTGCGAAGAAATAAGCCAAATTGGCTTATTTCTCTTCACAGTTCGCGAGCCAGGGAACCCACCAGCAGGGGCCCCCGCCCAGTAGGGATTTTAGCCTAGAACTCCCGCCCCAGCGGGGCTATATGCTGTTCGGAGTGGTTTAAATGTTGTAATGCAAAACAATTTTGACCTCTTATAGTAAAACAAGCATACTTTTTCATACGAACTCCGATTAGGGCGAGTCAGGATGATTCGGAAAGATAACGAGTTGACCTACAACTTTTATTCTTTGAGTTGTTTAAGTTGAAGTCATTAGGAGGGGTCAAAATGCCCATCTTTGTGACTGATGTGTATTCAGAGGCAATCGGAGGGCGTCAGATTTGCACATACGCAAGTATAGTGCTGACGATGATAAAAGATGTTGTTCTAAGTTATAAAATATGATTATTATGAAATATAATGATGTTTAACATTAATCAATGATGTAATGACAATTATGTCGGCTTAAACAACCGTTAAGTGTCGATTAAAAGAGAAGTATAAAGAAATTTGAAACGAATGTTAACTTAATTAATGTTAACAAACAATATACATCTAATGTGATGTAAAGAAGAGGTTTAAGACTTAACTAAATGTTAAGTGTATTAAAGGGGAACGTAATGAGAAGTAAAAAAGAAGTTTAACGTAAATAAGTCGAATAAACAATGAGGAGCCCTAACAGAACTTGACCACATAAATTGAACATTGTGTATCAAACCTAAAGAAGATGATAGTAGATCGTAAAGTAGAGTTACTTAAACGATTACTAAGCATTACTGTGTGACTAATAAATGATGTGCATGATTATATATTGTGTATGATACGTGAGGTGCAAGTAGCTATAAGCTATTTTTCGGTAATTGGTAATCTACGATGAAGGCAAGTCTTCCAGTTCCTATGTGCTACTTGAATTCAATTTTTTTTATTACGTGTATTCATGGTATCAATATGAGATGTTGAATTACATGTTACTCGCTATGAATTGGAAAAGTCAAATTATGACTATATTTGGTTGAGTTATGGAACTCAACATGTGATATATAAAATGTTGAGCATGTGGAACTTATATTTATATTAAACTGATATTTATGCTGAACATGAAATCTTATAATTGTTTTAAATTGAGATATATATTGAGCATGGACTTATGTGTTATATGCGGCATGAAAGCTGTTAGATTTGCTGAGTTGTCGAGCTCATTGTTGCAAAATAACCATTTTTACAGGCTTAGGATTCAAGGTAATGCTATGTGCTACTTGAATGACATGGATCAGATTTCATGCATGAAGATTAAATATTTTAGCCAAAGTTGTTATTCCTATAAACCATGTTTAAGGTTCTGGAAGTATACTTAAGGGTTTATGATGTTTATTTTATGTTGAGTTGTAAAGTTTGACTTATCCGAAGTATAAAGGATATTGAATTGGGATGTAAAGTTTTATATAATAACTTTGATGAAACGATTCATGTAATATATTTGAATCAAAGATATGTAATGATAAAGGTTGAGATTCAGGAAAATATAGAAAGAAAGATAATATAAAAGTTTTAATTATTCTGCATTTTTATTAAAGTTTAATATCGATTAATGATGAAAAGTTAGAAGTTTGATGTATTGTTAACGACCGAGGTCGAAGGTTGTATTGTATGAATTTTGGGGTCGTTACAAAGGAGCACAATGTAAATATCATAATGAAAGATTTACATTTCCTGTCATATACATCTTGTCATGTTATCCTATCATCAAAACAACTGACCTCTGTTTTGCAGGATAAGAATAAAAAACCACAAAAAATACATCATGGCATGCATCCTATCCCTACCTACATCGGGAAACTGAAACACCTACGTTTTGTTGTAGGTGAAAAATTGGTCATGTCACTAGATCTAAGTCTAAGAAAGCACTAAGTCTATCCACGAACATAACTTCCAATACTCAACCAGAATTCACCCCTATATCTGGGGAATAGTTTGAAGGACTGAAGAATCAAATAGCTGAATTGGCCAGTTTTCTGAGAGAACAAAGCAAGGCCCTTAAAGGGAAGCAAGCCCAATCTCACACAGAACTGGGAACACCTGGTGGTAGTGGTGGCGGTCTAGAGACCGAAAAAATTGAAACTCAGATTCCTGGACCATAAAACTAGGACACAACCAATAAAACCCCTGAAATCACAATCCTCAATAAAGAGCAGGAAGCTGGTGACATTCTGAAAAAAGTACAACAGATGAAAGAAACTCTCCGGTCTATCAAAGGGACTGAGGCAATTGACAGTGTTAATTACTCTGACCTCTGTATATTCCCCGGGGCTTGTTATCCCGAAAAATTTAGAACTCCTGATTCTGAGAAATACGATGGATTGGGAGACCATTATAATCACCTGAATGTATTCATTGGAGAACTCGGATCCTATACAGAGGACGAGAAACTTCGAATGCAGTTATTCTAGAAAAGTTTAACCGGAGATGCTAAGGCTTGGTATGCCCGTCTGGACAACTCTAAGATTCAGAGTTGGGAAGAGTTAGCCCATGCTTTCCTCAGTCAATACAGCTTCCAATCTTAGCTGACTCTATACAGATACCAAATAACCAAAATCAAGAAACAAAACACTGAATCATTCAGAGAGTATGCTCAACGATGGAGACGAGTTACAGTACAAGTCATTCTACCTATGAATGAGACTGAAATAGTCATGACCTTCATCGACATCCAAGAAGCTCCATATTATGAGAGGGTCCTAGCAGGAATAGAAAAACCATTCTTTGAAATGATCAAACACGGTAAGATGGCCAAAATAGTGCTCAAGTCCGGGAAGATAAAGGATCTAACTGCCCTCGAAGCTGTTGCTGAGCATATCCAGTTCAAAAATTACGGGAGTAATCCCCAGAGAGTACGTAAAAAGAAAGATGAAGAAGTGTCCTTAGTATTACAAGGACAGAATCAAAGAGGAAAGTCAAACAGTATGCCTATTCAAAGGAGGAACTATACCCCTTTCCAAGCTCCAGCACAGCCTTCAAATCCCCCATTTCAGAAGAACATGGAGGTTAGGCGTCAAAGAAGTTTCACCCCTCTAGGGGATTCACTCGAGAATGTGCTAAAGCTGTTGACTGCACAGAAGAAGATTGTGCAACTTCTTCAACCAATTAACACTGGTGGATGGAATTTTGACCCAAGCAAGAAGTGTGCTTACCATTCAGGATCCCTGGGCCATGACACTCAAAACTATTGGTCTCTCTAGCACAAAATCCAAGGCTTAATTGACTATGAAGAGATTGTGGTGACCAAACCAAAACAACCACACGTACAAGACAATCCCCTCCCAAAGCACAAAGAGGAGAGTGTCAACATGATCAACACCAGAAATGGAGAAGGATCCAAATATCTCCGTTATGTGGGAGAGTCAACTCCATCTAGCAGCGACAGCCCAGACAGTTGGGAATTCTCAAAAAGACGATTCCTGATAGAGCAGGAGATTAAGTCTATCAAGGAACAAATCGAATAGTTAGCAGAACTGGTCGTCTACCAACATCAGATCACCAGGCAGCTGATAAACCAGACTAATTAGCCTGATGTAAATTCTCCCACAGCAGAGATCAGTCCATCGGAGATCAGTCCCATCTCCACGAAGAATCACTACCGGTCTCATAAGCATGAACCATGGACTGACAAGGTGGCCAAAGATGAGAATTGCCAAGTTGGAAGGAAATTCTTATTTCAAAGGAATTTCACTAACCTGAACCAGCCGATGGAGGAAATCCTCTAGATGTTAATTAAAGAGGGAATGGTTGCAGATCTATTACCTCCACTGAACCCTCGATCCAAGAAATTCAAGCTTGACCAAATCTGTCAGTACCACTCCAATGCACCCGATCATGATACTGAAGATTGCTGGGCACTTCGTAACCTGATTCAGAATATAATTGAAAATGGTGACTTGATAAGAGGGGATCGGGATTTTGGCCACCCAGATGAAGACACTCTCTTTATTCCCATCGCGTGGAATCAAGATACAGTGGCTGTTATTTCCTATGACAAGGAGCCATCCCTCACACCCTTAGTACTGTCAGGGAAAGGGGTCTAAGAAATGCAAAATCTTGTGAAGCTGGCCGCACTCGAGCCTTTAATCTTGCCCTTCAGACCTTAGTATCCAGTTATCAGTCTAAAGAGGGTCCCATGGAACTACGGGAATGACGAAGGTTCCACCTCAAACAATATTGCAATAGTACCAAAGGATAATCCATTATACCAGCCTCAGTAGGTGATCAAACCAGTCATTAAAGCCAAAGAAAAGGTGACTGATGAGAAAATCGAAGAGTTCCCCAATAAAATGGGACACAATGAAATCAAAATAGTGCAAAGCTTGAAAGATGAACCCAAGAAAATGTCCATCCTAGACTTGGTCTTGTCATCGGTGGATCATCGCAACATTCTAGTTAAAGTACTAGAAGAAGCCCATCTGCCAAGAACAGTGGATGCTGAGAAATTCCGTCACATGGTAGAACACATTTTCAACATCAATGTGATATCTTTCACTGATGATGATATCCCTACAGAAGGGATGAGCCATCGTAAGTCCTTGCATATAGCTGTGATGTCTTCCATGTATGTGATTGGAGGTGTGCTCATAGATGGAGGATCATCCCTCAACATCTGTCCCTACGATACCTTGGAGAAAATGAAGATTTACTCGAACCAGATCAAAACCAATCATGTGGTCATTCGGGCTATCGATGGATCTCGCCAACAAGCTATGGGAGAAATAGAGCTTCCACTAGAGATTTGCCCACACACTTTCTATGTGTCCTTTCAGGTACTCAACATCGCCACTGGATATAACTTGTTGTTGGGCAAGCTATGGATCTACATAGCAGGGGCAGTACCATCCACCCTCCATCAATGGCTCAAATACATTATCAACGACAACCTCATTACGGTCAACGCCGAACTAGAATACCCTGTCTGCATACAAGGAGACATGCCAGTAATTAGCCTGGATGCAAGGATTGAACCTGCAAGTTTTCAAGCCCTGGAGGTGAGGGATACTCAGTATCTACATATCAGAGCACCAACTTTGAAGCCTAAAGTCTCCCCTGAAGTGATGACAGTAGGCCAAGAGATGGTATCCTTGGGTTTCCAACCTGGAGAAGGGTTAGGAAAGAACCAACAAGGTATCACAAGTCCAGTCCAAATCCAGAGCCAGACAGGGAGAGTCGGATTGGGTTATTCATCCGGGTTAAGCCGCCGGAATCCACATAAGCACCCTAAGACTTATGCTTCCACTATATTGATGCCAAACCTCATTAATGTCGGATGGGTGAAACCCATGAGGAAAATACCAGCTGTGGTATCAACCATGTAATTTCCTCCCATTATACTAGCAAGTGAGAGAACAACTCCCAGATCCGAGATGAATAGCAAAAAAGGAAAAGAAAAGATCCTGTACAAAGGATGAGACCTATTTCCTAACATGCGGGTTATCATAAACTACGAGGGTATGAATGATGACATCCTAGACAGCGACGATGAGGATCAGATTCAAATTCCTTGCATCAAAAAGGAAAATGGGGGCATTTCAAAGAGAAACCCTGACCCTATTATAAAAGATGTCTCAGACATCATCCGAGACGAGGCGGATGATCACAAATCCTTGATCCTCCCTGTTCATGAGGATCTAACCCTAGATAACTGGAACAATGTCCCTTGCCTCAGTCAAAAAGGGTAAAGGGGCAGAGAGTCCATATGCACTTTACACATGCTTTCATTTACTGCTTACTTTTTATTGCACAGCTATAGCAGTAACTTTTGTCATGCTTTTCCAAATGCTTTGTATATTTAAGCAGTGGTATATATTAAAGTGAAAGCATTTTTGTTTTCAGGACTCAAGCATTGGATATGTTTGTCTCTGCTGATGAGATGCCAACCTGTCACAGTGACTACAACTTTGATGTAGAACTAAACTTCGACTTGATGGACATTGATTAAGAGGAGGAAGATGACTATGAAGTGCCCGAGGAGATCAAAGAATGGATCAAAGACAAACCCAAACCAAACCTCGCCAAACCACCACTATCAACATAGGAACCTCTAAAAATATCAAAGAAATCCAGATAGGCATAGACCTCACCCAAGACCAAAAAACCGATCTGATCGATCTCCTAACGTAGTTCTAGGATGTATTTTCATGGTCACATGAAGACATGATTGGCCTGTCAAAGAATATTGTCATCCATCGAATGCCCATCAAAGACGAATTCAAGCCAGTCAAACAAAAGCTCAGGCGATTGAAACCTGAATGGAGTCTGAAAGTCAAAGAAGAAGTCGTTAAATAATTCAAAGCCGAAATCATCATGGTATCAACATACCCAGAGTGGCTGTCAAACATAGTTCCCGTGCCTAAACCCGGAGGGAAGGTACAAGTCTGCGTGGATTATATAGATTTGAACGAAGCTTATCTCAAGGATAATTTCCCAGTACCTTTCATCCATATCCTGATCGACAATACGGCACAGTATGGCATATATTCATTCGTGGATTGCTTTGCTGGTTACCATCAAATCATGGTTGCTGAAGAAGACCGGGAGAAAACATCCTTCATCACTCCATGGGGAACCTTCTGCTATAGGCGACTATCCTTCAGCCTCATCAATGCCGGAGCCACATATCAACGAGCCATGATGGCCCTATTTCATGATATGAGGCACAAGGAGATAGAGGTCTATGTGGACGACATCATCATCAAATCCCGGAGGGAAGATGATCACCTAGACCATCTCAGAAAATTTTTCAATAAGTTGTGTAAGTACAACCTCAAGCTAAATCCCTCTAAATGTGCTTTTGGTGTCAAATCAGGCAAGCTATTGGGATTCTTGGTGAGTAATCGAGGCATTGAGCTAGACCCTGCCAAGATCAAAGCTATTACTAAGATGCCAGTACCTCGAATGGAGAAGGAGATATATGGGTTCCTGGGAAGGATTAATTTCATAAGCCGATTTATTTCCCAGCTCACCGCAACCTGTGAACCCATATTCAAGCTACTAAGGAAGAATTCCTCCACCAAATGGAATGAGGATTGTCAGAAAGCATTCATTGCCATCAAAAAGTAACTGATCGAAGCACCAGTCTTGGTACCCATAAGGAACGAAGTTCCCTTATTCATGTACCTGTCCGTCAATGACAATGCAATGGGCTGCATGTTAGGACAGAAGGATGATAGTAGCAAAGAGAGAGCCATCTACTACATCAGTAAAAGATTCAGCAGTGGTGAACAGAAGTACACCCTGATCGAGAGGACGTGTTGTGCGTTAGCATAGGCCGCCATGAGGTTGCAACACTATTTGCATTGTCACAGGACCTACCTTATATCCCTCATGGATCCACTGAAGTACGTATTCAACAAGCTAATATTGAATTGTCGACTGTCCAAATGGCATTTGATCTTACAACGGCTCGACATTATCTACGTGACTCAGAAGTCAATCGAGGGAGGCATTGTAGATCAATTAGCTGAAGTACCTTCAGGAGGGTTCGAGTCCCTGGAGACTTACTTCCCGGATGATGGGATCATGACAATCCAACAACTCCAATAAGAGAATATAGTCCAACCATGGAAAATGTATTTCGATGGAGCAGTAAACATGGAAGCTGCCGGAGCTGGGGCAGTTGTTATCTCTACTACAATAGAACAGTATCTTGTGACTACCAAACTTCAATTTGGCAACACCAACAACACAGACAAATATGAAGGCTGCATAATGGGGTTGAAATTAGCCCAATCTATGGGTATCAAACATTTACTGGTCTTTGGAGGCTCTGAGTTGGTCATCAGACAAACCACTGGGGCATATCACACCAAAGAACTGTATTTGCTGCCCTATCATATGCAGGTCGTCAAAATATCCCTGGAGTTTGAAGACATAACTTTCATCCATATTCCTCGGGGAAGAAATGACTTTGCCGATGCATTGGCGACATTGGCTTCCTTGATCAGCATATCCAATAGGAGTTGGATTCCCTGCATCAAATTCATAAATCAGAAGGCCCCGACATACGAGAATTACATTGGAGAAGAATCAGATGATATACCTCCTGTCAATCAGCCTTGGTATCAAGACATTAAGGAATATCTCTGAGATAGATCTACACCCGCTGGGGCAAGCCAATTCGAGTGAAAACGGATTCACAAAATGGCTATAAAGTTCTATCTGAGCAGAGATGCACTCTATAAGACAGATGATGGAATAGGTTTGTTAAGATGCCTTGATAAAGAGCAAGCCCAGAGATTGATGGATGAAATCCACGGTGGAGCCTGTGGTTCACACATGAGCGGTCACCTGCTGGCCAAGAAGATATTAAGAACAAAACATTACTGGATCTCGCTCAAAGCTAACTGTGATGATCACGTTAAGAGATGCTTTCAATACCAAGTACATAGAAATACCATACATGCTCCTCCAAATGAGCTACACAATATGAGTTCACCATGGCCTTTCTCCATGTGGGGAATGGATGTGATCGGTCCGGTAGTACCCAAAGCCAGGAATGGTCATCGATTCATCTTCACCATGATCGATTACTTCACCAAATAGGTTAAAGCTGCCTCCTTTCCCAAAGTCACCAAAGAGGTCATCATTGGTTTCATCGATATGGACAACCGGAGGTGATCATATCAGACAATGCCAAGAACCTGAACAATCAAATGATGAAAGAACTTTGCAGTAAGTTCCACATCAAGCATCTCAATTTCGTCATTTATCGGGCCAAGATGAATGGTGCTGTCAAAGCGGCCAACAAAAATATTAAGAAGATCATGCAGAAAATGTCCGCCAATCACAAAGAATGGCCTGACCTGCTGCCTTAAACCCTGTTAGCCTACAATACGTCAATGCATACCTCTACTGGGGCTACCCCCTATTCATTAGTCTATGGCATGGAAGCAGTCCTCCCCATAGAAGTAGAGATGGAGTTCTTGCGAGTGTTAATAGACGCTCAGATGGACGAAGATCAGTGGTTGTAAGACTGGTACCATCAACTGTCACTGATAGATGAAAAGAGGGCTACAGCCATTTTCCATTGACAGTTATATCAGCAAAAGATTGCACGATCCTACAACAAGAAGGTCCGAATATGGCAGTTCAAAGAAAACTACTTGGTGTTGAAGAAAGTTTTAGCCAATCAAGATGAAGCTAAAGGAAAGTTTGCCCCTAATTGGGAAGGCCCTTTTATTATCAAGGAGGTGTTGACAGGAGAAGCTATCAGATTACAAGAAATTGATGGGACTGAATTTCCCCAACTTATCAACTCAGACACCATAAAAATTTACTATTTCTGAAATACATGCATACCCGCATCCGGGTCCTACAAATCAAATCAGGTTTGATTTTCACTAGAATGCCAGAACTACGAATGACCTGATCTCCCTACACCTGGGAGTATGTAGGCAGCCATTTCTGGTGCGGTCAAACCAAACAAAATTTCAAAAACTCATCAAACTAAACTCAAAACCCAATAAAAATACTTTTCAAACTTCTCTCACACAAAAAAAGTGAACTACGAATGACCTGATCTCCCTACACCCGGGAGTACGTAGGCAGTCATTTACGATGCGGTTTGATCTTCAAGAAAAACAAAAACCAATAAAAACCAGTTCTAAGACATCGAAACCATATAAAAGCTAAGCCCTATCAAGCTACCCTGGTCAACAGGCCCATCTAAGATTCTCTTTGACATCTCAACTTTCAGTCCATTAAGAAGAAGCTCAAGATACATCAACAACAGCGAGTCATGAGAGAAGTGGTAATCACTCAGCAATGACAATATATATCCAAACAGGGAAGTGCATAAAAATTATTTTTCTCTGATATATAGCACTGTTTGATATATACATAGTGTCCTGTACATGATAAAAATCACTGATCTAATATGTGTAGGAAAAATAAAGCTTGTCTATGGACCCAAGGATAAGCGGGCCAGCAATGCCACCATGGCATCCCTCTTTGAAGATGGAGGAGCAGCTGTAAGTGCAATACCCTCAGCCTCCATATGACTCAAAATATCCACAGCCATCTGTATTGTGGCACTGTGATCATCAATATATGCACTCATCTCGGTGATCAGACCATGAGTATAAGACCAAAGAGCAGTACTGTCAGAAGTGTGGAAATCCCGGGAAGCTACGGCCTCATCCCTCTCCATAAAAGCTGCATCTCTAGCAATCAAAGTCTCCTTGATATCAATAAAAGCTGCGTTATTGGCAGATCGGATCTCATCTCGCTCAATCAATCCTGCATCCTGAGCGGCTCGAGATGCATCTCTCTCTGCCAAAGCTATATCTCTGCCAGACAAGGTGGTCAACATCAGAGCTCTAGCCTGATCCCTCTCAAAGGTCATGCTAGCCAGTGAGTCTACCAAAGCCGGATCTGTCCCTGCATGAATGATCAACGAATCACTAACTAGTACTGCTGTCAAACCCATGAATAACTCATCCTCGGTAGGAGACTCATGATCCTCTATAAGCTCCTTCTAGTCTGAATCTACAATAGGAGCTGACTGGATGAAGGCAGCTGATGCTATATCTGTTTCCAACCATGCCGAGTACTCTAGAGAACGATCCGAATAGCTACTGGAGAAATCAACCCTCTCTCTATGAGTCCAACACTCATACACTCGATTCAAGTGAGCAGATGACATAGACAAAGCTGACATCCTCTGATCAATAGCCCCCTCAAACAGATGTAGGCTCTGAAGCTGATCGAACTAGCCCATAACAGCCAGAGGATGATAAGTAGTCACTCCCCTCAATCCCTCTAGGGGTAGATAATCCATGCCAGATGCATGTGTAATAAAGCTATATGGGGAGAATAGCCCGGCGTAGGGCAAAATCAAAAATGGATGCCCAATGTCAGACAGAAATGCTGACCATGTCTCTGAATAGATACACTCCACAGGCTGAAAGGAGTATGACATAGATATATCATGGGAAAAATAATATCCCTGATGCCTGAAAAATCCAATTGATCGAATATGGGACATGAGCCATATATACAACAAGACTAAATTGCCTCTGAAGAACCCCTTCGGGTGGGTAATGCAGTGAGTGGCTGACCTCAGGGTCTCAGCCAATATCATCGGTATGATGGTGCTACACTGCCTAAGGGCCCGTACCATAACTATTAACCCCACATCCAGTTGGTCCAAGTGAAGCGGCATATAGACGTATGATACATTGCACATCATCAAAATGTCTATCCTAGCCGAATGCCACGCCTCTGTCGACACAATAAAATTCACGGTATGTCGATCGTAATAGTCGAGCTCACCAAAGCGATCGATCAAAAAGTTAATGGAGATCACGCGTCCAGAGATAATGTCTTCCATCACTACGCTCTGATGGAGACCCGACATCCATATAAACGGTCTCCTCATATCACTAATCGTCGCGCGAGCGCATGGAAAATCTAAAGCCAAACCAATGAACCGCTGGTACTACTCAAGGGTAGGAGTCAACTCGTGGAGCCCGAAGTAAAAAACCCGTCTATCAGGTATCCAGCAGGATAAAATGCCATCCACAAATCCATATGGCACCTGAAAGTCTGCGAGGGCCAACGAATGCCCCATCATCTGATCAACTGTCCCTCTAGCTGGGAAGGGCAGGCTCTCATACCACAATCTCAATGACAATGCCACCTCAGACGGTGGTAAATGCTCGATACGACTAACTGGTAGACGATGCCATCTATATCACCGTATCACAAGACCATCTAGGGGTCAAATCTGAACTCATCTATTTAAATACATACACATGACATAATACATGCATAATAACAATGATAAATATGATGCGATAGATAGAAAATATCATACATATCTACAACAAACTATCTACTACAAGCACGATCCCTGTCTGATAATACAAGGCAAAATAAAAAGTACAGGAAAATGAGGCACCACCACCCAGCTACTAACAGTGGTCTATCAAAATGGGGCACAGCCGCCCAATAGCCAAAACAGTGGCTGACCAAAAGATATAGCTACAATAGTTATCCAAAAAGATTTAAAACATCTACGTTCAGTTGGTTAACCTGCTCCATGTCCTCCGTGGACACAAAACCGCTGTCATCAAGAATATCTGGGTGGTACAAGAGAGGATCTTCCCCTACAAAAATGCTAGAAAATGGACCTGAAGAGGGGCCCGCTCTTGAGCATGAAGGGTCAAAAGAAGATGCTTCTGACGGATCTTGGCCTAAATGCCTAATAAAAAAGCGAGCTCTCTCCAACTCCTGGGTCAGCTCTGCAATCTGGTCCAAATGAGTCGTCTCTCTGAGGCAAGCTATCCAGTCTGTCATCATCACAGACCCCGACACCATATTTTCCATAAACTAGGTAGCCCAAGTCTGAGCTCCAATCATGCGAGGACCCCACCAGCTGCTGAATCCCTCTTGGCTGTAAGGGCCCTCTAATAGGGAAAAGCCATCTATGCCCTCCATAGGGATATTTGTCAGTGGCAGGATCAATGGCCAATGATTCCAAGCAGGAGGAATAATGGGAATGCGGATCTGCCCCATAATGATATTGTTCACACGCTCTCCTAAATAGAGCTCTCAGCCTCCCTTTGTCAAAAATGAGACTCTGCGGGTCTACAACGCAAACTCCTGATCAGTGGGGAAGCCTCCCTCAAATCCGACAGCCAAAAACTTGGAGGTATATGGGATCCATATGATCGCTCCGGCTATCAAAAGCTCAAGCTGTAGGTGGGAATGGGTAAAACCCTCAGCAACGGGGACCTCCGTCAGAGTGGAGTGCTGCCATCGCCGTCCTCGGGAATAGGTCTCCAGGCCTAAAGCAGTGGCTGGCCGTAGGCAAGGAAGCCTCTCATATGCCCAGAACTGGCCATATAAATATCAAAAGTCCTCAGTGACCAAGACTGACAAATATAAATGTAGAAATCAAAAATGTACAAGAACGATGTACTCACAATAGAAACGGGTAGAACCCTAACTAAGCCTTCGTCAAACCCTCCGAAAGCATATGCATGCCCGGAGAAAATAGGTAAAGGTGTAGGAACCCCAATCAAAGTCACTGAGGCGCTCTAAATGTCGGGTAGCACTAACTAGGGTGAAGGACACAGTAGATGAGTTGTTCACCACAAAACAACCCCTTATGATCACCAAAAATAATCGCTTCAAGATGCGATCCCTAACCCTCTGATCATCAGGCAGAGGCTCAAGCAAAGCCCCAATCTGGGAATCTATACTCAAGGGATCGGATCGAACCGTCTGACCCTTAATCGTCGTCACAGGAACTCCCAGCAGGGATCGAACGGTGGTAAGTGTGATATCAGCCACGACAGACACTGGCTCACCGTCAAACTCAATGCTGGTAATGAACCTCTAGTCTATAGGGGTCATCATCACCTCACAGCCCAACAAATAAAGGGACTGATTCTTAGTGGAACCAGCGCTCAGACAAAGCCCTTATATACCCCCAGAGGCAACGGCGGGGAAGAATAGAGAAGAAGGCATAAAACCCCCAGCCATCAATAATATCCCTGTAGTCTTGGTGTAAAGTGTGATACAGAGAATGCACATTAAACCAGTTCCCTTGAGGCTGCGTAAAGCTAGGAACCTGCATGAAAACTAGCCCACATTAAATACCTGTTCCCTGAGAATGGCAAAAGAAAGAAAGAGAATCCATAAAGAAGAAAACATCAAGTCACCTCGTTGGCATAAAGAAATCTCGATGGATGACGACTCAAGTCTCCCAACAGCTCTCAGGTCTGTACAATAATGCCTGGAACCTCCGTACGTGGTGCCTGAGTAGGAGCAAGGAACAGTAAATGGAGCCTGCTCATCATCAATATCCATTGGTGGCTCGTCCTGGGCTGGACGAATCACAGACTCTGCCAATCTGCGAGGCCGTCGAGCTAGACCTGGCTGAGGAACATCAGAAGCCCTCCTCCGTCTAACGCCTAAAATGACTCTACTGGCACTGCTGGGTCTATCTCGATCCATCACTTGGACAAAGTCTCTAAATCACCTCAGAAATGGTGTGGCAAGCCTAAAACCTGTGGCTTATTATTTTAAATCAGTACTCTATGTATTTCTAAGTCTTAAAACATGTGTGGGTCAGTCAAAAAATACCCAGTAATGTCAAAACTGCATGTTTTTCAAAATATAAGTCCTAAAATAGGCATGGGTCAGTCAAAAATCCCCAGTAGAGTAAAAACTGCATGTTTTTTAAATGCTTAGGTTTTTGAATTTTTTTTGTCAGAGTCTCCTTTGTAAAATGGATTGTTCGCATGCACACAGGCATGTCTAGGTGGCCATTCAGTAGCACACCTTCCCAAAAACAAGAACAGTTCATATTTATGAAACAAAATCAAAAATAAACTTCGCATGGTAGCCAAATTACCGTGGACATTTTTAGTTGAAAATCCAGGCTCACTAGACCTCAAAAAGAATGAGTAAACTGATCAAAAAGAGTAAAATATAACTGTCTCAGAATTTTAATTTTCTTACATCAAAACGTGAATTACAGTCAAATATGTATACATATGAAGTCAGAGAATTTTTAGCAGGTAATATAAGCATACATTTTTCATACATTGCGTCTAAAAGCCCCCTACGTGGTTCACATGCTTTTAACAGTAAAAACTTGCAAAAAAGGATGAAAAACGTTACCTGCGACAGGCTGAACGCGTAGAAACTGATAGAATATGAAAAAGGTTGCCCGATATCCGTAGATCTGAAAAAGTAGATCGAATTCCATTTGAAACTTGAAATGAAACAGATTCAAATGAACTCTCGCTGCCCAATATAAAGCCACAGGTGGAAGCGGGCCCACTCGCGATAGCCGCGCCTCTACCTGCGGCTCCCCAGGGTGGGTCCCACTCCCTCGGGCTCGGTTTGGTTCAAGTTAAAATAGAATTTATATGAGCTACCGAGTCAAATCTGCAGAGAAATCGCTACTCGATTGAGCGGTTTGTCCTGAAATCCTGCGTTTAAGCAGCGTAATCCTGACAAAAAGGGGAACATTCTGAAAACCCTTGGTATTTATCCCGGAGCAATGTCTGGGGATCAATGATGAAGAATGCTGCAAAATTGCCGAAAAACTGTGCAAAACTGCCGAAAGCTGCCACTTTCGAAGCGTCGGGTACTGACCGATGACAGTTTAGTCGTTGGCTCAATCCTAGTGAAGCGTCGGGTACACACCAAGACAATTCAGCTGTTTACTCAACCCCAGCAAAGTATCGGGTACAGACCGAGACATTTTAGCGGTTGGCTCAACCCCAACAAAGCGTCGGGTACAGACCGAGATAGTTTAGCAGTTGGCTCAACCCCAGCGAAGCGTCGGGTACAGACCTATACAGTTCAGCCGTTGGCACAACCCCAGTGAAACATCGAGTAATGACTGAGATAGCTCAGTCGTTGGCTCAACCCCAGCAAAGCATCGGGTACAGACCAAGACAGTTCAGTCATTGGCTCAACCCCAGCGAAGCATCGGGTATAGACCGAGACATTTCAGCCGTTGGCTCAACCCTAGCCAAGCGTCGGGTACAGACCGAGATTTTTTAGCCATTTTCTCAACCCCAGCGAATTGTCGGGCACAGACCGAGACAGTTCAGCCGTTGGCACAACCCCAGCGAAGCATCGGGTACTGACCGATGACTTTTCAGCGGTTGGATCTGTAAGAACCCGGATTTTCAAAAATTATTAAATAAGGATTTAATAAATAAAATTCTTAAACCGTGAGATGGGTTCGAATAAAAAGATATATATGTGATATGAGGTATGTGGTATTATATTACATAGGGAAATATAGACTATGTAATATGTGTTTTTGTGATTAATGAATATATTATTAATATATATTTGTTATTTATTTTAGAGACGATTCAATTGAGGTAAAGGAAGTGTATAAATTCCTATCGATATTAAATAATTTATAGAATTATTTTATCATAGTAAGTTGGTGACATTAAATATCCTTAATGTATAATCACCATATTCTTGTGTATGTGTACTAATAACTCGTATGTTTATAATATAGGTTATTAATAGCACTTAAGCTATCCGTGAATAGGTTTGGATAGTGAAGCATGAGTTAGTTAAGGAATTAACTAATAAGAATAAATATTGGTTAATTTCAGTAGAGAGTTATATTATGGAATAATATAATGTGAATATTGAACCTTAATTAACTAAGGTAATATGGTACAAGGTTTAATTTACTTAAGTAAAGGAGTGAATTAATATGTGTGTTGAATATGTAATTATAGTTGGTACTTTTATATATATTACTTAGAATAGTAATATGTGAGAAAGTCTAATGTGCGAATAACGTTAATAGATATATATACGTTATTAAAGAGAAATGGAAATCATTATATCTTTAAATAAATATTTGAAGAAATTGTTTTGGGAACAATTTATAGAAAAGAAAGAGAAATAATTATTATAAAGGATATTAAAATAAATTCTAATATTGAATTATTTTAATAAAGGAGGAAATATTATTTTTGAATAATAATATTACCCTATATGTTTTTGATATGATGTAATAAGTGTGATTAATTAATATGGTAAATACATTAAAACATATTTGCTATATATAAATAAATTGATGGAAATAAATTATTACAATAGAAAATAAACTTATTACCTATTTTCTATATATAATGTATGTACATGTGCCATACATGTAATTATTTTAGTAGATATTATATTAAGAATAATATCTTGAGACAATAAGTAAATTATTTTCTAACAATGAATATCTTTATTTGGAGAAAACATAATATTTTATGTTATGGCAAAATACATAATTCCTAGTGTATTTTCAAGAAAGTTTATTAATGAAAGAAAACTAAGTTATTTCAATATATTAAATAACTTAAGTTATTATTTTATCGTAGATTTTATAATAATTAATAGAGTAAATATTAATTATTCTAGTGTAAAGGTTATACATATAATTGTTCAAGGTAGCTAAATAATTTAGCATTAAAGTGCATGTGTTACACAAACCTTATATTAAAAGAATATTAAAGTGTGATGGGAGTGATAATAAGCTTAAGGTAAGCTTGTGAGATATGCCTAGTGTGGCAAAGTAGTGGAATAAACATTCATTAAATAAATTAATGAATGGATAATTAATGGAATTAATTATTATTATTATGTGAATAAATTCCTATGTGCAATGATGTGTAATTATAAGTTATATAGTAGCTACATCTATATAATATGGAATGAAGTGTGACACTTCAAGAAAACTATATAATATAGGAAACTATATGATTAAGTGTAATAATAAAGTTACAATAATGGGGTGTGACACTACTCAATTAAAATATATTCGGTATTGTCAAATGTACATGGATTATATGATTGGGTGTATGTGTGGCCCTATCATATCATATGGTATTAACATTAAGTTATTAGATATAAGCTTGCAAGTTAGTCCATGTGAGAACAATAATGGTCAATTAAGTGGTTAGGGTACATGAATAGTGGTAGTTGGTGGGAGTTAGCCACCAACTTCCCTTTTGCCCTTTGGGTAATAACCATAGGAGAATAATAGCTTGATAATGAATAGATGCAATACATTGGTGTGTAGAGCTTGTTAATTCAATTACTACATTGTTGCTAAGAAAACATATAATAAGAAATGTAATTACACCATGAGCATGTTATAAGGTGTAATGATGAGGAAGGACCATGAATAGTAGTAGTTGGTGGAGTTAGCCACCAACTCCTCTTTGACCATTGGGTATTACCCATAGGAGGGTAATAGATTGATTATAATAGAGAACATGTAAATTAGTAATGTAATGGTATTACTTTATGAACATATTATAAGATGTAACATTGAGTATAATATTATCTTAGGAGATTATATTATTATAAACTTGTGGACTATTAAGTACTAAGTTCACATAATTATGCCTTGTGTAGCATAAATAATGAAGTTAAATCAAGGGGATTTAATTGGAAGTATTAGAAGAAAATGAATGGTTGATATTAATTATCATTATAATATTTGAGTATATTTGTGATAATAATTTTATGGAAAATGGTGGGATGATAGTACCCAACCATATTATATTTAGTCCAATTAGAATATTAGCTTAACCTATGTACATGAGGTACATGATTATATGTAGTAGTGTATATTTAAAATATGAGTATACAATAAAATAATATATCATGGATATATTATAAATAATTATTAAATTAATAAAATTTAATAATAAAGGAAACAATGTAATGTGATAATACCCGATAGAATTATATCCGGTAAGATGAGATATATATGGATGATATATGATACATTGTAATTAGAGATTTTATTTACAATTCATTCATAACCTAAGCTATATGTATGAATGTGTATATATGTATATATTATAACCTATGTGTTTATAAAATGAAATGTGATATAGCCTTGGTAAGTGGTGGACTATATAACATTAGTATGAGGTAATTGTAAGCAAGTTGCTGAGATTTAGTGGCATTGTCCCATATTAAGTGCCCACTTTCTCTTCCTTTTCTCATTCACGTGAAATACTCAAGGCTATTCTACTCCCTACCATCTCAAAATCAGCAATCTAGCTAGCAATGATCAATGGGGAGTGGGGATCATGATGGGTTCTACCAACCATTCGACCACTCCACCTTAACCAACATACAAACCTTCAATCTCTTGGTTTGATTCAATGAAGGAATTCATTGACTGGTTCATAATTTTCCTATATATTTAGCTCTTCTCCTTCATGTTTTCATTTTGCTGAGAATTGTTTAAGTTGGAATTGAGAGCATATAGAGAGTGGATACTTGAATACATATCAGAAGAGGAAGTGAGAATTAATAATTTCATTGCAGAGGTATAATCTCCTCCATGTCTCTTGTTCTTTATTTTGTTTCTAAGAATTCTTAATTCTTGAAATTTAGTATGGAATTTATGATTTTGTGAGCAAGTATTGATTGTTAGTGGTTATATAGACCTAGTAACATCTTAAAATACAACGTGGCATGTTTAGAATCAAGTTCGTGAAAGAATTTTTGAGGTTGGGCTAAGAGACTGCCGAAGCAGAAAAGCTTCTGGTTTGGAAACGGGGACGCGCGGCCGCGCGTCTCCCTAGTACAAATGGGGCGCGGCCGCGCCCTCTGCAGAAACTCTTGGTGATTTTGTGTTTTCTGGTTGGTTAAGCATACTAGTTAGACTCTAATAATTTCATAAAGGGGTCTGACATGCGTACTAAGGTTGTCATGCACATAGTAAGTTGTATTAGTTGGTTTAACATAATTTCCTAAAAGAAAATGTAAAGTTTTGAAATGAGACTTGACGAATTTTGTGTTATTTGAGTCGGACTTTTGAGACATGTGTAAGTGTCTTGGTTATGTGCATCAATGGGTATGAAGGTAGTTGTTGATTAATTACCTTGGCTAATAGTAAACAATTATACCTTGTTGTAGTGGAGTTTTTAATGAAAACTTAAGGTTTTATAAATGAATTTTGGCGTATATAAGTCATGTTTATATTCTGACTTTTTAAGCATGATTATATGGTTTAGATATGCATGATATGTGAGTCGAAGGTATTGAGCATACACTAGAACACATTGTTTAAATTAAAAATGATTTCAAAAGACAAACTTAGAGTTTTTGGACATATATATAGGATGTCCATGTTCTGATCATTGAGCATGTATAGATGACTTATATATGTGTTCTAATACATGAGAATCATGACTACAAGGTACTTTGCATATACTTAGTTACCTTTGTTGACTTAAAGCGATTTTTATGAAATGTTTAGAATGTGTAAGATGATAGCATCAAACACGGAGTGAGTTACATTATGATTACACGAGCATGTATATTAGGATTCATTATGCCTATAGACATGTTGACATAAGCATCATGTGATGAAACATGGATTTCACCTATGCACGCATATTCGAGAAAATGAATTTCAAAAGCATAGACTATGTGATTAAGTATACATGTGTAGTATAAGCACGAGCATGCCTACTTAATGTATGTGTATAATATATATCAGAATGCATGATATGTTAGGACCAAACTAAGTTTATGAAATCAAAGTTCTGGTTCTGGCAGGGAGTCGCGCGGCCGCGCCACTCCCAAGCTAAATTGCCGCGCGGCCGCGCTGTGTTGCAGAGCTGCCAAGAACAGTTTGTTAACTGTCTGGTACTAAGTTATTTTCCTTAAGGACCTAAGGACCGAAATAGAATGGTTTCTATAGAATAAGTATGAAGGTATGATGTTGTAACATCGTGGTTATCCTAAGATAGAGTGAAACGAAACCAAGATTAGAAAACGATATACGAATTGTTATTCTATTAAGAGCATATAAAATGTATGACTGATGGATGTAAATCCATGATTATATAACTGTGTAGGAATACACGAAGTGCAGATAGCTTTAAGCAGTTAAGTCATAGTTGTTAAACTACGAATCAGGCAAGTCTTTCAGTTCCTATTTGATATATGAATTCAATAACTGTTAGTTGAATTATATTATGCTGTGATAATGTGAACTTATATATGAACTGTATATGAGATATAAATGAGATTGAAAGTTGATCTTTGATGATATACTTGTTATGTGAAAAGTAACATGCGTAGTAAATATAAACTGTTTATAAATACATGAACTGAGTATGATGTTATATGCTATGTGATGCATGAGGACTGTTAGAATTGCTGAGCTGTCGAGCTCACTCTTGCAAATAACCACTTTTGCAGGTTAAGGATTCACGGTAAAGATTTCGTGCTTCTTGATTGATAAAGATAGATAGTATCGCATTGAAGAATATTACTTAGATTATTGTCTGGACTATGTTTAGATTCTAGATGATGTACTCGATAGTTGCTTACACTGTTTAATACTTGACGTACTGTAAAGATGTATTAGTTAATACATAGAGGATATCAAGTTGAGTTGTAAACGTTATACGATAACTCAAATAGAATGAATCATATTAAAAAGTTGATTCAGAGATTTGTAATCGGTATCAAAGTTATGAAATCAATAAAAGATTTTATTCAAGGAGGATTGAAAAAGTTTAAATTATTCCGCATTTTAGTAGCATCGAATATGATGTAAAGACGAGATCTTGGATATGAATAGAATTTATATTCTAAATTGTAATAAACAAAGTTGTATTCTTTTAGTAATGAATAAAAGATATAATAGTTTGGCGTTAGTAGTATCGTGACTGCACCGAATCCGAGGTTTCGAAGGAACGTGGATTTGGGGGCGTCACAGGATCAACCCCATCGAAGCATCAGGTACAGACCAAGACATTTCAGCCGTTGGCTCAACCCCAGCGAAGCATCGGGTATAGACCAAGACAGTTCAGCCGTTGGCTCAACCCAAGTGAAGCATCAAGTACAGACTGATGACAGTTCAGCTGTTGGCTCAACCCCAACATAGCATCGGAATGGATCCGGTGACGGAAGCAATATATTAGTCTACCCTCAATGATAGAATCTGTTATACCCATCCTCAAAAGGGAACACCGGGAAGGATTGGTGATTGAAACCCCCTGTTTCAAACTACTGGTGTAGGTTATCATCAAGATAAGCACCAGAAATGCCCACTTAGGTAAATCTGCAGCAAAGATATATCCCAAGTGGAGGACCGCTCTCAGAACTATACAAAGGCATTCAACCGAAAGGAAATATGCCCCACAAAGAATATCGACGAATGAGGGAAAACCCTTGGTCTCAAACAAAGAAATTCACCTAGGCTATCCTGAGTAACGTCATCCCCAACAGAGAGTGACAAAAATAGTTTACGATAGCGTATTAGTGACATCCTCAATAGAATAAGACATCAGTCTAACTCTGATAACCTGTCAGTGGTTATCTTACCAGTACTCGTCGGACAAGGCAGCCACGAGGGTTATCATAGGTGACGTTATCCCCGACAAAAAATAACGTAATCAAATCAGTGATAACCCTACCCCCTAGAAGGTATCTGACACTCATGACATATCATGCCATGCATTGCCTCCCCTTTGCCTGTGCATTTCCCATGTCTACTAATCTTTATCTTGTCAATTTCATTGCATTTCATGAACATGATAAAGAGGGGCATCTGTAGACACTCGAAATATTCTTTCCATGTTACTAACACTATAGAAGGGAAAAATTATCTTTTCAAATCAACCCCAGTCTCAATACCGGGCCATCAAATCAACCCCAGTCTTAATATCGGGCCATCAAATCAACCCCAGTCTTAATATCGGGACATCAACTCAACCCCGGTCTCAATACCGGGCCATCAAATTAACCCTGGCCTTATTATCGGGTCATCAAATCAACCCCGGTCTTAATATCGGGCCGTTAAATCAACCCCGATCTCAATATTGGGTCCTCAAATCAACTCTGATCTCAATATCGGGCCGTCAAATCAACCCCGATCTCAATATCGGGCCATCAAATCAACCCTGGTCTCAATACCGGGCAGTCAAATTAACCCCGGTCTCAATCTCGGGTCATCAAATCAACCCCGGTCTCAATATCGGGACATCAACTTAACCCTGGTCTTAACCCGGGAGGTACAGGTCAGCCCCGGTCTCAACTTGGGAGGTACAGGTCAGCCCCGGTCTCAACCTGGGAGGTATATGTCAGCCCCGGTCTCAACTCGTTAAGTACAGGTCAGCCCCGATCTCAACCTAGAAGTTACAGGTCAGCCCCGGTCTCAACCCGAAAAGTACAGGTCAGCCCCGGTCTCAACCCGGGAAGTACAGGTCAGCCCTGGTCTCAACCGTGGAGGTACAGGTCAGCCCTGGTCTTAACTCAAGAGGTACAAGTCAGTCCTGATCTCAACCCAAAAGGTACAGGTCAGCCTTGGTCTCAACTCAGGAGGTACAGCTCAGCCCCGGTCTCAACTTGGGAGGTAATAGTTAGCCCCGGTCTCAACCCGAGAAGTGCAAATCAGCCCTGATCTCAACCCGAGAAGTCAGGTCAACTTCAGAACCAATCCTGAAGCATTATAACCTCTCCAGAGGAAAATCTGAAGTGACCAAGTTAACCTCAGAGACAACCATGAGGACAAACAGACAACCGAAGGCCATGCCGACACTAAAGGCAACCCCGGTAGGGGCAAAATGGTTATTTTACCAACTCTAAGTCGATTCAGTTAAACTCAATTTGAATTGATGCCACCAAGGTCATAATAAATCATAACGATGATCCCAAGTGCAAACAGCGCATGACAGCTCAACGGATAAATTATGGGGAATCGAAGACCTACTTATGAACCCGTCTTGTTGGACCCGAAAAATGTTTTATCTCATGTTATTGTGACACTCTCGACGAGGGCTTTCTAGAAAGGTATCGCACGCCTCAAACGGACGCTCTGATCAAAAGTTAAAAAGTTTTGACTTTGACCTCGCGTTGCTCGGAGTGCACGTACTTCGAGACGACAAAGCCCGCCACGTGGGCCCCACTACATGGAGCTGCACCTCTACATACTGTAGCAGCAGGTAGAGTGGAGGCTCCCAGGCCTATATATAGAGGTACACCCCCTCTCATTTCAAGAATTCAGAAACGCTCCGAACCCTTGCCTGTTTAGTTTTTTTGTCTATTTTCTTGTCTTCCAAACCTAAATTTTTTCACTCTAACACGTAGATATACCCACATACTACCACATAACAGAAAATAACCAATAGATTTAGACGTGTAAAGCCTACGATTTGGCAAAGAGCCCATGTAGCAGTCCATTGTGAGTATTTTTACGATCAGCAAGTCAATACTACTTCTTTACACTGTTTTACACTTGCACATCAAATTTCATTTTCTAAATATGCCCGAAACTCAGTTCTGTGGCCATTTTTGTCAACTTTTGGTACATTTCTATTCATAAACTCATTTTCTGGCATTTCTACAACTCGGATTGATGATCCATCGCTTCCAGTAGCTTTTAAATACTAATATCTACGTTTTGAGCAACTTCGCCGGACTGGGTTATCTTGCCAGTTCGGGTTTGGCTTTTTTGTATATATTTAACTGTATATATATACTAACTTTTTAATTCTGTCAAGCCCGAATGTCAAATCTGCTGTAGTTTACTGCTTTATATATAAATATGCATATATGCCTTCACCACACTGGTTCTCTTGCCAGTCTTGGTTGACTACTTTTCTGTCTCTATATATATATATATTTATATTTCAATTCGGTCTGGATCATTCTGTGGCCTTTTTACTACTTTTATATTAAAATATGCATATATAAGCAGCCTTCACCACACTAGGTTATCTTCCCAGTCTTGGTTGACTACTTTTCTGTACATTTACGTTTCAGTTTGGCCTGGATCATTCTGTGGCCTTTTTGTTGTTTTTGCACCATTCACCATACTGGATTATCTTCCCAGTCCCGGTTGACTACATTTTTGTATATATTTCAGTCCGGGCTCAGGCGTGAAAACTCATCGCCCTTTTTACTATTTTTCTATATATATATATATATATATTTCAATTCTGTCAAGCCTAGATTATTCCGTGGCTTTTATACAGCTTTTATAAATATATATATATATATATATATATATATATATGAATATATATATATATATATATATATGAATATATATATATATATATTTCAATTCTAGTCCGGGCACCGGTGTGAAAACCCATTGCCCTTTACAACTTATATATATATATATAATTGTATATATATATAGCTCTACTCGCTTTTATTAAATTGTTGCTTTAAATATTCATTTTATATGAATCAGCACTGACATTTCTGCGGGCAAACTAGATTTATTTAAATCTCGCCAACTCTAGCTTTTAAACGGTTCAAAATAGGTCCAGACAGAACTGGGAAGCTAGAATGGGTGAGATTTATTTAAATCTAGCATTTTTTCTAGTTTCAGTTGTAAAAGCTACCTCGTGGCCCTTAGATCGCTATCTTGTGGGAACGAGACTGCTTTGGATTAGCGCTAGCCAGGATTTACTGATGGATCCTTGGCTATTATAGTGTTTGGATATATTTCTGTACAAATTTGAGCTGTGCAGGTTTATTGGCCGCCCTATGTGAGCTCAAGAATCTTGGAATTCATAATTAAACTGATCAGAATCTGATTCCTACGATGGGAAAACAACACTTTACAGATGTACCCTGCCAGTTTTTTTATAAAATGTACATACAAAAGACCTTAAAACGGTTATCCGGATTTAAGGTCTCAAAATAATGAGAACAATGGTTTGTCGTGTCAGAGTTCCTCCGATGGCTGTCATGCCCATAGGAGACCGACACTTGTATATATGTTGTGGTCGAGGATGATTCGTAGCCCGACAATCACCATTCAAATTGTGCCTTAAGGCTGAAAAAAAGATAAAACTAAAGTATCAATATGCTTCAATTTCTATGTTAGCGTAAGGGTTTGAAAACCTTCTTTCAAAACATCATTCAATAATCTTTTTGAAGAAATGAAGCTTTTGCAAATCAAATCAAAGACTTTTGCAAATCAAATCAAACCCTTCATATATAGGTTCAACGATGCATAGACATGCTTTCAATCAAACATAGGCCCAATTTTCAAAACAGCATTCACACACACACTTTAGTTTTTTAAGGGAAATATTGGAAAGACACGAGACCATGTTTACACGGGAGTTATGGGGTGCCTAACACCTTCCCCACATTTAACCAAGCCCCCAAACTCAAAACTTCGATTTTAAAGATTAAGTTTCGACAGTGTCCAGCAATTGGGCCTCTTTCAAACAAAACTCGGTTGAGTTGATACAACCATTTCAAATTTACCAACTGGCGACTCTATATAACGTTCAAATCGTCGACATGATACATGTTCGCCTTTTCCTAAAAAACCCTTCAAAACCATTTTCACAATAAAAAAAGTAAAGGTAGAGATAAATTAGGAAGAGAGAAAGATCAGGGTTATGACTCGACCCGCGGATTTTTTCCCGACGCCGACAGGTTTCATACCTACGAATTGATATCATTTAAACCTAGGATATTGCTACTTTGGGTATTTTTAGGTTCTTTTTTATGTGTTTGCATTGGTTTATGTGCAGGGATAGGCTGGGAGGAGAAGCGCAAGGGAATGAGTGCTTAAGGAGGAAATTAGGCACTAAAGCTAAGTGGCTCGTTGGCCCACATTTTGTGCTGTAGATTCTCGCCTAAGCGCATGTCAGCTTACAAGGTTAAAAACTTCGCCTAGGCAAAGTTCGCGACAGAAAAGATTTAGTTTCCTTGTTTGAATGGGATTCTGCAGAGAATGTGCTAGAGTATTTGGAACGCGATTAGGAGAGTATATAAGGCAAACAGTGGGGTATACATGGGATATGCTTGGACAATAACAAGCCATAATCTGGGGGAGATCACTTGTGGGGGAGAATTGAAGTGAGGCTATGGCACGAAGAACGCAAGGCGAGATTGGAGACGAGCAGCTATACACTTTTAGATTATATTTTCTCTCTTCATCTATTCTTTGTATTCAGTATGCTAGTAACTTTGTGGATGATGGTTTTTAGTTTATCTATGATGAACTAATTTACTGTTTAGGTCTACAATTGATCTTATTATGTAACTGAGAATCGACATGCTTTTAGCTTATTTTATTAAAATTATTTTCAGATTATTTGCTATGGTTTGCGCTTAAATTATATTATTGCTTGATCACCAATTACTTGTTATTCCATATGAACTAGAGAAATGAAATATGGAATTAGAAATGATCATTGTAACGTATGTTTGTAGATTCTGTAGTAAGTTAGAATTCATAATTCATGTGTATGATAGAGATATCTATACATCATACGTAATCTAAAGAGAACTTGACTTGAAACCTTTTTCAATTATAATTCACGAAGAGATATAGTGAGTTAGTTAATTAAGGTGTCTTGCTTAATTCTATCAATTGTGGACTTGAGTGAGTATGGGTGTAATGCATTAAGAGATAGTTATATCTACTATTATGTTCTTGATTAATAATCTGGAATAGTTTATTTAAATTGAAAGGAAGTATGTCATTCGAAGTGAAACAATATGTGAAGTTGTAGGCTTAATTCTCCGAAAACTTGTTAAATTCCTGGATAGTGTTAGTTATAGTTTAAGTGGTAGTTTTTCATAAATATCATCACTTGATCATTAGTTTAATAAAATTGAGATAATATGAAGTTGGCAATTGTAAGGATATAATTCCGCTATTTTCTCCGTGGGAACGATACTCTACTTCCACTCTATTACTTGTTTACCACGTATACTTATGTGTTGTGCGTATTAGATTTTACCTAACATATATACATTAGGTTGCAAGCTGACTGTACAACTTAAACAAGTCTATCATAGGAACCTGATCTAGATCCCTTAATTAAATCTTCAACCCTGTGGGTCCTAGGCTCACAGAATATCATCTAAAGCTTGCAAAAAGCATTTTTAAACATAACATGTACAATTAACTTAAAACTTTGCTAATTAAAGGATTTATTGATCAAATCCATATACGCGAGTAAAAGAGCTTCCCGTTTCCTCTAAATACAGATATATGGTCACGTGGTTGCTAAATATTTCCAAAACTAGAAAGTAAACTAGATCTATCTAGATCCTAGCCAATCTAGCTTGAATGGTTCATCTATTACAACTTTTGAACCTAATAAAAGCTATATCTAGCTAGATCTTTGACAGATCTAGTCAATATACTGTAAATATCAATTATTTACAATGAAATGAATGGTTAAAACTTAGATCTATGCTATACCAAGCAAGATATATATAAACATCACTTATATATATTAAAGCAATAAATGAACTCAGATCTAAAGAGATCTTATAGCCTGACACGAGATTAGCTAACGAACGACTTTTGGCGCCTCTGAACTTGATTTCTACAGGTTAAAACTTGATATGTGAAAGTTTATATGTATATAAGTTATTATAATTGAGATTTACAAAGATTGAAACAAGATTTGAGATATTTCTCTCTTAAACTGTCAGATTTTCTCTCTCCTGTCCCTTCTCTCTCTCTCTCTCTCTCTCCAATCTCCTCTTATGAGCTGATGGGGGCTGATATATATAGATATGGGCTTCCACAGGTAGACTTGCAGCTTCCACAGGTGTACCTACAGAAGGGCCCAGTGGGTCCCGCCATCTCGAAGTTCGTTTCTTTTGAGCGACGCGCTGTCTGCTGAAACGTCCGTATCTTGCAATCTGGGAATTCGATGGAGATGTGTCATACCATTCCAAAAATCTCTTTTTGAGAGCTATGCAATGACATTGAACTTTCCCTTTTCTAAATCCGGGAAGATGGGTCCATGACTAGAATAGCATCTTCAGGTCTTCACAAGTAGTCCATTGAGCTGTCTGGCGCAGTTTGCACTTGAGATTGCTGTAATGGCTTCTTTGGTGATCTTATCTATAGCTGGATGGTTGTTTGCTTATGTTGCATAGTCAACATTCCCTCTTTCCCCCCACCCCCAGGGTTGTCTCCAAGGTTGAGGTGGCTTTTGACTACGTCTTGCGGTCGTCTCCGGGGTTTGAATGCTGCCAAATCTGTTCTTCCTCAAGGTGGTCTTTGAGGTTGATTTGATATCCCACGGGCTATCTCCGGGGTTTGATTTGGTGTTGTAGTTCTTCGAGGTTGTCTTTGGGGTGTAATAAGATATGTTTGCCTTTGTTGATCATTTTCACAATCAATATATGCGTGCAAGTATACATGGTCGACGAGTAATAAAGTGAAAGTAGAGTATCGTTTTCAAGAAGAATTATTCAATAAAAATCACTAAGTACTAACCCATAACCAACTTAATCTTATTTAAACGAATGATTTAGTGTTTTAAATTAACAATATGTGATTAAACTAATTTTAATTACCCCTAGAATTAAACTAGAATATGAAGACTTGAGATTACAACTTCACCTATTATTTCATTAAAATCAATACACTTCCAATTAAATCAAATTAAGTATCTCAGATTATTAATCAAGAACATAAAGATAAAATATGACCAACTATCGATGTAACATACCCATATCAACTTAAATCCATAGATGAAGCTCTATGTGAAGTACAATTAAAGAAGGTTGAAGCTCAAGTTCTCAATAGATTACATGTGGTGCATAGGTATATCTCTATCCTAGGCACAAATCATGATTTCCATGGCCATATAGAAGTCACAAACACATGCTATTATGATCAGATCTAAACCCATAATTCGTCTCTCAATTTCATATGGATTATCAAAGTAATTAATAGTTAGGCTATTAAGCAATCGAACACAAAGCATAATAGATAATCTAATTTTAATGAATAAGACTAACACGGAAGCATTTCAAAGTAAAGTACGCATCAAGATCCATTATAATCTCAAAAAAAAAAATAGTTCATAATTGAATCAAAATCCAAATCCACAATTGTTTATACATTGAAAGATAAAGATAGAAGTAAAGAGATGTTAGGAATGGAGATATGCAAATCTGAATTTCTCTTGCCCCAATTTTGAATTTTCAATGATCTTCAATTGCTTCAATCTTCAACTTTAATCTAAACTAGGGTTTTATCTAATCTAATCTAAGATATTGGAATGGAATGAGCTCCCTAATCATTGTGAATTCTCCTTCTTTTATATCCCGATTAACAGTGTCTTTTAGCCCTTCTTAAAGTCCTTGAAACAATCAGCTCAAACCAATCCTTCTTGGACTCCAGTTCTGAAATTCCTCTTTTTTCCAAACAAGCCCACCCCGATGAGCTTTTTGTACTAGTGAACCCCGCTCTGGCTGGTAAACAGTACCAGAAATTATGAAAATGCTATTAAGCTCCATTTTTCATGTTTTGATCCTCCGAAGCCGTTTCATACAATACAAACACAAAATTAAGTAAAATGACACTAAAAATACTTCAAGATAACAAATAATGAAGCCTTAACAGTGTCCAATTCGTAGGTATAAAATCCACTCATCAAATACTCCCAAACTCAAGACTTTGCTCGTCCTCAAGCAAAAACACAAAAGAACTAAATTTAAACAAACTAACCCAACTATATGAATGCATATTCATTATCTACTTCTTAATATGCCTACGAACCTAGCAATAAATCAGTATGATGTCTAGCAATATGCCTCAAATATTCCACTTCGATACTCAAATAATATATCTAATCAAGTCAAAGTCCATAACCCTAACTAGTCAGTCAATCCCAACCTGTCATCACTCATATTGTGCGTGTGTGCTTGTTACCCATTCTAACCAACCACTGTTCAAGATAATCATATAACAAATTTCTTAGGAGGAAACTTTTAGTTCCAATTCAATTACTCTATAAACATGACAATTCCAATTAAAACTAAGCCATTACCAAGTCCAAGGGTCACTACAAGGTTTATTTCTACTTTTATTCTTCCACCACGAGTGCGTTTTACGCTCCATCCCGCGTGTACATCTTACTGTGCAATGTGTGATTCTCTTAGGCTTTTCAATGTTACCCATGTAGTTAACTTTCGACCAACGACTCCCAAACCAGATGGTTTTAGGGCTCTAGGTGTAAAGACATCCCCTAGGGCTTACTTGTTTGAGTAACAAAGGCCACAGAACTAAACTAGTCAACGAATTTATTCATATATATACTTTTTATTTATTTTTATTTTTTTGGATTTACTATATTTTTTTGTTTTTTTCATATATATAC
This sequence comes from Panax stipuleanatus, assembly GCA_020205555.1. Classification (NCBI taxonomy): domain Eukaryota; kingdom Viridiplantae; phylum Streptophyta; class Magnoliopsida; order Apiales; family Araliaceae; genus Panax; species Panax stipuleanatus. The sequence continues at coordinate 29,868,345 of CM035125.1, forward strand.
CCCATAGATTCCCCCAAACTCAAGTTGTTACCTTATTTGTAACCTTTACTGCCAGTTCACTACTTTTCTTAAATTTTAACCAAGATTTTCTCCCAGAAACAAATTATGAAACCCTTGAACCAAGTTGATTAAAATTTTAATACCTTAAGTGCTAACTGTTTACATAAGTTTCAGATAAGCTCAGATTTTCATCGTACTTAAAATTCAAACTCATCATTAATCATTAACACTGTTCAAGTTAACATGCAATACCAACCGTATCATAGGTCTCGACATCGAAAAATATCTTTGGACAGATCTTCCTCTCCCTAAATTTTTTAATGTCTTCTACCCTTGTTTGTTATATCTGTTTTATGAAGGGTGAATTTTTTTTAGGAAAGGGCCAACATGTATTATGTCGACGATTTGAAAGGTCTACAGAGTCACCAGTTTGTATATTTGAAATGGTTGTACCAACTCAACCGAGTTTTGTTTGATTTTGCAAGTAGGCCTGTGACAACCCAAAAATTTATAAGATTTATTAATAGAATCTTGAATGATTAAATAAAGGTTAAAGAATAAAACCTAGATTGGAAATAGAGGACTGATTAAATTTATTTTTTTTCAAAAACCTATAATGTTTGATATTTGAAAGAATATAGAGATATTAAATGTGAATGATAGAAAGGTTGAAGAATAAGGATTTAATAAATAAATTTGTATTTTATTATATGTGATACCACATACGTGCAGCTGTTGTAACGACCATGAATTTTAAACTCCTTATTTATTAAATATGTGATTTAATTTTAACGAGTTAGTTTTGTGAGTTTATTTAAACCTTATGTGGTGGTGAGAATTTGTGAAATGATTAAAGGAAGTCACTAATGAGTTATTTAACTTAGTGGACTAGCCCTGAGACTTTAATATCTGAGAATTGATAAGATTATTAATAATTAAATATTCAACTTATTTGAATATCGTGGCAGGATTTGAACGTGTTTGATGAATTTCAATTATGAGTAATTAATTGATAACGTGTTGATTAGTAATTATTATGAATGAATAATAATTAATGAGTAAGAATTAATATAATATGTAATTATATTTACTTGATTAATTATTTCATACAAGCATGCGATATTAAACCTTTAAGATATGGTAGTTAACCATATATTATATATAGTACAAGGTGACACATGAATATATATTATAGACTATATAGTAAGATTAATTGCATTAATAGAGTTACATAATAATATTGTTTATGTGACATAATGTGTGTGGATAAAATTTGATGAATACCCTATTACCTTATATTAATATCAATAACATTATTAATTGATAAATAATTTCAATAAATTAGTATAATGATTATAGTAATAGTAATTATAATAATAATACCAAATTGCTTTATATTCGGTGTTAATATAATGTACATGGATTATATAATGAGGAATTTATATGTACCATACTTACTACATGGTAATATTAATAGTTTATTGAAACTTCATTGTGACACCAATTAGATATATAAACCAAGTATATAATGTGTATATAGCCTAAGTGTTGTACTACATTACCAATTGCTGAGTTATTTGCTTGTCCCTAAATAAATGGCCCAAATTCCTCTCACGTGTATAACTCATGAAGGCTAGTCTATTCCTATATGCACCAAACTCAGCATTCCTAGGTAATGATCAAGAGGGGGAGTGGGCATAACAGTGTTCTTCAACTACTTTACCAACTCATTTCATTAACCAATGTATTCATCTTTCTCCCGTTAGTTGGAATTGGTGAGTAAAGGCATGGACTGTATAATGATTTGCCTATATATATAGTTTCCCTTCTTCTTCATTTCATTGCTGAGAGTTCTGTTAGCTAGGAATTTGATAGAGGGTGAGTATACTGATATTGTGTAGGAGACTTAGAGTTGTTATAGCAGCATTGTGGTTAATCACATTAACAGCAAATTCGATTAGGCAATTGCAGAGGTATAAATTTACATTTCATGTTCTTTCATTCTCTGTAATAATTCTAAATTCGTGATTTTGAATTAAGCATGGTTTAATTGATTAGAGTATGCTTATTAGATGCTATGCTAGTTTACTACCACATTAGAAATGTATTGCATGATGGCTGGAACGAATTTGGTATGAAATTTTGTGAGTTGGGCTAGAAACTGTCGAAGCAGCCTGCGTCTGCGTCTGGACTGCAACCGGTGCAGCTGCGCCAGTTTAGAACTGGCCAGCTGCGAAGCTGCGCAGGGACTGCTGCAGGAATTTTGGCTTCTTTTTGATTTCTGTTCAGACTATCATGTAATGTTTTGTTGGAGCAAGTATGTGAACTGAATTCATGTGCATATATGAGTAGTTTGGCGTAGCATGAGGCATGTGACCATGTTAGCACATATATTAGGGAAGAAAAGCATATGATTTAAAAGAAAACTTACAATTTCAAATATGAACTTAGAAATTTCTAAAGTAAATCTGTTATAAACCTATCGAGTATATGTATTCTGATATTATGAGCTTGATAGTAGGGTTATATTAACTTGAAATGCATGTTTAAAATGTTAAACACGTTAGCATACGAGATTGATGGATTTAAAGGTTTTCAAAGAAGAAACTTAAGAACCTTGAGGGAACGAACTTGACCAAAACGATGCCTTGTAGGTTCTGACCATATGAGAACATTTATATGACTTATATATGTGTCCTAACACATGTGAGTAATGACCACGAGATGCTTTGCATGTTCTATGTTGCCTTTATGGATTTAGTGCAATTTTGAAAGAAAACTTAGAAAGTGAAAGCTAAATAGCATCAATTACCATGAGAATTATGTTATGATTACGCAAGCATGTATATTAGGATTCGTTATACCTATAGACATGTTGACATGAGTGTCATTTTGGTTACACATAATTTCCACCTATGCACACGTATTCAAGTAATGAAATTCTAAGGTATGAACTAATGTGGGTTAAGGTATACGCACAAGCATGACTACTTAACATTGTTTAGCCTCGTTATGTGGCAATATGACTATGTAGCTAATCCTTGAGACATGAAATTGATTAACTTAAGGTATGTGAATTACCGGCATAAAGACATATGATTTTGAATTGAATAGGGTGAGCATGCTAGGATTCAAACTTGAAAGTATATTCTTGAAGCATGATTACTTGAAATGCTAAATGTTCAAACCTATGTTGATGCATAGATATTCTTACATTACTAAATCAAGGTTAGAGTTAATTGTTTATAGACCTAGTCAAAGTGATTGACTTACGTGAATTACATGATAAATTTATATGAAGATTAGATTCTTGCTAGTATAGACTTATATTAGTTTATAAATGCTAATTGGAATACCGACTCATTAATGTTAGGTTATTTCAGCGAGATTTAATTCAAGCTAGAACTTAATTGTAGCTGAGCAATCAGGCAAGTTTCCTAACTTCATTTAATTGTTATATTGAATGCAAGTATTCTAAATTCTTGCACTACCTTATTCAATGAATCGTGTAAGCGAGTTTCTTAACTTCACCTGATTTGAATACAAGTTCTCTTACACTCTTTATTGTGCAAGTTCCTATCCTTCTCATATTGTATTGAGCAGGTTATTTTCGTATTGATAGTTAATTATTTAAAGCTTGAACTTTATTTCCAAGCATGCTATTAGGTGGTTTAATTACTTTACAATTATTCCACATCGATATTATTGTTATTCGCACTTGGTGCACTTGAGTTCGTACAGTCTTGGACTTGTACCTTATTTAAAAGTTCTATAATTCTTGAACTACGTCAGATAGAGTCTGAACCCTTGTTCGGTCAGACAATTGTATGAAGTTTTATAAAAGTTATCCAGACCAATTGATGGTATGGATTCTTAGACTGAAAAGAACACTCCTTATATATAGGGGAGTACCCCAGGTATCTATTATAAGATACAAACAGCAGAGTTGAATGTTATGCATATACATAGCGTACGCAAGGCTGATCCCCTCAAGTACTATTCTGTAGCCAGTAACCAAATGGGCAATTAGCTATTGTTTTCGTTGGAGTTTTATAGTTCAAAGTCTACTTGACTATCAATTATTCTAAAAGCAATCATTATTCTTGCTTCCGATATTCATATTGTTGAATTCATTGTCAGATATTTTCTATTCATCATGATATATCCTTTATTGTTGTATTTAAACTTGCTGAGAAAACTTGTTGCTCATTCTTGCTATATCATGACTTATATTGCAGTTAAGCCCGAGACTTCAGGGAAGGACAAGGGTAAAGGGAAGATGTAGGATTAGTTTGCAAGGAGCAGACTTTATCTTTACGTATAATTAAATTACTGTTATGTAATATGAACCCTAATGACTATTCTAGGGTATGCTTGTATGTTTGTATTAAGGTTATCGAATCTTGGGACTAGTAACACATTTTGAATGAACGACGTACGTTTATTATATTTCGCATTTTAGTTATCGTATGTTGTTTAGAGGTGGATGTTTATGTTAGATCGTGATGACCGGACCAGGGTCAGAGGACCCGAAATTTGGGGCTGTCACAGCTGTGATGTAATGAATATATGCATAAATATATTTAATGTGCATGATTAAATTGTTAAGAAGCAATTTATATTACGAAACGAAATAAGTGGTTTGAGGATATAAATTATTTTTGTATACTTTAAACTAAGGTTTTTAAAATAAATTCTAATATAGAATTATTTTAATAAAGGGAGGATATTATCTTACGTTATAACGTCTTATATAAATGGGTAAACTTCCATTTATATGGAAAATAAGAAATACATAAAATTGTACATATATAAAAAATATAATACATTTTGTAAATGCTATGTTTTTATATATAAGGGATAATACATAATAACAATTATATGTTCTATATATTACAAGGGAGAGCTTATTAAACAAAAGAAAGCTAAAGCAGTAAAATGAAAAGAAAGGAAATAAACAATTAAGAAATCGGCACTATAGCAAGATTAAGGGGTAAGGAAATTTCGTGAGGAGCAGAGAATGGGTTTGGGAGGCATGAAAAAATCGTGAGTAGCTAGGAAGTGAGTCTATAAAGCCAAGCAAGCTCAGCCTTCTCCTTTTCTTCCTCCACCCGGCCGAACACTCCCTCCTCTTCCATATTGCCGAACCAGCCCTCCCTGTCCAAAAACCTCCCGGCCAAACTACCTCCTTTCCAATTCAATTCTAATTTTGCTCAAGAATTGAAGCTACAAAGGTGTGAAAGAATAGAAGACAAGTTAGCTAAGGTATATAACTAATCCAAGCTATGTTTTAATTATGAATTTCAAATCATGAGCTAAGTTGGTTAATAAATTTTTAAAGTGAAATTAGTTAGCGAAAGGAATTATTTTGGACTGGGCTATTGTTTATAACTATGTTATTTGGTAACAGGAGTTGTAACATTTCTTAATTGTTACATTAGACTCAAGGAAGCTAAGAATTTAGTTTTTCAAATAGGTAGTAAGCTAACTAGTTTGAATTAATTGTATATGTATCAGAATTGACTGTGTAAATAACTTCTATTGGTTGGAATTAGAGTCACGGAGCTTAGTTGTTGTTGTGCGGACCAATAAAGAGGGTGAATTGGGTTTATAATGAAAAGAAATGGCTATAAAGTTAGTGTATTAAAGCGGCGCACATCACATGTTCGTTAAAAGTCCTCTAAGGACTGTTATTGCTAAAAACCCAAAAATTAGCAGAACCAAAACCCATGATAGGTACGTTTATCCTAAATAAGGATAATTTAAGAGTCTCGTGACATTAGACCATGCCGGAACGCGTTTTAACGAAAAATGAGAACTTGAAAATTAGTGCGCGCGCCTATTTTTGACGCGCTATTCGGACAGCGTATCGAACCCGAAATGAGTGGCTAGTATTTTTTAAAAATAGTCTCATATGCCACGAATAACATAGTCAAAAATGAAAGCAATCCGATATACGAGCTAAAAGATATAAAAATCACAAAGTGGCTGTGTCGCGTAGAGGGCTGATGCCCATAACAGCAGCGACAGTGTAGTGCAGTCACTGGGGGCTTCTTTGAGCTCTCAGTTGACGCGTTTAATTTACCCACAATGCTTGGATATTATTTTTCTAAAATAGGTGGGTATACCACCTATATTATATTCAAAATTCAATGCAATCGGATTAATGAATTAGGAGATATAAATTAGCAAAGTGGTTGTCAAGAGATTGGGGGGGCTGCTGCTGCCTTGTAGCAGCTGCAGATGGCAGCAGTTTGCGGCAGCAGGGCCAAGCAGCCACAACCGGCTGGGCCAAGCTGTGCTCAGCTGGTGCGCTGCTTGGTTTTGCGTTAAATTTTGTTTGTTTTGACGACATAACGCGGAAAAAATGGAATAAGGAGATAATATAAAGCCTTATAAAAGTTATATAAATGCGTAAACTCGCTCAAATCAAATGATGAACAATAAATATGTATAATAATCGCAAATATACCATATAACTTTGAATTTGCAAGTTAAAGTATGAAACGTCCATAAATTATAAACTATAATGTATTAATATTCTAAAATCTAAATCAAAGCTTTTGCACGCAAAATATTAATAGCAAGCAAAAGTCTAAATTATTTTAAAAAGAGTAAGTTATATATATGTTCAAGAAAGTTTGAATGCATTATAAGCATGTAACTTTGAAATTTGCATATAAAAGCAAAAGACATTCGCTTGAAAACTCAAGACATAACGTTTTGGTGTACTAAAGCTACGTTAGGGTCTTTTTAGCGTAACGTGGTTACAACATACAAAGTATAGTAAATAACCACATAAGGATTTCAAGACAAGAATAAAAGGGTTATGTATTAAAATGGAATACATTAACCCATTTAAAGCTATATGGAATGTAGAAGTTTGAAAACAAAAGGTTTTCGAAATACAAAGCGAAGATTATAAGAACGGAATCAAGAAATGACATGTATAAAATTAATATACATGCGAAATGAGGATTCTATTTATTCGTGGGAGTAAATATTAAGCTATGAATACGTTATGTAAACTAACGGTACGAGACGTCCGTGTACGTGGTTATAAAATGGTTTAGCATGAACTATTGCGAAGAAATAAAAGCTATATAAGCCATAATTTCTTCCATATGAAAGATGAGCCATGTATACGCAATAGAAACCATCAATAAACCATGTAACTTCAAATTTACATATAAAAGATAAGAAATGTCTTTAAATGGTTTGTAAACCGAAATTAGTGTATTAATATACTAAAGTTATGTTGGAACCTTTTTGAGCATAAAAGGGTTATAACAGACAAAAGTTTCTAAAGAAGTGTGGAATGGTTGTATAGCGAAATGAAAAGCGTGAAGCCATTAAAAAGTGTAATAATCATAAAAGTGGCAAAATGAAGGTTTCCGGGAATCAAAATGGAGGTTTTGAGCCAAAATTTATATACCGATATATATATATATATATATATATATATATACACACACACACACACACACACAAAGCGAAAATGTGATTTATTCACTAAATGAAGCACGAAGCTAACATGCTAACAGAATAAAATATTTATATATGAGGCAACGGTCCGTGGTGACTCATGAGCAGATAAAATGATATAAAAATTATTTAAATTAAAGAAATAATATAGTAAATTGAGTTTTACTATAAAAGCTATATAGTAGCTGTTTAAACCCCAAATTTGCGAGTAAAGGTAAAATATATTTCTGAAATAGAATATATATGGTTTAAGTTTCAAGATGTAAAATATTTACATCTTAAAATGTGTGAAACCTTTATTGTTTATATTAAGGATTAAAATGAATAAATTTTTAAAGGAACCAAGATTGGTTGTGAATTAAGTATAAATGATATTAGTTTTTACGAATTAATATTTATTGATAATGAATATACATGCATGTTTTGCGACATATTTAATTAGCTAATATGTATGTGCATGTAAATACAATTATGTAGGATTTGTGGATAGAGGTTAAGTTAAATTTTAACGGTAATCTTCAATCAAGGCAAGTTTCCTAACTCAAACTCGAGTTATTATATTTCAAGCATGCTAGTGGTTTAATTATTGTCAATTATTCCACATCCATGATAATTATTGTTATTCGCACTTAGTGCAAGTTTCATATGTTAATCAGGTATGAAAGGATGATCACCTTCATTACCATAAGGTTCAATTTAAGTTTTTCATGGTCCTTGTTGCATTAAACGTTATTGATTCAGTCATTCAATTATTGACATGTTAATTCATGCTTTCTCACAATCATTATATTGTTGAAAACTTAAAAGCTTATTCATCTTTTCAATCATGATATATCTTTATTGAATTTAAACTTTTTGGGCAAAGTAGTTGCTCACTCTTGCTATATCATGATAATAAATTTCAGATTACGACGAAGGCTTGAAGAAGGATACAGACAAAAGAAAAGTACAATGTTAGATTGTTATACGAATAACTATTTAGTTATCTTATGTAAACCTTTTGTATTTGAAGGTATGTATTTAGTTAAGGTTAATAAACTTGGGGAAATGTTATAAAATCATGTGAAATAAACAATATATGTTTATTATTTTCGCATTAAATGATATAATATGTATGATAATGAAGTACCGTAACGTACCAAGTCCGAGGTTCTTGGGACCCGAATTTGGGGGCGTCACAACGCCTAATTAGCGGACGCTGTAAAAACTTGGCCTTGAAAACCAAGATTCATAAAGTTCAGGGGCTTGGTTAAGCAGGGGGGAGGTGTTAGGCACCCCCCCTGACATCCGTGAAACACTGTTACCGCATCTTTTCAAATTTTTTCTTTTTATTTATAATGTGTGTGTGTGTGCTGGAAGTAATTCAGCCTACGTGTTTGATTTGAAAGTAGTGTCGTGCTTCGTTGGACCTATATATGAAGGTTTTGATTTGTTTGAAAAATCTATTTTTAGACAAATATATGAAAATGACGTTGTGAAAGATGGTTTTCAAACTTTTTCGCTCGCATAGGAATTGAAGCCTTTTGATACTTTCAATCTATTCCACATTTGCTTGATTTAGATTTTATTGTCGGGATGCGAAGCGTCCTCAACCACATAATGTATATACAAGTGTCGGTCCTCTTATGGGCATGACAGCCATCGAAGTGACCTAAACACTACAAACCACATTTTTACTATGTTGAGACCTTAAATCTGGATAACCGTTTTAAGGTCTCTCGGATGTACATTTACAAAAAAAACTGGCATGGAAATCAGATTTAGATCCGTGTGGTTGATAATTAATTCCATGATTCCAAGGCTCACAAAAAACGATCAAGAAAGCATGCACATCATAAATATTGCAATAAAAATCCGAATTTACATCTAGACGTCGCAAAACAAAGGATTCATTAGTTAAATTCTTGCATGCGCGTAGCCAAAGCTTCCCGTTCCCACTAGATATGGATCTAGGGTCGCGTAGTCGCTTTAATATTTATAAAACTAGAAATAAAGTTAGATTTAAATAAATCTTAGCCATTCTAGCTTCTCGGTTCCGGTTTGACCAATTTTGAACCGTCTGAAAGTTAGAAGTGGCTAGATTTAGATGAATTTAATCCACAAAATTGACATTAAAATATATTCATATCATATAAATAATTGAAGAACATATTTAATCACACTTAATAAAGAATATATTTAAATGCTTTTATATATATATATATATATATATATATATATATATATATAAAGCTGTAAAGGGCCACATATTTTCAATCTAGGCTCGACTGAGAAAATGTGAATATATATATATATATATATATTAAAGCTGAAATAGCCACATATTTAAAATCTAGGCCAAACGAGTTAGTATATATATATATATAAAAGCAATAAAAAGCCACGAATTAACAGTCCAGGCTAACGAAGTCAGAATAAATATATATATATATTTACAATCTAAGCTTGGCAAAATTGAATGTTCGTATATATATATAGTCAGTTATATATATATATATATATATATATATATAATAAAGTTGAAAAGGCCACGACTTAGCAATTCAAGCCAAACAAAATTGTATAAATATATAGTTATATATCTATATATATAAGCGGTAAAAAGCCCCGAATTTACAATCCAGGCTGTGCAAGAAAAGAAAAACTTATATATATACTTATATATACTTAAAAGTAAGCTAGAAAGGCCACGGATTTGAAATTCAGGTGAAACCAGAAGCTAAAACTTCATATGTTCGTTCACATATGTATGATAAAGTAGTAAACAACTTCTGGTCGTAAAAAAACTTACAATGGACAGCTCTACGGGCTTTTTACCACTCGGAGGGCTTAAAATTTCTGTTTCCACTGGTTAAATATTGATATGTTGTACAATAAACGTATGCAAATGTATCAGAAGAATAAAATTAAAGTTTGGAGCACTATAGGTAGGGCTAAGGGTCGAAATAAACGAAGTTTCTCCACTTTTATTTTTATTTTTTCTTCTTCTTTTGCAAGGGTGTGGGGTCTTATTTATAGACCAGATGGTAGCGGGTCCACTCGTGACAGCTGCGAGTCTACCTGTGGCTCCCCGAGTGGGCCCTGCTCTTGCGGGTCTTGTTGTCTCGAAGTACGTGCACTCCGACCAACGCGATGTATACTTTGATCCTTCATAACTTTCAATCTAGTAGTCCGTTTGAGGCGTGCTATACCTTTTCGGAAAGCCTTTTCTAAGAGCTACACATTACATAGGGATTTGACCTTTTCCAAATCTTGGAAGATGGGTCCATGACCATATCTTTGAATTTTTGCAGTCCGCCCGTTGAGCTGTCTTGTGCTATTTTCACTCGGAATTGATGTTATGGTTCTTTCTGACCCTCATTGCATCGATTTGGCTTATTTTGACTTGATTTGATGTCAAGTCGGTAAAATGACCATTTTGCCCATCCGGGGGTTGTCTCCAGGACTGATAAGGTTTTTAACTATTTTCTTGGGGTTGTATCCGAGGTTTGATCCCAGCCGACTCTGTTCTTCCTTAGGGTTATCTCTGAGGTTGACTTGGTCTCCCAGGGTTGTCTCTGAGGATGATATAATGCTTCGAGGCTATCTCTGAAGGTTAATTTGGTCTCCCGGGGTAGTTGTCGGGGTTGAATTGATCTCCCGGTGTTGTCGTCGGGGTGATTGTATCTCCTGGGGTTATCGTTGGGGCTTAACTTGACATCTTGATGTTGTCTCTGGGGTTGAGTTTGATGTCTCGGTGTTGTTATCGGGGTTACTATACCTCCCGGGGTTGTCGCCGGGGCTTGACTTGACATCCTAGTGTTGTCGCTGTGGTTGAGTTTGATCTCTCGGTGTTGTTATCGGGCATAATGTACCTCTCGGGGTTGTCGTCAGGGCTTGACTTGACTATTTGGACTTACAGGGTTGTCTCTGGAAGGTCAAAAATAGTTTTGCCCTCCTGCAGGGTTAGTAACAGGAATGCAAAATTTTGAGTGTCTACAGATGCCCTTTTTTATCATGTTTATGCAATACAATGGAATGAAAAGGAAAAAAACGGCTAGACATTAGAAATATGACATATGCAAATGTAATACAATGCACGATATGCCATATTATGAATGCTTTATGCTCTTGTGGTGTTAGCTGCCACGGCATTCTATCACTGACTATTCCCGTACATCCTACTGGGGATGACATTGTCAATGATGGCTTTTATTGAACCTTTTTTCTGCCTAATCGAATGGTAGTTTGCCAAGTTTGACCATCACGGAACCTTCTTGGCGCCTACTCGAAAGGTAGTTTACAACGGTTGGTTGAACCATCGAACCTTCTCGGTGTACCAGTTGGGGATTTGTAGAACAGATTCCATCATCTGTTCTCTCTAGGGAAAATTTCTCCACGGTTTTCATCACCGGCTCGTTCCCGATACTACACTGGAGTTATTGCCAACGGTTTGCAATGTCAGATATTCTGACCCTTGTTGAAGCAGTTATCAACGCCTTTCATCACTGGCTCGTTCCCGATGATACGCTGGAGTTGTCTCTAACTGTTTACAATGTCAGACCTATATGATCTCGATGGGGGCGTATCTTTCCCAAGACTACATTGGAGTTTTCGCCAATGGTTTACAATGTCAGACAATCTGACGCTCGCTGAAGTAGTTTTCAACAGTTTTCATCATCGTCTCGTTCCCAATGCTACGCTGGAGTTGTCGCCAACGATTGGAGTTGTCGCCAATGGTTTACAATGTTTCTGATAAATCATACCCTCGGATAAATCTAGATACTTTGACGCATTCAAAACCCGCTGTTCACAATACCGGACCTTCCTGATGCTTTTATAGAGGCTGCTTTCAGTAATTTTCATCATTGGTATTCCGAATACCACCTAAGGGCTTCTACCAATTGCTTACATGAAGTTCCTTCCTTCGTCAGGAGCTTAACGCATTAAAATCAGGGTTTCAAGTCATTCTGCTCAATCGCGTAGCAATTTTTTCCCTGATTTGACTTTTTAGCTTCTGTAAACTCCGCTTTAACTTTAATTGGACTGAACCGAAGGGGGTGGGACCCACCTTAGAGAGATGCAAGTCCACTGGCGGCTGTTGTAGGTGGAGTTGCTACTCCTTTCTAGTATAACTTGGTCCCCCGTGGCTTTCATAACTCATTTTCAAGTTTGAACTATAAAGAAAATTAGAGATTTCTTCTTCAGATCTACTGAGTTCGGGCTGCTTTTTTCAAATTCCATCACCGTACAATCGTTCTACACATCTCTGGTAACGATTATATCTTTTCTTTTCAAGTTTTGACCATTACAATGTTAGATTTCATACATTTGCAATTTGATGAAGTTTCCCAGCTTTACGCAGCCAAGGGGGAACTGGTTCAGCGTCCATTCTTTATATCACACTTTGCATCCGGAGTATCAGGCCATTGTCAACACTTGGGGTTTTGAGGCCTTCTTTTTTATTCCTCCCCGCCGTTGCCCTTGGGGTTATTTGAGGGTATTATCTGAGCACTGGTTCCACCAGACCTAGTCTTTGCATCTATTGGACTTTGAGGTGATGATGACACCAATGGACTGGCGGTTCATCACTTGGATAGAGTTTGCAGGGGAGCCAGTGCCGTTGGTGGCTGACATTTCAACTGCTGTCGTTCGATCCCTTTTGGGATTTCCTGCGACGGCCATCAAGGGTTGGATTGTCTGTTTAGGTCCCTTGAGTGTAGATGCCCAGAGCGGGGCTTTGACTGAGCCTCTGCCTAATGATTGGAGGGTTAGAGATTGCATTCTTCGGCGACTATTCTTGGTGATATCAGGGGTTGTTTCATTGTAGATAACTCCTCGACGGTGTCTTTCACTCTTATTAGCGCTACTCGATACATGGAGCACATCAGAGATTTTGATTGGGTCACCTACACCTTCGCCTATTTTCTTCGTGGGATGCGCCTATGCTTTGAGGGCGTGAAAGAGGCTTGGCTAGGTTTGAGGATGGCTTTTTGATCGAGATGGAGTTTACATTGGCCACTCGTCGAATTCCCCTTTTGACCGAGGGAGGTTGGGAGCTCTATTTGGGATAGCGTGCTATCCGGAGCGTCGCGGGAGAGATCTGCATTCTCTTTATTCCTCTTGCTTGGCATCATTGTCCTTTAGCTCAGCCAGTCACAGATATTCCTCTAATGGGCATAGATGGCTTTACCTTATCAGAGGTTCTTCACAGTCAGGAGGCATTCATCATTGGTGGAGTCCTCACACTATTAGGGCTCAGACTCGTGCTACCCAGTTTATAGAAGACATGGTGCCGGGGTCTGTTATGATGACAGACTGGATAGCTTGCCTCAGAGAGCCTACTCATTTGGAGCAGATATCAGGATTCACCCAACAGTTGGAGCGGGCTCAGTTTTTTGTCAGGCACCTTGGCAGGGATCCTTCAGAGGCAGATTCACTTGATCCTTCCAGCCCTAGAGCTGGCCCCTCAGCAGATCCATATTCTGGCAGTTATCTCTGTATAGAGCAGACATGCCTACTGGCCGAGATTCAGTGACTCGGGAGGAGCTGCAGCAGGTTGATCACCTAGATACAGATATTATAGATTTCTTTGGATAGCTTTCTTGTGACAAACGAGAATTTTATAATTTAATTTAAATATTTATTAAATTAAATAAATATCTTTGTTGATTTATTTATTGAGTTAAATAAATTTTTGATGGAATTGTGGTAGAATAATTTAATTATATGTGTTACATTGATTAAAATAATGTGGAGAAATTTTATAGTTCAAAGTGTGAATTTAATGGAGTTTATTTAATTAAATAATTTTTTAATAATTATAATATTATTTTAATTAATTAAATAATTAATTAGAGATTTAATGATTTGTCAAAATAAATAAATAAGAATTTTAATTATGTTATGACGTGATTTATTGTGTAATATTATCTTTTATTTAATTACATTAAATGATGTTATTTGATTAATTAAAGTGTGACAAATGAACTATGTAATAAACACTTTAATTCAAATAATGGAAAAAGGAGTAAAAGGGGACAAACCAAACAAAGCCTTAAGTTAGTGGGAGCAGTTAAAACCATTATGGAATTAACTGACAACCCATTAACTATCAGTTATATTATATACGTATATTATATATCAGACTTTACATATAATATATCAGACTTTCATATATCAGAGAACTTCAGAGAGAAAAAGGGAGAAAATTTGTGAAAAAAAATTTGATTTAAGAAAGATGTTGGAGAATCAAAAAGAAGTTCATATCACTTTAATCAGACAAAACAATGGTAATCCCTTATCTAAGTTTTCTATTTCATGTTCTTAGTTTTTCTCCATTAATGTACAGTTAAGTTCTCTACAATTGATTATAATTGTTAGAGATATGATTATATATGTGTTAAGAGATGATTATAACATGCTTTATATCATTTATTCATACTTTAGAATAATCAAAACCATGTAATAATGCTTTAATTGAAGTTTCATAAGTTACAGAGTGTTAAAGTACGAATATGGCTTATATGTACAAAATTTCACGATTTAATTGTTTATTAAACTCTAAATTGATGGTTGATTATGATTATGCATGTAAAAACAAAGAGAACGAAATTTAAACGGACAGATTCGGTGTTGTAACGAATCTGTAATGAAATATTTCATAATTTTTGACGAAACTTTAAAAAATATCAAAAACATGAAATTTATATGTTCTAATTTGATTTATTATGTGGTTTAAGTTGTTAAAAGCATGTTAAGTATGTTGTTAAATGTTTATGTTAAGTTTATAATTTATGGGTAACATTAAAGTTGTTGTTTGAGCTTAATTTTGGCATTTTTGGCTTTCATCTGTGTTCTTCGCGAACACTGTCAGACTTTACTGCGACGTAGCGCCGCAGTGCCGATTCTGTGAAGAAACTGGGTGCTACAGCGCCAGTCCAACGAGGCATGCTGACGTAGTCATGGCGCCGCAGCGCCGGTCCTGTGAAGGAACCCAGCGCTGCAGCGCCAGGCCAAAGCTCTGGCTGATGTAGGCTCAGTGCTGCAACGCCGGTCCCCAGTGCAAACTGGGCGCTGCAGCGCCGTCCAGCAAAATGACCCTGTAAATTTTATTTAAGTGTTTAAAGTTCAAAAATATAATTTAAAATGTTATGTAATGAACATGATGTACGTGTTAAACATATATTGAGATGTTAAAACAAATTATTAACTTGTTTAACGTGATTAATTGATAAGTTAAGTACGTGGTTTAACCTCGTTATTCGTAAAGTCTAATAATGCGTTCAAGAATTGTTGTTTGTGATTAGATGAGTATAATCAGACATAGAATTAATCGGTATTGTGAATGTAATGGTATGTAAGATTAATTGAGGAACGTGAGTATAATTGTAGCTTGCGCACGAGATAAGTTTCTAAACTCAAACTTTTAATTGAGCAAGTTTTCTATCCCTGACTTATTATCGTTACGCAAGATTATAAATCCTATTCTTATATTAAGCAAGTTCTTACTCTTGTTTATTCAAGTTCATGATTCATGATTCTAAATGAGATGTTCTAATTCTTTAAAGCAATACTTCGGTTATACAATGCCTATTCAATTGTATACTTTTAAGATTCATTATTTGATTTAAGTATCAATTTTATTGTTGAACCTTGAATGACTAGCGAACCCTTCTTGATTCGACTAGTCCATAGTTGATGAGCGTTCTAAATTCTAGAACTATTATTGAGACTTATCCAAACCAAACTTTCTTTGGTGCCGACTCTGATGTAAAACTGAGATGAACAACCCTTTATAAGGGATTATTTACGCGTTAGAGTTAAGATGTTGTGCACATATATGGTACAAAGGGCTGACCCCCCTAAGTAGGCGAAGTAGAGTCCACATAGTCTTACGACTGTTAAAGGTTTAAAGTAGAAATACTTGACAACCTAGGACATAGTTCTTGGTCTTATGACCCTCAGATGTACTTTTGATTCTTATTATTAATTCTTGATTCAAAAGCCGAGTTTTCTATTATTCAGAACCCTTTAATTTCTCGTATGTTATTATTACCGTTATATTGTTATACTTGTGAGCAATCGTTACTCAATCTTGCATAATAACATTGAAGCAAAGACTGAAAAAACTGACGAGCCTTCCACTAGCAAAGGTAAGGGCAAAACTAACAAGTGATGAAGACTTGTTAATTATTTGAGAATGATTTATTTTCAGAGTTATGATATTATGTTTAAGACTTTGTTGTTATTTACGTTTTCGCATTGATGTTTAAGGTTAATTAAACTTGGGATTTATTTATTTAGATGTTGTTACCCCTGAAGGGACGGATTTCTAATTATTTTATGAGTTGCATTTATTATGGGTAGACAAATATGTTATATTTGGATAGTGATCACTAAATCCTGTGGAAATGAAGTACCCGAATTTGGGGTTGTCACAAGTTGGTATCAGAGCTGTAGGTTATGAATGTGATGCCCCCAAAATAGGTTCAATCCACAACCCATTCTGAGTCGCCAGGAAATACATGGTACAGAATCCAAATACAAATCTTTTATATCAAATTATCGTGCACAATATGACAACACATAAAGTGTGAGTTTCAATACAAATATAATACCCACACTCCAAATTGATGATACGTTACATAAAGGTAAAGTTAATAACTGTTTTAGAAATTAAAATCTTTGGAAAATGCTCAAGGAAACCTTCGTATATGGGAGACCATGCATCTAAGTTATAATAGATATCATAGGACTTCAGAATTAACCTTGGTTGACCCAATGGACCCCAAAGAAGAACGAGAAGTGTAAGACACCAAATTTTATGAATAAGATTTAATTTTCTTTATATATTATATTGAAATAGTAAGGTGTTGATTTGATAAATGTGATAAGTTATGGGTGACATGTGCAAAGTTTACAAAGTAAGCAAGTGGTTATAAAATATTCATTTTTTCAGGGAATATTCGTTTAGTCGAGGAATATTCTTTTTGTCGGAGAATATTCGTACGACGGTGCAGTCATTGGTGGACCCCACAACGGAATGAATGTCGGATATAGAAAGCGACAGAAGTAACCTTTTTATAAAAATAACGGCAAAACTGTTACCGTTAGTACTGTTGAAATACCCGGTGGTTAAAATATAGTAATACGCGGTGTTGCACTGTAGCACACGGTATTGCACAGTATTTTGAATTATTGATTCTTACGTAGGAAGGCACTTACTCAATTATTGTTACAGTAATTACTGTTCAATATTTTATATTATTGATTCAATAATTCAATAATATTTTATATCGTTCAATATTTGCTACGTTGATATTTTATATCCATAGGTGCTACTTTGCTATTTTATATTATTGATTTAATAATTGTCATTGCATATTATTTCAAATTATCAAATCAATAATTCATATTATTTGAATAATATTATTAGATAGCATTATTGGCAATGTCTAAGAATGTTCTATCTAGGAAAGGGGTTGATTAATTACGCGTTAGTAAGGAGAAATCCTTATCGGAAGGCCCCCTCTTTCCTGGGAACGACCTGGTTGTCAATATTGTAGTTCTGTAATATTATTTGTGAATAATTAATTTTTGATATATATGATAAGAAAATATTTATTCAATGTGGATTTAAACGGAGAAATTTTTAACATGTGACATTTGTTGAAAGTTGGTATTTTATCTTGCCCGATAAAATAATTCATTCAAATATATTATTATAATATTAAATTATAGTAGTATGATGTGATTATATAATAGTATAATTTTTATAATTTTAATGGTAACATTATTATAGTAAATTCATGATATAAAAGTTAAACGAGGTGGAAGAGTGCAAATTGAATTTAAACTCTTATGATGCAAACAATGATGTCATTAGAGCTATAAGGTAAGCAATGATGACATCGGAGCGATGAGGTAAGCAATGATGTTATAGATCGATGATGTAAGCGATAATGTCATAAATTATGGTAAAAAGACTATTTTACCCTTACTCTGCCGAGCCTATAAATAGAAGCTCATTTCTTCATTATTTCTCACCAATTCACTAAAGCTATAAAGAGAGAAAGTATATAGAGAATAAAAGAGAAAGAAGAAGAGTATTCTGCTATTACGCTAGTACTGTCTCCAAATTTTAAGGTAAAGGGTATTATTTCTTTCGTATTCATGAAGAGAGTTATTTTCTTTCAATACTCGTAAGGGTTGTTATTCCATTCTTTATTATTATGTAAAAATAACCTGTCTACGCGGACTACCGCATGCATGGTGCAATCCTGTTGTTATTCTATTCTTTATTATTCTGTGGGAATAACCTGTCTACGCGGACTACCGCATGCCTGGTGAATAACCCTTCGTATTCAGTTGTTATTAAATTGTAGAAATAATTTGTCTGAGTGGACTACCGCCAGACGGATGAAAATTTAATTGCAGTTTCGTATATTGTTTCATTTCAGATTCCTAACTCTAAACTTACTACGGTAAGTATTGCTTCTATAATTCCTGAAATGATCAAATATTACTTGAGGTTTGCGCTTCATCTAATATTATTTCACTGTAATATTTGTTTAAACTTTCTTGTGAAATTTTTATCTTTTCATGTCGAGTTACTATTCACGAGTTACTATTCACAGGGTACTATTCATGGTAAAAAAATATTTTTTTTCTTCCAAATCATCTTTGATTGGATCCAGGTTTTGATCTTCATTCTTGAACTCTAGATAAATTCTCTAATATTTGTCCTTTATCTCACTGGATCCGTTATTCGTATTATTTTTCATCATCTTCAGTTCTAAATGGTGATATAACTGAATATCTTTGGCCTGTAGTGCAAAGATGAATGATTACCTGATGAATATCTTTGGCCCGTAGTGCAAAGATGGACATGTGTTGAGATGAACATGACCAACTGATGATACAAATGAATATCTTTGGCCCGTAGTGCAAAGATGGATATTTGATTCGAGATGTATATTGATTGATGTTACAGTGATAAAATATTGGTGATGGACTTTTAAATCAAAGAAGATAGTAGACATCATTCTCTTAACTATTCTAATGAATTGTTATTTTCGCTGCGAATATTGATCTAAAACTTGTTGTCCATAATATTTTATCTGATTTATTGAAGGCTAACGATAATTTGTTTTTCATTATATTAGTCATAATATTCTTTACTAGGCTAGTTGAGCTCACCCTTTTCTTCCATTTTTCTCTTCAGAAAATGAGAATATCGCGGGTACTAGTCGGGGAATGGAGTGATGATCCGAGTTAGAGTTGTAGAACTCCTCACTATTTTTTTTATTTAAAATAGTGTGATAATAATTATAATGAAGACTTAGTTTGAATGTTAATATTTTCTACATGTCTGTATTGACACTCACAGTTGTGTGGTCGTATTTTGCACGACCGTGTGATATGAAAGATGGTATTTGAATTTTGTTGAGTGTATTTGGCGACTCAAAATGGGTTGAGTATTGAACTTATTTTGGGGGCGTCAAAGTTGGTATCAGAGCTTAGGGATATGTTCTCTGGAGGAGATCTGGGAATAGAACTAGGAGGGGAGAGACGAGTAAAACCTTCGCTAATGTGTCCTACCTAAGCTTAATTGTTATTTAATTGGTCGGTTGGAATATAGGGTTAATATGTGATATGTTAATTTATTTAATTAACCCTTGTTTTGTGGCAGTATTTGAGAATGGCAGCTGAAAATCAAAATAATGGAGTGAATGAGACCGTTGAGACACCTTCAATCACCAACCAAGAGAACGTGCAAAAGGAAGGCAACAATTCTCCTGTAAACAACCCTACCGAAGAAATAATAAATGACGGAATGTTTAGAAGTTTTTTGCAGTTCATACAAAACCAGACGAGAGAGACTCGTGTTCATAATACAGGTGGAAATAATAACTCGTGGCTTGTCACTGCCAAGCAGTTTAAAGAGTTGGGACCACCAGAGTTTCAGGGAAAGCCAAATCCAATCAAGGCAGAAAATTGGATTAAGCAAATTACCAAGATATTTGATGTCTTGGGATGCACGGAGGAACAGAAGGTTCCATTTGCCACCTTTATGTTCCGTGGAGAGGCAGATTACTGGTGGGAATCTGTGAAGCGTACCCAGCCTGCCACACTCAAGATGTCATGGGGGCGTTCCAGAAACTGTTCAATGACAAGTACTTTCCAGAAAGTATTCGTCACATGAAATAGGTAGAGTTTATCAAACTGGAATAAAACAACATGACTGTGTCCCAGTACGAGGCTAAGTTCGCGGAGTTATCCCGGTTTGCACCTCATTTGGTGGAGAATGAGGAACGTATGATGCGGATGTTTCTGAGAGGTTTGAAACCCGAGATTTGTCAATACCTTATTTCTCATAAATTTTCTCTATATTCGGATGTAGTGAACATGGCCCAGTTATTAGAACGAGATAATGATTATGTTCAACCAAGGGACGACAACCAAGGTCGTACCGGTGGCAGCAGTCATCGGAACAATGACAACCAGCAGGGAGGAAAGTATCATGCCAGAAGCGGTAACTACTCCAGTGGTAATCGTCGCCATGATAATAGAAGAAGTGAGTCGGGGGGAGATTTCAAGAAGAGAAGGTACAATAATGAGAACGTGAAAGTATCGACAGTAGCACCAACATCAACTGTTTCTAGGGGAGAAGAACGACCGCCGGTCGTATGCTATAAATGCGGGCAAGAGGGACACATCAGCCCCAACTACACACAACAATCCAAGGTGTGTTATAACTGTGGAAAGGAAGGGCACATAGCTCGAGTGTGTCCTGTAGTGAAACCAAGTCCAGCAGGGATGGTGACTCCAAAGGCTATCCCTGACAAGTCAAAGTCAGTGGTTCCTGGAAGAGCTTTTGTCATGACTGCCCAACAAGCAAGGAACCCAAACGAGATTATTACGGGTAAGCTGATAATAAACTCTTGTGAAGTTTACACTTTATTAGATACGGGTGCTACCCATTCTTTTATTTCACCTGCTTGTGCTCAACGTTTGAACTTGACACCTGAGAAATTATACTTTGACTTATCTGTTGAAACTTTGTTGGGAGAAACCTTCGTTACATCTACAGTTTACAAATCTTGCTCGATTCAAATTGGTACCCTCACCCTACCTGTTGATCTTTTATCGTTGAAAATACTTGCATTTGATGTGATTTTAGAATTGACTGGTTTACCACTTATCATGCCAAAATTAATTATTTTCGTAAGGTTGTTAGTTTTCATATTCCTAACCAACCTATTGTGCAAATTCAAACAACCAAACCACTAAAATCAATCAATGTTATTTCAAGTCATAAAGCTTTTCGTTTATTGAAAAACTGGATGTCAAGCTTTCTTAGCCCATGTCACTGATCTAAACCAGAATACGGCAGGTTTGAATGATATTTCTGTTGTTAATGAGTTTCCTGATGTATTTCCTGAAGAACTTCCCGGTCTACCCCCGGAACGTGAAGTTGAATTCTTTATTGACCTTGAACCCGGTACAAAACCCATTTCTAAAATCCCATATCGAATGGCTCCTATAGAACTTCAGGAGTTAAAGGTCCAACTACAGGAGTTGTTAGACATCGGTTTTATACGTCCTAGTACATCTCCTTGGGGTGCTCCTGTTTTATTCGTAAAGAAGAAAGACAGGAGTATGCGACTTTGTATTGACTATTGGGAGTTGAACCATGTCACAATCAAGAATAGGTATCCGTTACCTCGTATTGATGACCTGTTCGATCAGTTACAAGGTGCATAATTCTTTTCAAAGATCGATCTTCATTTTGGATATCATTAGCTGAAGATTAAAACTGAGGATATTCCGAAGACTGCTTTCAGAACTCGATAAGGGCATTATGAATTCTTAGTCATGTCTTTTGGATTGACTAATGCTCCTGCTGCCTTCATGGATATGATGAACCGTGTATTCAAGGAATATTTGGATCAGTTCGTGGTTGTCTTTATTGATGACATCCTCATCTATTTCAAAAGCCGTGAAGATCATGAGCACCACTTGAAGCTGGTACTTCAAAGGCTTCGTGAAAACAAGCTATATACCAAGCTGAAGAAATGCGAGTTCTGGCTTGAGGAAGTAGCATTCCTTGGGCACGTGGTATCAAAACGTGGAGTATCTGTTGACCCGACAAAGATTGAAGCAATACAAAGTTGGGAGCAACCAAAGTCGATGACCAAAGTACGTAGCTTTCTGGGCTTAACTGGTTATTATCGGAGATTCGTGGAAGGATTTTCTCGAATTGCTACTCCATTAACTCAACTGACTCTAAAAGATACAAAATTCATATGGAACGAGGAATACGAGAAGAGCTTTCAAGAGCTCAAGAGGAGACTCATTTTGGCACCTGTTCTGACGATACCATCTGGTTCGGATGGATTTGTCATTTACAGTGTTGCTTCGGGCAAAGGGTTAGGATGTGTTCTCATGCAACATGGGAAAGTCATAGCCTATGCCTCGCGACAACTCAAGGAATATGAGAGGAATTATCATACTCAGTATCTAGAGTTGGCAGTAGTCATTTTCGCGTTGAAGATCTGCAGACACTACCTGTATGACGAGAAAGTGGAGATCTTTACGGATCATAAGAGCCTTAAGTATTTCTTCACCCAGAAGGAACTCAACATGCGGCAACGACATTGGCTTGAGCTGTTGAAAGATTACGATCATACCATCCAATACCATCCTGGAAAAGCGAACGTGGTAGCTGACGCATTGAGTAGAAGATCATATGCGGGAACGAATGCGATGCTTTCAAGGCCTATTTTGTGTGATTTATAGAAGATGGAGATAGAGTTCAAGACTCCGGGGACCCATACGATGATATCAAGTATACGCATAGAACCAGCTTTGATTGATAAAGTTAAAGCTGCTCAAGCTACAGACCCGGAGCTGATGAATATGAGGAAGAAAGTGCAAAAAGGTGCTATTCTAGAAGCAAGGATTGATGAAGAAGGAATACTTTGAGTCAACTCCAGACTTTGTGTTCCTGATGATTCTGATTTGAAGAATAAAATCATAATGGAGGCACCCAACACACCGTTTGCAATCCATCCTGGAAGTACCAAAATGTATCGTGATCTTCGACATACATTTTGGTGGAGCAATATGAAGAGAGAGATCGCGAAGTTCATCTCGAGGTGTTTAACGTGTCAACGTGTCAAAGAGGAGCATCAAATGCCAAAGGGTCCATTGCAACCACTTGAGATTCCAAAGTGGAAGTGGGAACACATTACCATGGATTTCGTTATGGGTCTTCCCAAGTTTTCTCAAGGCATGGATGCGATATGGGTTATTGTTGATAGATTAACCAAGTCTGCTCATTTCTTGCCAATACGAGAGACTTATTCCCTTGAACGTCTTGCTCGTATGTACGTGAATGAGATTGTGAGATTGCATGGCATGCCAGTATCCATAGTTTTGGATCGTAACCCAAGATTCACTTCACGATTTTGGGTCAGCTTGCAGAAAGCTATGGGCACGGATTTATGATTCAGTTCGGCATATCATCCACAAACAGACGGGCAATCAGAAAGGACTATCCAAACTCTTGAAGATCTATTGAGACTCTGTGTTCTAGACTTCAAAGAGAGTTGGGATAAGTACCTACCATTGGTGGAATTCTCCTACAACAACAGTTATCTGGCAAGTATAGGCATGGCTCCATTCGAGGCGTTGTATGGACGAAAATGTCGTTCTCCAGTATGATGGGACGAGGTGGGTGAAGCAACATTGTTGGGATCGGAGTTAGTACGTATGACTACGGAAGAGATTCAAATGATCCGAAAATGTATACAAACTCACAAGATCAACAAAAGAGTTATGCTGATCTTCATCGAAGAGACGTGGAGTTTAATGTCGGAGATCATGTATTATTACGTGTTGCTCCATAGAAAGGAGTTACGAGATTCGAAAAGAGAGGAAAGCTCAACGCACGAGTCATTGGTCCAGTTGAAATCTTTGACCGAGTAGGAAATGTGGCCTATAGACTCGCCTTACCTCCAAGTATGTCTCGTGTTCATAACGTTTTCACATATCTGTGCTTCGTAAATATGTGAAAGATCCAAACCACATTATTGAGTTAGAACCAGACGAGATAGCCGAAGATTTAACATACGAGGAGGTACCTGTTAAGATCTTGGATAGGAAGGAACATGTCCTACGCTCAAAGATTATACCTCAAGTTAAAGTTTTGTGGAGGAACCATGATATCGAGGAAATGACCTGAGAGTTAGAATCGAAAATGAAAGCGAGGTATCCTCACCTTTACGACATACCAGGTACGTACATTAATTTCGAGGACAAAATTTCATAAGGAGGGGAGGTTGTAAGACCCCAAATTTTATGAATAAGATTTAATTTTCTTTATATATTATTTTGAAATAGTAAGGTGTTGATTTGATAAATGTGATAAGTTATGGGTGAAATGTGCAAAGTTTACAAAGTAAGCAAGTGGTTATAAAATATTCGTTGTGTCGGAGAATATTCGTTTGGTCGAGGAATATTCTTTTTATCGGAGAATATTCGTACGACGACGCAGTCACTGGTGGACCCCACAACGGAATGAATGTTGGATATAGAAAGAGACAGAAGTAACTTTTTTATAAAAATAACGACAAAACTATTACCGTTAGTACTGTTGAAATACCCGGTGGTTAAAATATAGTAATACGCGGTGTTGCAAGGTAGCACACGGTATTGCACAGTATTTCGAATTATTGATTCTTACGTAGGAAGACACTTACTTAATTATTGTTACAGTAATTACTGTTCAATATTTTATATTATTAATTTAATAATTGCATAATATTTTATTGGTTCAATATTTGCTACGTTGATATTTTATATCCATAGGTGCTACTTTGCTATTTTATATTATTGATTTAATAATTGTCATTGCACATTATTTCAAATTATCAAATCAATAATTTATATTATTTGAATAATATTATTAGATAGCATTATTGGCAATGTCTAAGGAAGTTCTATCTAGGAAAGGGGTTGATTAATTGCGCGTCAATAAGGAGAAATTTTTATCGGAAGGCCCCCTATTTCCTGGGAACGACCTGGTTGTCAATATTGTAGTTCTGTAATATTATTTATGAATAATTAATTTTTGATATATATGATAAGAAAATATTTATTCAATGTGGATTTAAATGGAGAAATTTTTAACATGTGACATTTGTTGAAAGTTGGTATTTTATCATGTCCGATAAAATATTTCATTCAAATATATTATTATAATATTACATTATAGTAGTATGATGTGATTATATAATTGTATGATTTTTATAATTTGAATGGTAACATTATTATAGTAAATTCATGGTATAAAAGTTAAATGAGGTGGAAGAGTACAAATTGAATTTGAACTCTTATGATGCAAACATTGATGTCATCGGAGCGATGAGGTAAGCAATGATGTCATCGGAGCGATGAGATAAGCAATGATGTCATAGATCGATGATGTAAGCGTTGATGTCATTAATTATGACAAAAAGACTATTTTACCCATACTCTGCCGAGCTTATAAATAGAAGCTCATTTCTTCATTATTTCTCACCAATTCACTAAAGCTATAAAGAGAGAAAGTATAGAGAGAATAAAAGAGAAAGAAGAAGAGTATTATGCTATTACGCTAGTACAGTCTCCAAATTTTAAGGTAAGGGGTATTATTTATTTCATATTCATGAAGAAAGTTATTTTCTTTCAATACTCGTAAGAGTTGTTATTCCATTCTTTATTATTCTGTTGGAATAACCTGTCTACGCGGACTACCGCATGCATGGGGAAATCCTGTTGTTATTTTATTCTTTATTATTCTGTGGAATAACCTGTCTACGCGGACTACCGCATGCCTGGTGAATAACCCTTCGTATTCAGTTGTTATTAAATTGTGGAAATAATTTGTCTGAGCGGACTACCGTCAGATGGGTGAAAATTCAATTGCAATTTCGTATATTGTTTCATTTCAGATTCCTAATTCTAAACTTACTACGGTAAGTATTGCTTCTATAATTCCTGAAATGATCAGATATTACTTGAGTTTTGCGCTTCATCTAATATTATTTCACTGTAATATTGGTCTGAACTTTTTTGTGAAATTTTTATCTTTTCATGTCGAGTACTATTCATGAGTTACCATTCACGGGGTACTAGTCACGGTAAAAAAAAAAAAAATTTTTCTTCCAAATCATCTTTGATTGGATCCAGGTTTTGATCTTCATTCTTGAACTCTGGATAAATTCTATAATATTTGTCCTTTATCTCACTTGATCCGTTATTCGTATTATTTTTCATCATCCTCAGTTCTAAATGGTGATATAACTGAAAATCTTTGGCCTGTAGTGCAAAGATGAATAATTACGTGATGAATATCTTTGGCCTGTAGTGCAAAGATGAATGATTACCTGATGAATATCTTTGGCCCGTAGTGCAAAGATGGATAGGTGTTGAGATGAACATGACCAACTGATGATACAAATGAATATCTTTGGCCCGTAGTGCAAAGATGGATATTTGATTCGAGATGTATATTGATTGATGCTACAGGGATAAAATATTGGTGATGGACTTTGAAATCAAAGAAGATAGTAGACATTATTCTCTACTTAACTCTTCTAATGAATTGTTATTTTCGCTGCGAATATTGATCTAAAACTTGTTGTCCATAATATTTTATCTGATTTATTGAAGGCTAATGATAATTTGTTTTTCATTATCTTAGTCATAATTTTCTTACTAGGCTATTTGAGCTCACCCTTTTCTTCCATTGTTCTCTTCGGGAAATGAGAATATCGCGGGTACTAGTCGGGGAATGGAGTGATGGTCCGAGTTAGAGCTGTAGAAGTCCTCACTATTTTTTTATTTAAAATAGTGTGATAATAAATGTAATGAGGACTTAGTTTGAATGTTAATATTTTCTACATGTCTGTATTGACACTCACAGTTGTGTGGTCGTATTTTGCATGACCGTGTGATATGAAAGATGGTATTTGAATTTTGTTGAGTGTATTTGGCGACTCAAAATGGGTTGAGTATTGAACCTATTTCGGGGGCGTCACAAGAAGATTACTATTATGCTCTTTCCAATGGTGGGTTTTCTCTTGCCATATAATTATCTCTATTGACTCCAACTGAGAATTATACTTCAACCATACTCTGAGATTATATAGGTAGTGCTAATAGATATAATCAGCAAGTGAATGTGCACAACCTTGTGTTATGATAACACGACGTCGTATGTCATTAGACATTTTGTACGATAGTGGCAAAACACCCTTCCAAAGTTGGGTTCACCTTAATTATTTGGTTCACCAAAATCAACTTTTAAATGACGTATAAAATACGACACACATTTTAAATTCTCAATATAATTATTATCATACTGTTTTATGGGAAACTTCAATAGCTATCGACCATCTTTCTATTCCCTTGTTATCCCCGCTCGACCTCGCTACACTCTTATTACCTGAAAGGAATTGTGAAGCAAAAGGGTTAGCACAGATAGCCCAGTAAAGAATATCATGACTAAAGATAATCAAATTTTCAATAGCATTCGTCAGTAACAAATCAGAAATTTAGAACGTATGGTAAATGATAAAACTTTTCAACCATAGTTGCAACTGAACGAACAATCCATTAAAAGAGTCAAATAGACCATAATGTCTATTATCTTCTCCATGTTAAAAGTCCACCTAACAATGTTTTATCCCTGTAACATCAATCAACAGTTCCTGTCTACAATCATGTGAATAATTCATAATCATAATTATGTTGTTAAATTTCTCTTCGCACCCAGGACGAAGATAACTTTCATCACCTATCTTTACCTGAAACACCAAAGATCATGGTTATACCAAATCACAGTTCATGTTCATAATTATGTTAATCAATTCATCTTTGCACTACGGGCCAAAGATATTCAACAATTAATCATTCATCTTTGCACTACAGGCCAAAGATATTCATAATCAACAGCCCAACTTTGCACTACAGGCCAAAGATATTCAAATCTCAAAGAAATATCTAATCATTTCAGAATTTATAGAAACAACATTAATAATCATGTTGATCAATTCACCTTTGCACTTAAGCTAAAGATATTCAATTGTAAACTCGATGGTCATTATCATACCAGTCAAAAATTCATCTTTGCACTACTGGCCAAAGAGAACCCATAGTCATGGCCATACCAATAATCTACCCATCTTTACACTCAAGTCAAAGAGAACTTCCATCACCATGATTATAAAAATGTTATATATGATAGTAAGAACAATATAATCAAAACATGGATCTAATTTCAAGAGTAAGATTCATAAATCAAAGATAATTTGGACATGGAAAAAAATATATTATTTTTTTATCGTAAATAATATCCCATAAATAGTAACTCGTGAATAGTAACCCATGAATAGTAACTCATAAATAGTAACTCATGAATAACAACTCGTAAATAGCAACCCATGAATAGTAACTTGTGAATAGTAACTCCGACATGAAAAGGTAAAATTTTTATAATAAAGTTCAGACCAATATTCCGGTGAAATGATATTGAAAGAAATAACATCATTTACAAGGAAAATAACATCCCTTACCATCCTTTACGAATAAAAAAATAATAATACCCTGACAAGTATAAAATCACGTTCTTTACCAAAATACCCTTTCACAAAAATATTATCATTTACGAAAAATAATATCATTTATGAAAAATAATATCATTTACGAAAAAAAATAATCTCTTTTACGAAATATAATAACATCCCTTACAACAATAATATCCCTTACTTTAGTAGAAGAGTAGTTTTGACTGAAATATCGAATATTATGCTGACGAAAACTTGCACTGTTATCAACACTCAAAGTATCTAAATACTCACAAGAAATACGCTCGATATTATAGAGAGAAAATTTTCTTATTCTAGTGTGATTTTCATTTCTAAACTAAGCACCCTATTTATAGGAAAATACTTAGCACACCAAAACTAACTTTTAATAAAATATTAATAAATTTTTTTCTACGTATACCATCTTGGAATTCTCAATTTTTAGCATTTACAACACAAGTGGGGCCCACATTCTAGAAAACATGTTTTAAATATTTTTTGCAACATAATCAATTCAGATCCAATTTTCGAAACTTCAATAATTCATAATAAATAGCCCTTTTATTCAAAAAATATTAACCTTATGTCCATTCCATATAAAATTTAATTCTCTACAACTTTGTAAAAGAAAGTTTTTTCAAATTTCGAACGAAAAATGACCCAAGTTTACATATGGATGATTTTTTCACACCTCCATTCTGACAAAATTCACATACGGATGAATCAAGCACCACTATTTTGAAAAAAAATGCTCCAACACACCATTTTTGTAGTACACCACCTTTGAAAAATATTTTCCAACACATGTTTATATATATATATATATATATATATATATTAAAATATTTATAATTATTAAAAGAATTCCAATTCCATTTTTTTTCTTCCACCTCATTTTATTTTTATACCATGAATTTACTATAATAATGTTACCATTCAAATTATAAAAATCATGCTATTATATAATCACATCATACTACTATAATGTAATATTGTAATAATATATTTGAATGAATTATTTTATCAAAAAAGATAAAATACTAACTTTCAACAAATGTCACATGCTAAAAATTCTTCCGTTTAAATTCACATTAAATAAATATTTACTTATCATTTTTATCAATAATTATTATTCACAATTAATATTACAGAACCACAGTAATGACAAGCAGGTCGTTCCTAGGAAAGAGGGGGCCTTCCGATAAGAATTTCTCATTACTGGCGCGCAATTAATCAACACATTTCTTAGACAGAACTTCCTTAGATATTGCCAATAATGCTATCTAATAATATTATTCAAATAATATGAATTATTGATTGGATAATTTGAAATACTGTGCAATGACAACTATTGAATCACTAATATAAAATATCAACGTAGCAATTATCGATATAAAATAACAATGTAGCAATTATTGAACCAATAAAATATTATGCAATTATTGAATTAATAATATAAAATATTAAACAGTATTACTGTAATAATAATTGATTAAGTGCCTACTTACGTAAGAATCAATAATTCGAAATACTGTGCAATACCGTGTGCTACTATGCAACAACGCGTATTACTGTATTTTTATCACCGGGTATTTCAATAGTTTAACGGTAACAGTTTTACCGTTATTTTTTATAAAAATTTACTTCTGTCGCTTTCTATATCCGACATTCATTCCGTTGTGGGGTCCACCAATGACTGCGTTGTCGTACAAATATTCTTCGACAAAAAGAATATTTCTCGACCAAACGAATATTCTCCGACACAACGAATATTTTATATCCACTTGCTTACTTTGCAAACTTTACATATATCACCATTAACTTTAACCTTTTATCAATTTAACCATTTACTGAATAATAATAATAAGAAAAATTTAATACTTTTATTTCATAAAATTCAGGGTCTTATAATCTCCCCTCCTTACGAAATTTCGTCCCCAAAATTTACATACCTGATAATTCGAAGATGTGAGAATACCTTGCTTTCATTATAGATTCTGTCTCCCCGGTCATTTCTTCTGTATCATGATTTCTCCATTGCTCATTCTAGAATACAGCTTCAAAAGAATGGTTAATTGACATATCACAATTTGTCAATTTATTAAGTAAGGAAATTCAGCTTAGGTAAGTCACACACTAGCGAAGTATATTACTCGTCTCTCCCCTCCAAGTTCTAGACTCAGATCTTCGCCAGCGACCATATCCCTAAGCTCTGATACCATTTGTGACGCCCCCAAAATAGGTTCAATCCACAAACCATTCTGAGTCGCCAAGAAATACATGGTACAGAATCCAAATACAAAACTTTTATATCAAATTGTCGTGCACAATGACAACACATAAAGTGTAAGTTTCAATATAAATACAGTACCCACACTCCAAATCAATGATACGTTACATAAAGGTAAAGTCAATAACTGTTTTAGAAATTAAAATCTTTAGAAAATGCTCAAGGAAACCTTCGTATATGGGAGACCATGCATCTAAGTTATAATAGATATCATAGGACTTGAGAATTAACCTTGGTTAACCCAATAGACCCCAAAGAAGAACAAGAAGACTACTATCATGCACTTTCCAATGGTGGATTTTCTCTTGCCATATAATTATCTCTATTGACTCCAACTAAGAATTATACTTCAACTATACTCTGAGATTATATAGGTAGTGGTCATAGATATAATCAGCAAGTGAATGTGCATAACCTTGTGTTATGATAACACGACGTCATGTCATTATACATTTTGTATGATAGTGGCAAAACACCCTTCCAAAGTTGGGTTCACCTCAGCCTATTTGGTTCACCAAAATCAACTGTTAAATGACATCTACAATACGACACACACATTTTAAATTCTCAATATAATTATTATCATACTATTTTATGGGAAACTTCAATAGCTATAGACCATCTTTCTATTCCTCTGTTATCCCCGCTCGACCCCGCTACACTTTTATTATCTGAAAGGAATTGTGAAGCAAAAGAGTGAGCACAGATAGCCCAGTAAAGAATATCATGACTAAAGATAATCAAATTTTCAATAGCATTCGTCAGTAACAAATCAGAGATTTAGAACGTATGGTAGATGATAAAACTTTTCAACCATAGTTACAGCGGAACGAACAATCCATTAGAAGAGTCAAATAGACCATAATGTCTATTATCTTCTCCATGTTAAAAGTCCACCAACAATGTTTTATCCCTGTAACATCAATCAACAGTTCCTGTCTACAATAATATGAATAATTAATAATCATAATTGTGTTGCTAAATTCTTCTTCGCACCCAGGACGAAGATAACTTTCATCACCTGTCTTTACCTGAAACACCAAAGATCATGGTTATACCAAATCACAGTTCCTGTTCATAATCATGCTAATCAATTCATCTTTGCACTACGGGCCAAAGATATTCAACAATTAATCATTCATCTTTGCACTACAGGCCAAAGATATTCATCAATAGCTCATCTTTGTACTACAGGCCAAAGATATTCACAAATCAACCGCTCATCTTTGCACTACATACCAAAAATATTCATCAATAGTTCATCTTTGTACTACAGGATAAAGATATTCATAAATCAACAGCCTAACTTTGCACTACAGGCCAAAGATATTCAAATCTCAAAGAAATATCTAATCATTTCAGAATTTATAGAAACAACATTTATAACCATGTTGATTAATTCACCTTTGCACTTAAGCTAAAGATATTAAATTGTAAACTCAATGGTCATGATCATACCAGTCAAAAATTCATCTTTGCACTACTGGCCAAAGAGAACCCATAGTCTTGGTCATAACAATAATCTACCCATCTTTACACTCAAGTCAAAGAGAACTTCCATCACCATGATTATAAAAATATTATATATAACAATAAGAACAATATAATCAAAATGTGGATCTAATTTCAAGAGTAAGATTCATAAATCAATGATAATTTGGACATGAAAAAAAAATATATTTCTTTTTTTACCGTGAATAGTACCCCATAAATAGTAACTCATAAATAGTAACCCATGAATAGTAACTCGTGAATAGTAACTAGTGAATAACAACTCGTAAATAGTAACCCATGAATAAATAGTAACCCCGACATGAAAATATAAAATTTTCATAATAAAGTTCAGACCAATATTCCGGTGAAATGATATTGATAGAAATAGCATCATTTACAAGGAAAATAACATCCCTTACCATCCCATACGAATACGAAAACAATAATACCTTTTACGAGTATAAAATCACGTCCTTTACCAAAATACCCTTTCACAAAAATATTATCATTTACGAAAAATAATATCATTTACGAAAAAAAAAACCTCTTTTACGAAATATAATAACATCCCTTACAACAATGATATCCCTTACTTTAGTAGAAGAGTAGTTTTCACTGAAATATCGAATATTATGCTGACGAAAACTTGCACTGTTATCAACACTCTAAGTATCTAAATAATCACAAGAAATACGCTCGATACTATAGAAAGAATTTTCTGATTCTAGTGTGATTTTCTTTTTTAAACTAAGCAACCTATTTATAGGAAAATATTTAGCACACCAAAGCTGACTTTTAATAAAATATTAATAATTTTTTTTTCTACGCATACCATCTTGGAATTCTCAATTTTCAGCATTTACAACACAAGTGGGGCCCACATTCTAGAAAACATGTTTTAAATATTTTCTGCAACAAAATCAATTCAGATCCAATTTTCAAAACTTCAATAATTCATAATAAATAGCCATTTTATCCGAAAAATATGAACCTTATGTCCATTTCATATAAAATTTAATTCTCTACAACATTGTAGAAGAAAGTTTTTCCAAATTTTGAACGAAAAATGACCCAAGTTTACATACAGATGATTTTTCCACACCTCTATTATGACAAAATTCACCTACGGATGAATCAAGCACCACTCTTTTGAAAAAAATGCTCCAACACACCATTTTTGAAGTACACCACCTTTGAAAAATAATTTCCAACACATGTTTATATATATATATATATATATATATATATATATTAAAACATTTATAATAATAAAAGAATTCCAATTCCATTTTTTTTCTTCCATCTCTTTTTATTTTTATACCATGAATTTACTATAATAATGTTACCATTCAAATTATAAAAATCATACTATTATATAATCACATCATTGTACTATAATGTAATATTATAATAATATATTTGAATAAATTATTTTATCGAAAAAGATAAAGTACCAACTTTCAACAAATGTCACATGCTAAAAATGTTGGTCAGGAGCATGAGCCAAGTGTTTGATTCAGAGGAGGACTCTGAAGAGATAGAGGTTGAGGCTAAAGCTTAGGAGGAGGATGATGACCCTGATAAGTTTCCACCAAACTCTATCAGTGCTGAGATGTACGAGTTGTATGACCGTAACATTGAGTTACAGGATACTATTCGAGAATTAAAAGAGCAGAATGTTGCACAACGGACGACAATAGAGCAGAAGGATGGCGAGATCGAGAATCTAGATATACAACTTGGAGATGTGGAGTGGAAATTGGTTCATGCAGAGGGACAAAATGAAGATAAGTCAGCTGAGATAGAGAAGCGGAAGAGTGACCTGCGAGAGGAGTCAGCAAAGCGAGCTAGAGCAGAGGATGCTTGTATAAAAGCTTTTCGACGTGCAAATCTTGCCAAGGACGACAATCGAGCAAAGAAGGCTAAAATTGAGAAGACGGACTACACATTCCAGACAGCGATTGATAGGGCCTAGGATCGAGTGTTCTATTATATAATGTAGTTCGAGTACTTACTTTGGTACATGTTGGACCGCAGGACGATTTTTCGTATTATGGAAGAGGAGCACAGAAAAGAGGTTCGACGCCTTAGTAGGCCATGATAGGAACAATATTGATTATGTGAATATTTTATGGTAGTTAATAATTTAAATTCCACTGTGGTTATAAATAGTGGAATATGATAATTTAAATCCTGAAGATTCTTTATCTCGGGATAGTTGATGTAAATAGCAGTAAGGCTATCTTTCGTATGTTTAAAACTTTTGAATGAATAAAATATCAGAGTATATTTGAGATAATATGTGTTAAGTGAATATCTTAAAATGTTTAAGCTACGTCTTAAATATTTAAGGAATTGAGTAATGATCTAATAAGTGTATATTTTAAACAGAAATATGCCGCCAAGAAGACACCCAACCCGTCAACCAGCTCAAGAAGGGTCAACCAATAATAACAACGCCAATGCCAACGCTAATCCTGTACAGCAGTTGGCGAACCTGTTGACTGGAGCACTTGCCAATCAGCCGCAAGCTCCACCAAACACGTCGTTCAAAGGCTTCAAAGCGGTGGGATTGCCAGAGTTTAAGGGATCTATGAACCCAATTGAAGCTCAGACGTGGGTTATGGAGATGGAGAAAGTATTCGACATCGCTAGAGTCAACGAGGATAAGAAGACCGCTTATGTAACGTTTATGCTGAAGGCAGAGGCAAGTTATTGGTGGCAGGCGAATAAGGTCCGGGGAGGACAGGGCGTGAGAACCTGTGAAAGGTTTAAGGAGATGTTCTTCAAAATGTATTTCCCGACGAGCTCACAGAACTAGATGGAGGTTCAGTTTTTGGAGCTAAAACAAGGTAGTATGTTTGTTCCAGATTACGCTGCAAGATTTAATGAGTTGGTCAGGTTTGCAACTTATCAAGTGCACACTGATGAGAGAAAAGCTAGGAGATTCTGTAAGTCCCCAAATTTTATGAAATAAATATATTCAATATTTCTTATAATTATTATTTTATTCAGTAAATGGTTAAATTGATGAAAAGGTTAAAGTTAAGGGTGATATGTGTAAATTTTATAAAGTAAGCAAGTGGTTATAAAATATTTGTTGTGTCGGGGAATATTCGTTTGGTCGGAAAATATTATTTTATCAGAGAATATTCGTACGACGACGCAGTCATTAGTGGAACCCACAATGGAATAACTGTCGGATATAGAAAGCGACAGAAATAACATTTTTTAACGGCAAAACTTTTATTGTTAAACTGTTAAAATACCCAGTGATAAAAATACAGTAATACGCGTTATTGCACAGTAGCACACGATATTGCACAGTATTTTAAATTATTGATTATTACGTAAGAAATCACTAATTCGATAATGGTTACAGTAATTACAGTTCAATATTTTATATTATTGATTCAATAATTGTCACAGTATTTTACATTATTAAATCAATAATAGTCACTCATATTATTTAAATGATATTATTAGATAGCATTATTGGTAATGTCTAGAAAGTTATGTCAAGGAAAGGGGTTAAGTTATTTAATTGTGCGCTAGTAAGGAGAAATCCTTATCGAAAAGCCCCCTCTTTCCTAGGAACGACCTGGTTGTCAATATTGTGATTCTGTAATATTAATTTTGAATAATAATTGATGAATAAAAGTATGATAATTGGTTCAATTATGGAGGAATTTAGAATGAGATATTTGTTGAAAGTTTGGCATATTTTCTAAGGAATCGCAATAATTTTTCCGATAAAATATTTGTTCAATATATTATTATAATACTATATTATAATAATATAAGGTGATAATAATAGTATAATTTTATAATATTTTTTATATAATGATACTATTAAATATATATAAATTTTTATATTTGAATTAATTAGGGTGGAGATGATTAAAGTGTATTGGAATTATTTTATTTAATTGGAATTAATGGGTGGTTAGTGGTAGACATGTGGGGGGGCCACTGATTGGTGGATGATGAATGGTTGGTGGGTGGTTGCAATAAATGCAATTGGTTGTAAAGTTGCCGAACTTTGATTTTTCTTCCTCCGAATTGCACTATAAATAGAATTGCTCGGATGAGCAACGGAGAGGAACATCACCACAATACAGAAATTTTGATTCTATAATATTGCGAGTATTTTTTTTGAGTATAAGGATACTTTGAGTGTAGTTTATAGTCCAATATTTTCTCAGAATAATATCCGGTATACCAGTCAAATCTAGTTCATACTAAGGTAAAGGATATTATTTTTTTAGTAATGGATGTTATCTCCTTTCAATATTCGTAAAGGTTGTCCTTTTATTCCTTATTAATCTGTGAGAATAATCTATCTACGCGGACTACCGCATGCATGGTGATTAACCCTTCGTATTCATTCTTTATTAATCTGTGGGAATAACCTATCTACGCGGACTACCGCATGCCTGGTGAATAACACTTCGTATTCATTCTTTATTAAATTATGGAAATGATCTGTCTACTCGGACTACAGCAAGATGGGTGAAAATCCATTTGCAGTTTCGTATATTATTTCATTTCAGATTCCTAACTATAAACTTACTATGGTAAGTATTGCTTCTATAATTCCTGGAATGATTAGAAATTCCTTAAGGTTTGCGCTTCATCTAATATCATTTCACTGGAATATTAGTATGAACTTTCTTATGAAATTTTTATCTTTTCATATCGGGGTACTATTTATTCAGGTACTATTCACAAGTACTATTCACGAGTATTATTCACGGGGTACTATTCATGAATAAAAAATATATTTTTTTCTTTTTCTATTCAAATTATCTTTGATTGGATCCATGTTTTTATCTTCATGTCGGTAATTTGGATATTCTTGAACTGGGATAAATTAAATTACAAATCTCTACTATTTATCCTTTATCTCACTTAATTCGTTCTTTACATCATTTTTTATCATTCTCAGTCTTAAATTATGATGAAAGTTATCTTTGGCCCGTAGTGCAAAGATGAACTATTGATTGATGGATATCTTTGGCCCGTAGTGCAAAGATGAACAGTTGATTTATGAATATCTTTGGCCATAGTGCAAAGATGGACATGTGTTTGGCCTGATCATGACAACTAGTGCTACAAACGAATATCTTTGGCCCGTAATGCATGGATAATTTGTTGATTGGAAATATTATTGATTGGTGTTACATGGATAAAATATTGATGATGAACTTTTAAAATCATAGAAGATAGTAGACATCATTCTCTACTTGACTCTTCTAATGGATTGTTATTTTCGCTACAGTTGTTGATCTAACACTTGTTGT
The DNA here is from genome assembly GCA_020205555.1 of Panax stipuleanatus. Lineage (NCBI taxonomy): Eukaryota > Viridiplantae > Streptophyta > Magnoliopsida > Apiales > Araliaceae > Panax > Panax stipuleanatus. The sequence goes on from CM035125.1 coordinate 29,906,534, forward strand.
CTATTGTATTCTATCAGATTTTTTTCTGTTGAGGACTAAGGATAATTTGTTCTACATTAACTTATTCATAATATTCTTTACTGGGGTAGTTGAGCTCAACCTTTTCTTTCATTGTTCTCCTCAGGAAATAAGAATGTCGTGGGGACTAGTCGGGGAATAGAGTGATGGTCCGAGATAGAGTTGTAGTAGTCCTCATTATTTTGTGAAATATTATGATAATAATTATAATGAGGACTTATTTGAGTGTTTATTTTTTCGTATTTTATACGATCTGTATTAAGCTCACAGTTTGTGTGGTCGTATTTGGCACGACTGTTTAATATAATAAAGATTTATATTTGGATTATGTTCTATATATTTGGCGACTCAGAATGGATTGTGTGGACCTATTTTGGGGGCGTCACAGTTGATATCAGAGCTTAGGGATATGATCTCTGGCTTAGATCTAGGGAATAGAACTAGGAGGGGAGAGACGACTAAAACATTTGCTAGTGTGTCCTACCTAAGCTTATGTGTTATTTAATTGGTCGGTTGGAATATAGGGATAATATGTGACATGTCAATTTCTTTAATTAACCCTTGTTTTGTGGCAGTAATTGAGAATGACATCTGAAAATCTAAGCCATGGAGCATATGAGACCATTGAGACACCGCTAATCAACAAACAGGATGATATGCATCAAGAAGGCAATAATCCTCCTGTAAACAACACCACCGATCAAATGATGAATGATGGGGTATTTAGGAGTTTTTTTACAATTCATGCAAAATCAGACGAGGGAGACTTCTATTCATAATGGAGGTGAAAACAATGGTAACTCGCGACTTGTTACTGCCAGGCAATTCAAGGAGTTAGGACCACCAAAGTTATTGGGGAAGCTAGATCCACTCAAGGTAGAAGCTTGGGTTAAGCACATCACCAAAATATTTTATGTCATGGGATACACAGAGGAGCAAAAGGTTCCCTTCGCTACCTTTATGTTCCCTGGAGCGGCAGATTACTAGTGGGAATCTGTGAAGCGTACTAATCTTTCTGCACTTAAGATGTCTTGGGAGAAGTTCCAGGAATTGTTCAATGACAAGTATTTTTTGAAAAGTATTCGTCATATGAAGGAAGTGGAATTCATCAAACTGGAACAGAATAAAATGACTGTATCCCAATAAGAGGCCAAGTTTGCGGAATTATCCCAGTTTGCATCTTATTTGGTGAATAATGAGGACCGAATGACACGAATATTTCTGAGAGGTTTGAAACCTGAAATTCGTCAATAACTTATTGCTAACAAACTTTGTTTGTATTCAGATGTGAATAGGGCTCATTTATTAGAACGTGATAATGAGTCTATTCAACCAAGGGACAACAACCATAGTCGTACCGGTGGCAACAATCATTGGAACAATGATAACCAGCGTGGAGAAAATTATCATGCCAGAAGAGGTATGTGACATCCCGGATTTTTAAGAATTAATAAATGAGAATTTAATAAATAAAATTCTTATTTTAAGATGTTTAAGTACGAGTATGTGTATATGTGTTATATATTGTGAAATATGTAATTTGGTGTGAAGAAAATTTAAATGTTAATTTTAATATTTATTGAAGTAAATAAATATTTTAATTTAATTATTTATTGAGATTATGTGATTAATATGGAGTAATATAATTAAGTGTATTATATTAATTAAATGATTATTTAATATTTAATTTAATTAATATGTAATGATTTTATGTTATAGTTCTAATTTAATTGAGATAATTAAATTAGATGTAGTGATGTGGTAAGTATTAAATGAAGTTATAATTAGCAAGTAATTATAATGTGATAATTTGATGTGATTAATTGATGTTAAACTTTTAATTAATTAAATTAATGTTAAGATTTAATTAATTAAAAGATAACATTAAGAATGTGTGTTAAAGGATCTATTAAAAGAATTAAAAGAGTTTTTAAAACCGTTTTCCCAAATAAGGCCTTAACTACTAATCCCAAACAAGGCCCTTACTTTTGTTTTAAACCTGTTTTTACCCAAACAAGGCCTTAATTACTAAAAACCTTTTTTTAAAATTAATGTTGTTTTGCCAAACAAGCCTTAGGGCTTTTTAAATTTTAAATATTGTAACCTATATTTTAATTGTAATAATTGTATTTATTATAATTATTATAGAATCATTATGTAATATAGTTCGGGGTAGTTTAGTTGTTGTAATGCAAAACTATTTTGACCTCCGTTAGTAAAATGGCCATAACGTTTTCATACAAACTTCGATTGAGGAGATTCAAGATGATCCGGAATGAGCACGAGTAGACCTACAACTTTTGTTTTTTAACTATTTTGATTTGAGGTCGTTAGAAAGGGTCAAAATGGTTATCTTTGTGACTGATGCGTATTCGGAGGCAATCGGAGGGCGTCGGACATGCACATACGCAAGTATAGTGCTGTCGACGATAATAGATGTTGTTCTAAGTTATAAAACATGAATGTTAGTAAATATAATGACGTTTAACTTGAAGTGTAGTTTGATTGACATAAGATGTAATTATAATTGATTAATTATGTGAAATGTAATATGATTATGTGAGGTGATTAAATTACGTGGTGATTAATTATTAACTTATTAGTTATTGAGGTATGAGTTAATCTTAATTGGTTAACTAACGATGAAGATTAGCTATATAATAATTATACATATGTTTTGACAGCGAGTGTCAAACGAGTGAATGGAAGAGAATTACGAAGTGTAAATCAGAAAGTGTAGATTAGAATTTACTTAGACGTTTGATAAGCGTTGCTAAGTGACTAATAATTGATGCTTATGGTGATACGTTATGTAGGATCATGAAGCAGATTATATTAAGAAGTTTTTTGGTAATTGGTAATCCACGAGCCAAGCAAGTCTTTCGGTTCCTACTTGTCTACGTGAATTTGATGAACTGTTTTAAATTGCATGATATGTTATATATGTTGTAAGTGAGCATGATATGTTATACATGTTGTAATAATGAAATGTTAAAGTCAATTTATGACTATACTATTTTGGTTAAATAATGTTGATTGAGTAAGGAACTCAATCTTTATATTTGTTATGTGAATTAAAGCATTTATGCTATGTTACTTTAATTATTATGAGATTTATGTTGAGCATGTTTATTATGTGATACGTGATGCATGAAAACTGTTAGAACTTGCTGAGCTATCGAGCTCACTCTTGCAAATAACCATTTTTGCAGGTCAAAGACGCAAGGTAAAAATACGTGTTAAGTGATTTATAGAGATCAATGTTCAAGAATATTAGTTATGTTCAATTTCAAATTGTAGTTAATGTTTTGAATGAAATATGTCGCTGAGTTATAAGTAGAGTTATCCAATGTTGATGGATATTGTTTTATTATGTAAGACTTTGTATAATCATTTTATTGTAACGATTCATGATATAGATTTGAATCGAAGAGATGTAATGTAAAGGTTGCGATTCAGGGCAATATAGAAAGAAAGTTTATAAAAGTTTTAAATATTATGCATTTTTAGTGATTTTTAATATCGAATAATGATGTAATGGGAGATTAAAATTGTATTGTTAACGATCGAGAAGGAGAATATTATTGTATGAATTTTGGGGTCGTTACAAGGTAACCACTCAGGTGGTAATCATGGCCATGATAATAGAAGAAGTGAGTCGAGGGAAAATTTTAAAAAGAGAAGGTACAACAATGACAACGTAAAGATGTTGGCAAGCAACATCAGCAACCGTTTCTCAGGAAAGAGAACGACCACCAGTTAGATGCTATAAATGCAGAGAGGAGGGACACATCAGTCTAAACTGTACACAGTCTTCCAAAGTGTGTTTCATTTATGGAAAGGACGGTTACATAGCTCGATTTTGTCCTGTAGTGAAGTCAAGTCCAGCTAGAACGGTTGCACCAAAGGTTGTCCCGGACAAGTCAAAGCCGGTGGTTCAGGGAAGGGCTTTTGTCGTGACTACCCAAAAAGCGAGGAACCTGAATGAAGTTATCATGGGTAAGCTTATCATAAATTCTTGCGAAGTATATACCTTATTAGATACCGGTTCTACTCATTCGTTTATTTCACTTATTTGTGCTCAACGTTTGAGCTTGACCTCTAACAAATTAGACTTTGACTTATCTGTTTAAACTCCGTTGGGAGAAACTTTCGTTACATCCACAGTTTAGAAATCTTGTTTGATTCAAGTTGGCACCCACACATTACTTGTTGATCTCATCTCTTTGAAAATACTTGCGTTTGATGTGATTTTAGAAATTGACTGGTTAACCACTCATCATACTAAAATTGATTGTTTTCATAAGGTTGTTAGCTTTCATATTCCTAACCAACCTGTTATGCGAATCCAAACAACCAAACTACTAAAATCAAGCATTGTCATTTCAAGTCATAAAGTTTTTTGTTTATTAAAAAATGAATGTCAATATTTCTTAGCCCATGTCACCGATTTAAACAAGAATACGTCAGATTTGAATGATATTTCTATTGTTAATAAATTCCCTGATGTATTTTACAAAGAACTTCCCGGTCTACCCCCAGAACGTGAAGTTGAATTTTTTATTGACCTTGAACCCGTTACAAAACCTATTTCCAAAACCCCATATCGAATGGCTCCTATTGAACTTCAGGAGTTAAAGGTCCAACTACAAGAGTTGTTAGACATTGGTTTCATTCGTCCTAGCACATCTCCTTGGGGTGCTCCTGTTTTATTCGTAAAAAAAAAAGACGGGAGTATGTTACTTTATATTGACTATCAGGAGTTAAACCATGTCACCATCAAAAATAGGTATCTGTTACCTCGCATTAATGACTTGTTTGACCAGTTACAAGGTGCTAAATTCTTTTCTAAGATCGATCTTCGTTCTAGATATCATTAGTTAAAGAGTAAAATGGATGACATTCCAAAGACTGCCTTCAGAACTCAATACGGGCATTATGAATTCTTAGTTATGTCTTTTGGATTGACTAATGCTCTTGTGGCCTTCATGGATATGATGAACTGGATATTCAAAGAATATTTGGATCATTTTGTGGTTGTCTTTATTGATGACATCCTCATTTACTCCCAAAGCCGTGAAGATTATGTGCAACACTTGGAGCTGATACTCTAAAAACTTCATGAAAATGAGCTATATGCCGAGTTAAAGAAATGCGAGTTGTGGCTTGAGGAAGTAGCATTCCTTGGGCACGTGGTATCAAAATATGGAATATCAGTTGACCCGGTGAAGATTGAAGCAATACAAAGTTGGGAGCAACCTAAGTCTGTAACCGAAATATGTAGCTTTCTAGGCTTAGCTGTTTATTATCGGAGATTCGTGGAAGGATTTTCTCGAATTGCTACTCCATTAACTCAGCTGACTCGAAAAGACATAAAATTCGGATGGAACAAAGAATGTGAGAAGAGCTTCCAAGAGCTCAAGAGGAGACTCATTCAGCACCTATTCAGCACCTGTTCTGACAATACCAATTGACAATACTTAGGCAGCCCACCACTCATCCTCAAAAATGGAAAAATCTCCTAAGTGCATTAAATAGCTGTCTAGCGATCCAAAATGGTCGATAAAGAAATCTAGGGACACCACATGCCCTGAGGTAATCTGGTAAAAAACAATGGTGTGTTGCAAACCGGTCAAGGCCATAAACTACCTCCTCAACTCTCCAACTACCTTAGTACAGAGCCGGTCCAGTGGGAAGTTTGTGATGCGCTCATACTCCTCTAATGTAGGAGTTAACTTAGAAGTCCCAAACTTGAAGACATGTCTCTCAGGAATCCAGCATGATAACATGCCCTCCACAAAGCCCACTAGAACATAGAATGTCAAGAGGGCCAGGAATGTCCCAGCATGCGATCAACTTCCATTCGGTCTAAATGGGGCAGACTATCATACCACGACCTCAAAGATGAGGCTATCAAAGTAGGAGGACTATGATTGATCCTGGTAATGGTGGATGAAGACATCTGTAGAACCATATCATAAGACCATCCAGGGGTCAATGCTAAACTCATCAATATACATGCATATCCATACATATAATGCATGCATAGTGATAAATGGCAATATGATGCAATAAATAGAAGTCATTATACATACATTCCTAAATACATCATCATCTAATAAAGATTGAATACATCATCTCTGTCTAAAAACTAAAAATAAAAAGTACAGGAAAATGGGGTACATCCGCCCAATACCTAATAGAGGCCTATCAAAAGAGATAACGAGCTTATCAAAAGAAATCTATAATATCTGTATCTAGCCGATCAACCTGCTGTAACTTCGCTTGAGTCACCGTACCTCTGCCAGAGGGAATATTGGGTCGATAAAGAGAGGTATCTGGTCCAGTAAAGTTGTTAGAATATGGGCTGCGTGAGGGGCCAGCACAAAAGCTGGATGGATCAAAAGAATCTGCCTCCGAGGGGTCTCTGCCAAAATTCTTGATGAAAAAATGTGCCACGGTCCAACCGTTGGGTTAAGCTGGCAATCTTCTCTAAATGAGTGGGTTCTCTAACATAGGCGATCCAGTCTGCCATCATCACAGACCCAGGAACCATGTCCGTCATGAACTGAGTGGCGCGGGTCTGAGCCTGTAATATCCGAGAATTTTCTAATTAATATTAATAAAAAAATTAATAAAAGTTGAATATTTATTTGAAAATAGATATATATTGTTGTGAAATGTAATGGGATAATTCAATTGAATTGAATAAGTATATGATAATTGGGTAATATGGTGGAATTGATGAAAAGCATAATTTAAAGCTTATGAGAATTGCCTAGTGTGGTATAATGAAAGACTAATAAATTCATAAAGCAAATTAATGAATGAATGATTTGATAATGAGATTGATAAGTATTATTATATTAAATTAATGAGTAAATAAAAAAAATGAGGGACTAATTTCTATTTTTATTAATTAATTGTTGTGTTAATTCTATGTAATGTGTAATCATATATAATAAAGTTTCTTCATTCATTAATTATATAATAAGGTGACATTTAAATGTGAATAAAAGTTATACAAAACTATATGATAAAAGTAAGCAAATCATATAATTTTACTAAGTTACATAAAATAGCTTATGTGACATCATAAGGTATGGTGGGAAAATTAAATATGTACTCTACATGTATGGGAAAGAATAAATCTAACAAAGTAAGTATTTTCTATTAAATATTTATTTACATATTCATGTGTAGTTGAAATAATAAGTTTTATGAAAATAATGGGTTGTTAGTACCTAACTAAATTATATTTCAGTATTATATGGACTAACCTAATGTACATGGATTATCTGATTATGAATATATATACCCCCAACTTGTCACAATGTAATAACACTAATTCATTAATGTTACACTTGTAAACCCAAAAGGAAGTAAAACTGAAATAAACTAGTGCCTTGTTACTATGTTACTGAGTATTAGAAAGGTGTCCCATATTCAGTGTCTCTCTTCTCTCATTCACGTATATAGGCCATTGGCCTAAGCTTATTCTCTCATATAATGTCAAAAATTAGCATGTTGCAATGGATTGCCAATAATGGAGAAGGGAGTGGCTCAAATAGTGTGTTGTAACTATTCAATATATACCCATCATCTCCTTCCTTTTTCCATTGGTTTGATTCAAGGTGAACAACCCAAATTTGGTGAATAACTTCTCTACAAATAGTAGCCTCCTCTTCTTAAATTCACTTGCTAGGTTGTTGTTAAGTAAAAATTGAGAGAGTGTTGTTGAGGAATTAGAGCAATCTAAAATTAAGGGTCAAGGAGTAACAATTTAGCTTCAAGAGGTAATAATGATTGAACACGTCCTTAATTTCAAGTAATTGTAAATTTTTAGAAATTCATGACATTACTTGTTAATGGATTTGAAAAGTGATGTAAACATGTTTACGGAGTTCCTATACATGTATGATACCAATGTGGATGATTTAAACCTGCTAAATTAGAAAATTACATGCACGATTTCTGAGTTCTGCAGTTACAGAGCCTTTCCTGGAATTATCCAGGGAGGGCGCAGCTGCTCCCATTCGGCAGTTCAAACCGGCATAGCTGCCCCATGCACCAGTCAAGGATTTTTATTTTTGTTGTAATGTGATAGTTCTAACATGCTAATCTTACTTAAGCATGAATGAAAATAGGCCTGACTTGTAAACTTAGGTTCCTTTGCATAGCATGAGTGTCCTAGCTTGCATAATTATTCATTTTTTTTAAAACATAGACTTTCAAAAGTGAACCTTGACGAAACTTGTGTACCTCAGATTCTGACCTTGTTAGGATGTATATGTAGCCTAACTATGCACGATATATTGTTCAAGTTGCTTCATATGTGTTAGATTGTTTCGACTTGGTTTAAAACTACTTTTAAAGGCGAACTTATATGTTTTGAAACTAATATACGTAGACATAATGATATTTACATTCTAAAATTTTGACATGTGTGCTAGTACTCTTAGATCCCTTAACATGATCTATATGTGCGTTCATCTAGTATGACATAACATAGGATCGTTCAAGCATGAATTTAAGTACGTTTCCAAGTTATTAAGTATGTTAACTATATTTGATTAATGTGAACACACGCGAGCATGCATATTACAGGTTATACAAACTTTTCATATGAATAGATGGTTAATATTGATGGCCTAGTGATTTTATGACCTCTTTTGGCCTAAATTTGTTGGAAATTCTAAACTAAAACTAAAACGTGAAAGAAGTGAACTTGAAATAATCTTAGAAGCATACTAGACCCTTTAACATGTGTATATACTATGTGTTAAGATCCATGTGCTCTAAGAAATTAGATAGAACCAAGAAAGAAAAGCTGAGATCTGGTCTGGCCAAGGGACACCACAGTTGCGTCATCCCCAAGCCCAATCGAAGCGCAACTGCACCCTCCTGCAGTCGAATCTGACTATTTTGTTTGTGATCCTAGATATTTAACATGTGTATAATACTACTTTAAGGTATAATAAATAATTATAATGATGTTTAAAGTGTTCGAGCATGAAATAGCTATGTGAATTCAAGAATCTAAAGATTTTTACAAACTTTCTTAATGTTTTTCAATAAACTAGTTATGTAGCTACGCGATGTGATAGCATATTAATGTGTCATTCTATTTGTGTTACTAAGATAGAAATAGATGTATGTCTTTAACTTATCTGATCGAACATGTATGAGATTGTTGGTTTATTAAAGTTTGAATAACTAATAAATGTGTTGGTTACATAACTACGATGTAATAGGATTTTTGAAGTGTTGATAACCTATAGATTTGTAAACTACGCTCAAGGCAAGTTCCCTAACTCTCTTAACTTTACATATTGTATAAATTCGTATTGTTGCTATATCAACCATGTTTGCATCGAGCAAATATCTATTACTATTCAGAAATCGATTTTATATCTTGATATTTTTGCAAGCATTGAACTTATCATTCCTAAAAGCATTATAAAAGTTGTCTAAGCTATTTGTTTCGGCTAAACTAATATCATGTGTTAAAAAGCTATCCAAACTAATTAACTTGGTGCGGACTCTTATAAATCTACTGAGATGAACAACCCTCATTGAAGGGGAAATTATATAACTGTCGGGAAACCGACGTGCGCACATACTAGCATGTTTAAATGTTATGTATAATATAGGGTACTTTAGGCTGATCACCTGTTGTACTTGTTTACATTGTATTTTTGGTATAATATTGTTAATTCTAGCAGGAGTTCTTAGTCCGTAGTGACTACTCAGTGTTAAACCTTCTTGAACTCTAAAATGTTTAAACCTTTTATTCTTGTTAATATCTTTCAGTCCATAATGACTCTTATTTTAATTCAAAGAACAGATTTAGAACTATTGATACTTCTTGTTATTTTTGAATCATCATTTACTGTTATACCTGTTGACGTCGATAGGTGGCGACTCTGCTGGGGATGGAGTTATCAATTATGGTCTCCACTGAACTGTAAAGATCAAAGACCTTACTTCTTTGGAAGTCGTGGCCGAGCATATTCAAGATCTAAGCTATGGGAACAATCCTCAAAAAGTTCATAAAAAGAAGGCAGTGGTAAAGTCAGAAAGCGTATCTGAAGATAAAGAACGTTGGTGATAACCCCAACGTTGAATGCGGAAAGGTCCAATGATATCAACCATAGAAAAATCTCCCCAGTAGAGTCGCCACCTGTCGAAGTCGACAATACCCTTGAGATTTCAAAATTTATATTTGTTCACCTTTATTGCTATATTACTTGCTGGGCAAATATGTTTCTCATTCTTGCTTCCCTAAAAACTTTATAGTTAAGACAGAGCAAGGCAGTACCTCCGGAACTGACAAGGGCAAGGGTAAGGCTACGGAATAGCTTTAGTTATTTAAGATTAGGAAAGCTATTATTGTTATTATTATTATTATTATTATTATTATTATGTATTAAGGAATGATTAATGTATGTTTTAAGTTATGTCTTAGACTTATTTATGTATGGTTGTAATAACGGTTACGAGACCTTGGGACAAGAATAATTATGTTATAAAAATGTGAATTATTCTGTTATTCCGTTGTTGGTGATTTTAGTATGATATTAGAATTAGAACGTAAAGCACCAAATTCGAGGTATAAGTACTTAAATTTGGTGGCGTCACAGAGCTCCAATTGTGCGAGGAGCCCACCAGCAATAGAAGGCATCCTGAGTGTAAGGACCCTCTGACAATGTAAATCCATCTATGCCCACCAGAAGAATCTCTGTGACCGACTGAGATAAAGACCAATGACGTCTAGCAGGAGGAAGATATAGAATATGAATCTCTCTTATAGTGCTTCTGATAGCACGTTCTCCTAAATAGAGCTCCCTGAAAGTAGTATGCATACAAGCCAATCATGTATGATGATACAGTATATACTTTGGAAACGATCTTATTTATTTATTAATAAAAATATTCATTTATTAAAGGCATTTAATTATCTACATTATGATGTTTTTATAATATGTAAATAACATATAGTTTTAAGCAATGCTTTTAAAATCATGATGTTGATCATGTTAATGAGATCTAAATTCTTAGAAAGTTTAAAACTAAAATAGTTCCCAATTGTTGGATTACTAAAAAGGGGATTAGTAAATCCAGATAGATTGGTACATATGTTGCTTGCTCATTGGATGAGGATGGTTGATCTCATGATCATTTATGTGGAGACCTAAAGCAAGTATGTAGGTGCTTATTTGAGAATAAGTACACTGAACGTGACTCGCTAAAAAATACCTAATGAAGTTTTAGTTGTCTGTCAATAGGAATTCCTAATGTGATAGTAGCACAAGTGATCCTTGGACTTGAGATCATTATAATATCTTGTGTGTAATGAATTAGACTTTGACTTATTCCTCAAGACCCTTAAGGTATATAAAAGGGTATGCTTGGGTGTAATAAGTTACATATGTAGATAATGAATGATCAATAAAGAATCTAACACTTCTAGTAAAAGAAGATGTCGACATCGGGAAAAAATTCGGCCAGCTTTGAACTTGATCTTTCTCTCTTCTTAAGTCTTTTGTTTTCTACACTTATTCATCTTATATATTTTATGAAGGGTGAACTTTTTTAGGAAAAGGCCAACATGTATCATGTTGATGATTTGAACGTTTACAGATTCGCTAGTTGGTAGATTTTGAAATGGTTGTACCAACTCAACCGAGTTTTGTTTGCAAGTAGGCCCAATTGTTGAACACTGTCGAAACTTGATCTTGAAATCGAAATTTATAAGTTCGAAGGATTGGTTAAGTGGTGGGGAAGGTGTTAGGCACCCCCCCAACTCTTATGAAAATACGGTACCGCATCTTTTCAATATTTCCCTTTTTATTTAAAGTGTGTGTGTGGATGCTGGAAGAAATTGGGCTTACGTTTTGATTTGAAAGTATTTTCGTGCTTCATTGAACCTATATACGAAGGGTTTGATTTGATTTGCAAAAATTCATTTTTAGACAAGTTATAAAAATGATGTTTGGAAAGACAGTTTTCAAACCCTTTTGCTTGCATAGGAATTGAAGCATGTTTATGCTTCCATTTTAATCTTTACAGCCTTCGGCTTGATTTAAATGGTAACTATCGGGCCGCGAAGCATCCTCAACCACAAAATATATACAAATATCGGTCTTCTCATGGGCATGACAGCCATCGGAGTGACTCTAACGCGACAAACATTTATTTCATTATGTTCGAGACCTTAAACCCGGATAACTATTTTAAGGTCATTCGGATGTATATTTTTACAGAAAAACTAGCAGGGTACATTTGTAATGTGGAGTTTGTCCATCGTGGGAATTAGATTCTGATCAGTTTGATCATGAATTCCATGATTCCTAGGCTCTCAGAAGGAGGCCAAGAAAACCTGCACAACACATATATTTATAGAAAATGAATTTTTACATCTAGACATCGCAAAAACCAAGGATTTATCAGTCAAATCCTGGCATGTGCGTAGCTAAAGCTTCTCGTTCCCACTAAATAGCGATCTAAGGGTCGCGAGGTTGCTTTAATATTTAACAAAACTAGAAAGAAAGCTAGATTTAAAGAAATCTTAACCATTCTAGCTTCCCATTCCGGTTGGATCTATTTTGAACTATTTGAAAGGTAGAAAGGGCCAGATTTAGATAAATCTAATCCACAATATTTACATCAGTGCAAATTCATATCAAATGAATGTTTAAAGCAAATATTTAATCAAAATAAATAAGGAATATATATACACAAAAGCTGTAAAGGGCGATGGATTTTCAATCTCAGGCCCAGACAGAAATATAAATATATATATATATATATATATATAAATCGTAAAGCAGCCATGGAATAATTCAGGCATGACAGAATATAAATATATATATATATATATATATATATATGTATAAAAGCGATAAAGAGACACGAATTTCTCCAGGCTCAACTGGAATGTAAATATATATATATATATATATATATATTTATAAAAGCGGTAAAAAGGCCACAGATTTCCAATCCAGACCAAACTGAAAAAGGCCACAAATTTATCAATCTAGGCTAAACAAAGTCAGAAAATTATATATATATATAGTTATATATATAAAAGTAGTAACTATCACGGATTTGCAATTCGGGCTTGACATAATTGAAAATTAGTATAAATATATATAGTCAAATATATACATAATAAAGCTAAAAAGGTCACGAATCAGCTATCCAGACCAAACAAGTTAGTAAGTATATATATGTATATAAAAGTGAGTAAAAGCCACGAATCGACGATCCAGGCTGTACAAATGCAAAAACACGTATATATGTACTAAAAACTAAGCAAAAATGGCTGCGAAACTAAGTTCCGGGCAAACCGAAGAGATAAAACTTTACGTGCTAGTGCAAATAGACGTAATGAAGTAGGAAACGAGTTAAGATCGTAAAAATACTTACAATGGACTGCTACATGGTCTTTTTGCCACTTAGTAGGCTTCAAATGGACGTTTCGACCTGTTAATTTTTGATATGTCATAGAATATACGTATACCAACGTGGTAGAAGAATAAAATTGAAGTTTGGAGTATAAGAAGTAGGGCTAAGGGACGAAATGGTTGGAGTTTCAGAGCGTTTTCCTTTTTTTTCCTCTCTTTTTTAGAAATAGGGGGTCTTATATTTAAAGACCCGATGGTAGTGGGTCTACCAGCGGCAGCCGCTGGTTTAACTGTGGCTCCCCAAGGTGGGCCCCACCTAGTGGGTCCCATCATGTTGAAGTGCGTGCGCTCCGAGCAACGCGATGTCAGGTTCAAAACTTTCTATCTTTTGATCAGAGCGTCCGTTTGAGGCGTGCTATACCTTTTTGGAAAGCCCTTTTCGAGAGCGTCACAATGACATGGGACTTAACCTTTTCTGAGTCCAAGAAGATGGGTTCATAACCGGATCTTTGTTTCTTCGCAGTTTGTCCGTTGAGCTGTATTGTGATGTTTTCACTCGGGATCAATGTTATGGTTCTTTCTGACCTTCCTTACATCAATTTGGCTTCATTTTGATCGAATTTGCTTCAAGTAGGTAATATGACTGTTTTGCCCCTGAAGGGGTTGTCTCCTGTGTTGGCACGGTATTTGACTGTTTTACTGGGGTTGTCTCCAAGGTTTTGATCCCAGTCAATTCTGTTCATCCTTATGGTTGTCTCAGAGGTTGACTTGGTTTCCCAGGGTTTTCTTTGGGGCTCCTGTACCTCCTAAGTTGTGAATGTGGCTTCTTTTGACATCCCGGGGTTGTTGGGGTTTGACTTGGCATCCTTGTATAGTGACCGGGGTTGATCTTGACCTCCCGGTATTATGACCAGGGTTGATTTGACATCCTAGTATTATAATCGGGGCTTCACCTGACATCCCGGTATTATTAGGGTTTGACTTGTCATCCCGGTGTAGTGACCGGGGTTGATCTTGACATCCCGATATTATGACCGGGGTTGAGTTGACATCCCAGTACTGTGGCCGGGGTTGCTGACTTTTGTTTGAACTTCCAGGGAGGTCTCTGGAAGATAAATAATGGTTTTTCCCTCATGCAGGGTTAGTAACAGGAATGCAAAATTTTGAGTGTCTATAGATGCCCCTCTTTATCATGTTTATGCAATGCAATAGAATGAACATGATAAAGATTGCTAGACACGAGAAATATGATAGATGCAAATGTAATGCAATGCATGGCATGACATGTTATGAATGTTAGATACCTTTGAGGGGATAGGGCTGTCACTGGTTGTTTACATTATTTTATGTTGGGGATAACATCTGATAGTAGTGTGCATACAAGCCAATCATGTATGATGATAAAGCACGTACTTTGTAAACAATCTTATTTATTTATTAATAAAATATTCATTTATTAAAGGCATTTAATTATCTACATGGTGCTGTTTTTATAATATGTAAATAACCCATAGTTTTAAGCAATGCTTTTAGAATCATGATGATGATCATGCTAATGAGATCTAAATTCTTAGAAAGCTCTAAAACTAAAATAGTTCCCAATCGTGGGATTACTAAAAAGGGGATTAGTAAATCCGGATAGATTGGTACATATGTTGCTTGCTCATTGGATGAGGATGATTGATCTCATGATCATTTGTGTGGAGACACTAAAGCAAGTATGTAGGTGCTTGTTGGAGAATAAGTTCACTGAACGTGATTCGCTATGGAATACCTAATGGAGTTTTACTCGCATGTCAATAGGAATTCCTAATGTGATAGTAGTACAAGTGATCCTTGGACTTGAGATCATCATAGTATCTTGTATGTAACAAATTATACTTTGACTTATTCCTTAAGACCTTTTAAGGCATATATAGGGTATGCTTGGGTATAATGAGTTACATATGGAGATAATGAATGATCAATAAAGAATCTACCACCTCTAGTAAAAGAGGAGATATGTCCTATGTGATTCGTTAAATGACAACCCAGGAATCCTTGGCCAAGGTGAAATGAAATTAGAAAGGAGTTTTTAATTTGCATTATTTGGAGTTGTGCATTTTCTAATCGAAATACATATAATTAAATAAAATAAGACTTGACAGTAAATCCATGTCTTATATTTAATTAGGACATTGTATAGTGGAAGGATTGAATTGTATGGTAACTATTAACTCACAGGTTCTTTTATGATTAATGTTGAAATCTATATTATCTGGAAAGTCGTTAATCGCTAGGGAGGCTTATCCCTATTGTAGAATAAATATTATTTATTTAAATAGATTATTAGTTTAATTTATTTATTTAAATAAGATTAAAATTGTTTTAATTGATTTATTCACAACCGGTTTAATATGGAGAACCTAAAGGGTCACACCATAAAAGGAAGAATAATTATTTAAGAAGGTAATGGCATAATCGTAATAATGCATTAAGTATAATTAATTTAATCTATGGTGATAGAATAAATTAAATAGCTTAATGTTTATTATTTAATATTTTAGAAATATTAAATATAAATTAATAAGAGGAGTCTTATTAATATTATTACAATTATTATTATTTTAATTTCTAAAGGAATTTAGTAATTAATTTAATATTTAGTACTCTCATTTATTCCTAATAAGATTAGGAGATAAATTAATTAAATGAATTTAATTAATTATTGCCATGTGGTGGGAAGCCTAAATTAATTAAAGGAGTTTAATTAATTAAAAGAAATCCCATGTCTAATAGGATTAGAAGGATTGACCAATGTCTATATAAGAGAAGTCTTATAATAGATATTAGATTGATGCAATTCCAATTGTTGGAGAGTATTCCTTTTCCATAGAGAATAGAAAACTAAGCCAAACACCCTCCTTCTTGATAATTCATCTTCCTTGGTGGATCACCTCTAGAGGCCAAACACTTGGGTGGCTAACGTTGATCAAAGGAAGGAATCTAACCCGGAAATTCAAGGAGATCACGAAGAACAAGGAGTTGAACTAGTACCTGTGGAAGCTTCGTTCTACAAGGGTATGATTCCATAACTTCTTATTTATCGTTTTAAATTAATAATTTGCATAAAGGATGATCCGGGTAATGGTTTTGTAGAAATTGTTTTTAAACTCTGATATATCATGCTTCCGCTAATTTTTGCAATTTGATTGCGTCACGATTTCGTACAAACCCAACAGTGGTATCAAAGCCAAATCTTTATGCAATTATTAATTTATTTTTGATTTCATATACATATGGGTATGTATTTAAAATAATTTATTGGGCATAATTTTTTTGTATAAAATTATATATATATTTTTTTTTTTTAAAAAAAAAAGAAGACTTTTTTTGGGACGAATCACAATTTTTTTTTGGTGCTAATCTTGAATTCTGCAAAGAAAAGGTGTTGTCTATTTCCTACTCCAAAAAGAAGGTGACCCATCATGAAAGGACTTTTTTTAATAAACTTGCAGGACTCTTTTAATAAAAGAAGGTGACTTCTTTTTAAAAAATAAATATGATATATTTATATATTATATTCTAAATAATTTTATAATTAAAATAAAGAGTTTATTTTAATCTTGAAATTGGATTTCATGCAATTTAAAATTGCCCATTAAATGATACTCATATATATGGAATGTTTTAATTCATGAGATGAATATTTATTTATTGATATATATGGTGATATGTATGAAAATCAATGGGGATTGATTATGGACTATTTGACCAATGTGATTGGATTTTATTTTAGTTGAATGCTTGAATGAATGAGTTTTATTAAATGGGGTCTGCGTACCTCGTCTTCTCTAATTTTTTTTTCTTGATGTAAAATTCTATCTCCTTCCTATGTACTTCCCCTTGACTGTTGATCAAGGTTTCTATTTAAATTAAATAGTTTAATGTAATAAGAATAGTTAGAATTATCTTGAAGAAATTGGAGACCAAGGAGCAAGGAGCGCGTGAAGACCCGTTTGTATGGAGCCCGAGTTTAAATGTAATAGTTATATTTAAATTTAAATTCTTGCACTCCTAGGTTTGACCTTTTGGTTCACTTGGTGGCTCTAGTGAACCAAACTAGAATAAAAGTCCATAATCAATTCGGGTAGAATATAATATTCTATATTGCATGCTAAATATTATATATATTATATTTTATGCAAACATGCTTCGCATGTTTAATAAAATGACGCGTATTTTATATATATATGTGCATGCGCGCTAAACAAGATGAGACAAATAATAACAAACCCCTCAAAGAAATAATATTAAGTCCGAAGCGTTCAAATGATATTTGGAATATCGAACGTCGCCTTCTAGCATGATAAATTAATAGAGTATTAAATATTTAACTATGAGCTTGTTGTGCTATCCACAAGGCGAGTATTGCGTATTTAAGATGTTAATTAATCACATTTGATGCTTATCAAGAAAATTGAACGATCTAGTCTTGTTGTGCTATCCACAAGGACGAACATTTTTCTTTTTTGAATTTATGGAAGTGCTAGGCTGGACTTAACTTAAATCATTTTAGTTCGGATGTGCACACACTTGACCATTATGATTTAAGAGGCAAAATAAAAGGAGTTATATAGTGTTGTAATTGACAAGAGTTGTCTACCTATTTATTTGTATATCGCTTGTTGTGCTATCCACAAGGTTATATACATTTGAAATGGGATCCTTATTCTCACTAGCAAATCTTTAATTAGATGTTGCCGAACTATATAAGTGAGGGTAATATAGTTTGATAAAAATAGTGGGAGATACCAATTTAAAATAAAGACCTAAATTTATTTTGGTATGCAAAATTAATAAAATGAATGTTTGCTAAAATATTATTTTTCACATGCAGAATTTTAAAAATGTCAAAATCACTAATTTCACTGCGAAGCATACTTGATGCTAATAAGCTTATCGGGCCGAATTATACGGACTGGCTAAGAAATCTGAGAATAGTTCTCACTGCTGAAAAGATTTCTTATGTCCTAAACTCACCTGTCCCTGGAACTGTTCCAGAAACAGTCTCTGAGGAAGAGATTGCCACCATTGTAAAGTGGCAAGATGATGCATCTGTGGCTCAATGCATCATGCTCGCATCCATGAATAACGAGCTTCAGCGTCACCACGAAAATATGGATGCTCCTACTATGTTGATTCACCTCAAGGAGTTGTATGGCGAACAAAGTAGGACTGCTAGATATGAGATATCTAAGGAGCTCTTCCGATCTCGGATGACCAAGGGCAAGGTGAACATAAAGGAACAAAAGAAACCTGATCCAGCTAGCAAAGGAATGTGCTTCCATTGCAACGAGCCGGGTCATTGGAAGAGGAACTGCAAGAAGTTTCTGGCAGACAAGAAGCTTGGAGAAGCTTCGACTTCCAATCAAGGTTTGTTCATGATTGAAATTAATTTTTCAGAAAGTCAGAATTCTACTTGGGTATTGGATACCGACTGTGGTTCTCACATATGTAATAATGTGAAGGGACTGGTCAGAAGTAGAAAGCTGAACAATGATGAGGTGATCCTACGAGTGGGGAATGGAGCAAAGGTTGCTGCATTAGCTGTAGGAACTTATTGTTTAGCAATGCCTTCGGGCAAGTCCATTTATCTTAATAATTGTTATTATGTTCCGAATATTATTAAAAACATTATTTCAATTTCTGTATTGGATATGGAAGGATTTAACGTTGTTATAAAGAACAATAGTTGTTCTATTTATAAAGACGATGTTTTATATGGTATTGGAAATTTGCGAAATGGACTTTATACACTTGACTTACAAGAAAATATATTTCAAATTGAACAAACTAAGAAAAGGAAAAGAGATGATATTAATTATACCTACATGTGGCACTGTAGACTCGGTCATATCAATGAAACAAGATTATCCAAGTTGCATAAAGATGGGCTCCTCGAGCTGTCCGATTATGAATCATATCCAACTTGTGAATCTTGTCTCATGGGTAAAATGACTAAATCTCCTTTTAGTGGAAAAGGAGGAAGAGTTACAGAGTTGTTGGCATTGATTCACACAGACGTTTGTGGGTCTATGACAACAAGTGCACGGGGTGGGTATTCTTATTTTATTACTTTCACTGATGATCACTCAAGATTTGGATATGTGTATTTAATGAAATACAAGTCAGAATCATTTGAAAAGTTCAAAGAGTTCAGAAGTGAAGTAGAGAAACAAACAGGAAAGAGTATAAAGAT
Organism: Panax stipuleanatus; assembly: GCA_020205555.1. NCBI lineage: Eukaryota > Viridiplantae > Streptophyta > Magnoliopsida > Apiales > Araliaceae > Panax > Panax stipuleanatus. Next base: position 29,926,205 of record CM035125.1, read on the forward strand.
ACTTCGATCAGATCGAGGTGGAGAATACTTAAGCGGTGAGTTTCTCAATTGTCTCAAAGAAAATAGTATAATCTCACAATGGACTCCTCCAGGTACACCACAGTTAAATGGAGTATCTGAAAGGAGAAATCGAACACTGTTAGACATGGTTCGATCCATGATGAGTTTTACCGACCTTCCAATTTCCTTCTGGGGATATGCCCTAGAAACGGCTGCATACCTACTTAACAAGGTACCTACCAAATCCGTCCCCAAAGACTCCATATGAGATGTGGAAGGGGAGGAAACCAAATCTTAAGCATGTTAAGACTTGGGGTTGTCCAGCTTATGTCAAAAAGTTTGAACATGATAAGCTACAGACTAAATCCAAAAAGTGTAGATTTGTGGGATACCCTAAAGAAACTGTAGGGTATTATTTCTATCATTTAACTGATCAAAAGGTGTTTGTTGCGAAACATGCTGCCTTCTTGGAAAAGGAGTTTATCCATGAAGGGGTCAGTGGGAGTAAGATATATCTTGAAGAAGTTCAAGAACCACAAATTACCACGGATCAAAGTCAGGTACCTGACCAAGTAGAAGAACCTACTATACCACACCCTGTTCGTAAATCTTGGAGAGTACCGAAGATACCTGAGAGGTATGGATTCGTTATAGAGGATGACGATGAGGTACACATCATGAATGATGATGATCCATTGAATTACGAACAGGCCATGAGTAATAAAGACTCAGGGAAATGGCTTGAAGCCATGAAATCCGAAATGGACTCCATGTATGAAAACAAAGTATGGACTTTGGTTTCACCACCTGAAGGCATTAAGCCTATTGGGTGTAAATGGGTCTTTAAAAGAAAGACTGGAGCGGACGGCAAGGTGGAGACCTATAAGGCCCGACTGGTTGCAAAAGGTTTCAAACAAAGACAAGGAGTTGATTATGATGAAACCTTTTCACCAGTAGCTATGCTCAAGTCCATTCGGATTTTGCTTGCGATTGCAGCTTATAACGACTATGAGATCTGGCAGATGGACGTGAAAACGGCCTTCCTCAATGGGAAACTTGAGGAGGATGTGTATATGACACAGCCAGAGGGATTTGTTTCAAAGGTTGGAATAAATCAAGTCTGTAAGCTGCAACGATCCATTTATGGATTGAAGCAAGCTTCTCATAGATGGAACATTCGTTTTGATGAGACAATCAAAGAGTTTGATTTTATCAAAAATAACGATGAACCATGTGTGTACAAGAAGGTTAGTGGGAGCGCTGTTTTATTCCATGTATTATATGTTGATGATATATTACTGATAGGGAATGAAATTTCTATGCTAAAATCGATCAAAATAAAGTTGTCTAAACATTCCTCCATGAATGATTTGGGTAGAACATCCCACATTGGGGATATAAATCTGTATTAATAGATTTAAAAGGATGTTCGGCTTAACCCATGGAAACGTATATTCATTAGATGCTAAAGGCGTTTAGCATGGCAACTCCAAAAGGTGCCTCATGATGATGAGCCATGGAGTGTATCTCTCTAAAATTGTCCTCAGTAAAAGAGAGATCGCATAAGTAACTATTATGTATGCAATGAAATTTACAAGACTTGATGTTGATCAGTCATATTCTGGAGAAGATCTCTGTGAGACAGTGATAAACATCTCAAAGTACTTAACTGATATTAAGGATGTCATCATGACACATGATGGGTCTGAATTAAACTAGAAGACTAAACAGACTCAAGTTTTCTGACTGACCAAGACGACAGCAAAATCCACTTTATGGTAAGTCGTTACCTTAAAAGGTGGTGCAGTAAATTGGAAAGGTTTCAAACAGCAAAAGTTGCTGGGTTAGTGACAAAGACAAAGTATATAACTGTAAGTGAAGCTGCAAGTTGATGTTTCGGATGAAAAGTTCATTACAGAACTAGGAATAGTTCCTAAGTCTCAACTTGAATCTAAACATGTGTTGCGGCACTTTGATTAAACAAATCATTGAAAGAGGAGAGTGTAGACTCTCAAGACAACATTGCAGATCCATTAACTAAAGCTTTAACACAACAGCAGTTTGATCGTCACTTAGAGAAGATGGGTATGAGATACCATGGCGATTGGCTTTAGTGCAAGTGGGAGATTGATAGTAGTGTGCATACAAGCCAATCATGTATGATGATAAAGCACGTACTTTGTAAACAATCTTATTTATTTATTAATAAAATATTCATTTATTAAAGGCATTTAATTATCTACATGGTGCTGTTTTTATAATATGTAAATAACCCATAATTTTAAGCAATGCTTTTAGAATCATGATGATGATCATGCTAATGAGATCTAAATTCTTAGAAAGCTCTAAAACTAAAATAGTTCCCAATCGTGGGATTACTAAAAAGGGGATTAGTAAATCCGGATAGATTGGTACATATGTTGCTTGCTCATTGGATGAGGATGATTGATCTCATGATCATTTGTGTGGAGACACTAAAGCAAGTATGTAGGTGCTTGTTGGAGAATAAGTTCACTGAACGTGATTCGCTATGGAATACCTAATGGAGTTTTACTCGCATGTCAATAGGAATTCCTAATGTGATAGTAGTACAAGTGATCCTTGGACTTGAGATCATCATAGTATCTTGTATGTAACAAATTATACTTTGACTTATTCCTTAAGACCTTTTAAGGCATATATAGGGTATGCTTGGGTATAATGAGTTACATATGGAGATAATGAATGATCAATAAAGAATCTACCACCTCTAGTAAAAGAGGAGATATGTCCTATGTGATTCGTTAAATGACAACCCAGGAATCCTTGGCCAAGGTGAAATGAAATTAGAAAGGAGTTTTTAATTTGCATTATTTGGAGTTGTGCATTTTCTAATCGAAATACATATAATTAAATAAAATAAGACTTGACAGTAAATCCATGTCTTATATTTAATTAGGACATTGTATAGTGGAAGGATTGAATTGTATGGTAACTATTAACTCACAGGTTCTTTTATGATTAATGTTGAAATCTATATTATCTGGAAAGTCGTTGATCGCTAGGGAGGCTTATCCCTATTGTAGAATAAATATTATTTATTTAAATAGATTATTAGTTTAATTTATTTATTTAAATAAGATTAAAATTATTTTAATTGATTTATTCACAACCGGTTTAATATGGAGAACCTAAAGGGTCACACCATAAAAGGAAGAATAATTATTTAAGAAGGTAATGGCATAATCGTAATAATGCATTAAGTATAATTAATTTAATCTATGGTGATAGAATAAATTAAATAGCTTAATGTTTATTATTTAATATTTTAGAAATATTAAATATAAATTAATAAGAGGAGTCTTATTAATATTATTACAATTATTATTATTTTAATTTCTAAAGGAATTTAGTAATTAATTTAATATTTAGTACTCTCATTTATTCCTAATAAGATTAGGAGATAAATTAATTAAATGAATTTAATTAATTATTCCCATGTGGTGGGAAGCCTAAATTAATTAGAGGAGTTTAATTAATTAAAAGAAATCCCATGTCTAATAGGATTAGAAGGATTGACCAATGTCTATATAAGAGAAGTCTTATAATAGATATTAGATTGATGCAATTCCAATTGTTGGAGAGTATTCCTTTTCTATAGAGAATAGAAAACTAAGCCAAACACCCTCCTTCTTGATAATTCATCTTCCTTGGTGGATCACCTCTAGAGGCCAAACACTTGGGTGGCTAACGTTGATCAAAGGAAGGAATCTAACCCGGAAATTCAAGGAGATCACGAAGAACAAGGAGTTGAACTAGTACCTGTGGAAGCTTCGTTCTACAAGGGTATGATTCCATAACTTCTTATTTATCGTTTTAAATTAATAATTTGCATAAAGGATGATCCGGGTAATGGTTTTGTAGAAATTGTTTTTAAACTCTGATATATCATGCTTCCGCTAATTTTTGCAATTTGATTGCGTCACGATTTCGTACAAACCCAACAACATCATCCATGATAACCCTTGGTGCCACACTGGTTTGAGGCCAATGGTTTACCAGGTTTGTTGATACTCTCTGTGGGGAAGATTTTCTCTTGTCCAATGTCGTTGGACATTTCTGAACTTGACATTGGAGTTGTCACCAACACTTTCTTCCTCCAGATAAGCTTTCTAACTTCCTTCTCTACTAGGAATATTTTTTTTAATGAGTTATCCCATTGGAGATTCCCGATGCCTATCCTGATGACAACTCCCACCAGTTTACATCATCGGATCTTTCCCGATGCTACGTTGGAGTTGTCGCCAACGATTTGAATTATCATTTAGTTAATGCCTACATTCCTATGGATGCCTATCCAACTGATAGTTTACACTGGTATATTGACCTTGACTCGATTACGACTAGAACGGTTATTTGCAGGGTTTGACCATCACTGAACCTCCTCGATGCCTACTCGAATGGTTGTTTGCAACATTCGGTTGAATCATCAATCCTTCTGAATACTCCTTCTAGGAATTCGTATAATAGATTCCATCATATGTCCTATGGGGGGATAAACTTATACGCTATTTCCATCACTGGTTCATTCTCGATGCTTCGCTGGAGTGATCGCCATTGGTTGATAGTGTCAATCAATCTGACCCTCGCTGAAGTAGCCTTCAATGGCTGATACCACCGGACCGTTCCTGATGCTTCACTGGAGCTGTCGCCAATGGCTGATAGTGTCAGACCTAATCAATCTCGACGTGGGGGTACTCTTTTTGATAAATCACATCCCATGATCCATCTGGATGCATTCAAAACCTGCCAGTCATACCGTCAGACCTTCCCGATGCTCTGATAGAGGCAGTTTTTAACAGTTTTTAGCCGTTTTTCAGCAGTTTTCATCATTGGCCCCTGAATATCACTTCAGGGTCTTAACCAATGGATTGTATGGAGTTCTTCCCTTTTTCAGGCCCTTGCCGCTTAAACGCAGGATTTCAGGCCAATCCGCTTAATCGCGTATCAATATTTTTCGAATTTGACTTTTCAACTTCTGCAAACTCCGTTTCCACTCAAATTGGACTAAACTAGAGGGGGTGGGCCTCACCTTAGGGAGCTGCAGGTAGGGGTGCGACAGCCGTAGGTGGGGCTGCTCCCTCATGTGAGTTTAAGTTTGGCAGCCATGGCTTCTCAGATTTATTTTCAAGTTTGAATCCTAAAGGAAATCCAATTTTCTTCTTAAGATTTATGGAGTTCGGGCAGATTTTTTTAGATTCCGTCACCGTACAAACGTTCTGCACATCTCTAGTAACGTTTACATCCTTTTTTTTTTTCCAGTTTTGGCCGTTAGAATGTCATCAACCATGTGATAACCCAAAAATTTATAAAATCTTGAATGATTAGAATAAAAGTTAAAGAATAAAACCTAGATGAGAATTTGAGAATTTATTTAAAATTTTCAGATAAAACCTATATGGTTTACTATTTGAATGAGAATAGAGAAAACATGGGCTACAAAATTCCAAACCCTAGAAATGAGTTATATGTATTTGAAGGAATGTTAAGAATGAGGTATGGTGATACCTATAAATGTCGATGTGAACTGAATAATGTAAGAAATGTTATACTGATGCATGTGGAAATTTTATTAAGGGAATAAAAATTCACATGAAGAGATACTATGAGGTTAAACGAAGATGAGTATATGTATAAAGTTAACGATATAAGAATCAAGTTAAGACTATGTTAGCAATTAGCATAGCTTGAATGTTGGCCTTGACTGACAAATAAGAAGATGAATAAGCATAGAGCTATTAGCTTATATGATTAACAATCAAAATGGAGTAAGTTAAAACTCAAAATTTGAGTTAGAGATAGAATTTTGAAGCATGGACTGCTCGGTTGCGTCCAGAACGTCAAGTTTAGTCAGAAAGGACAATAAACACAAAATGTTTAAGGGTTGACTGTTTGGTCAAAGTTAACAATTGACTTTTATGGAGAAAAGTCAAAATTAGACTTAGAATTGGAAAATGTTATGATTTATGTGAACTATGTGTATGATTAAATAAATATACATTATATAATGTGTATACATTTATTGTGTATATAAAAAAAATTAAGAATTAAATTATGTAACCTAAAATATATATTAGGAATGATAATTAAATAACGTAAGGGGTTATTGTAATAACAAAGAATTTCAAGTCACATTGTATATAGATATATCAATTATTAATGATATTGAAAACTTTGTGATATATGGTGATTGAATAAGTAATTAAGTAACAAGTGTGTTATGATAATTTAATAGGAAATCCCATTAATGAAATAATTAAATTAGTGGACTAGCTTAAATATTTTAATAATCAAGGAAATTGATTAAGATGATGAACCCTATTTAAATATTCAATTTACTTGTATGTGGCAAGTGTAATTGGGTTATGAAAGTAAAGTGGTATTCTTGATTTATGGGAATGTGTAATAGTCCAAGTAGTAAGTGATACTAGTGGGCTAGCCCAATTGGATGAATAATCAAGCCTACTAATTTTATTTGAGAAAGACTTCAATGACATTAGTTAAATTAATTAACTTAGACCAACATGCGGGATAAATAAGTAGTAGCCCAAGTATTGAATAAATGAACTTGACTACTAGTGGCCCAAACTAATTAAATTGTGAGCCCAAACATTAATTAAAGAGGCCCAAACCTTATTCCATGAAAGAAAGGACTTTAAATCATTAAAGTAAGTATATAACACAATAAAAATAAATCTTTAATGGGAGAAATAGGGAGCATGTGTAACGATTGAGAATTTTATATGTTAATTGTAAATATTTATTGAATTAAATAAATATTTTATGAAATTTAATTGTGAAGATAAATAAATAAAGTGTGCGAGTGTTGTGGACAATTTAATTAAGTGCTATATGATTAATTAAATTGATATGTTAGCAATGGTGTAGCATAATTTTAATTTAATTAAGAATGATTTAATTAGATTTAATGTTATGTGCTAAGTGATAATAATTTGTACACGAATTATGTTTAATAAAGAAAATTCAATTGTGTGACAATTTGGTATTATGTGAATGTTAGTTTATTTAATTGAATTAGAGTGTTGTAATTTAATTAAATAAGTGTAATATTTAATCTATAGATTTAAAGAGTTATTAAAAGACTAGAAAAGGATTTTAAAGTGTTTCGCCAAACAAGGCCCTTGCACTTGTTTAATCTTATTTTTCCCAAACAAGGCCTTAGCACTAAAAACCTATTTTTCTAAGAGGTTGCCAAACATGGCCTTGGACTTTTCAAATTCTATAACCTATGTAATTTATAATACTTATTATGGTTATAAGTATTATATTTATTATTTATAAGTTACATATATTATATATGTATATGTATAATAGTATATATGTCAGTTAAAAAAAAAAGTTACGTTAGTTTTACAAAACAAAGAAAGAAAAGAAGAAGAGGGTTAGAGAGAATTCTCAGAGAAGAAGAAGAAGAAGAAGGCAAAGCAAGCCCAATTTCATCATCTCTCTCTTAACCTAAAACTAGTAAGGTTATAATCTTAACCCTAGAACTAATTCATAGGTGTTATGTTTTCTTCTTTGTAAAATTAGGTTTTTTTCAATCATGAAATTATATGTATATATGGTGTTCATATGTTTTATATGTAATTGTATGCCATGAAAGGGTTTTCAAAATACAATTGTTGTAAAACAAGTTTTCAAAGCATATTCTTTTATGTTTTCTTGGTTTTAGAACTCTATGTGAAAGTCTCTTAGTGAAAGCTATTTATTTTAATATGTGAATGGGATATGTATGTATATATATATATATATATGTTTACATGAGAGTTTCATAGTTGTTTAAGAATTTTAATTCACAAGTATATGATGAACACTATGAAATTCATGTTCATAGTGTTAGATTATGAAGTTATGTTGAAAATTTCCTTAAATCCTTGAGGTGAGCATGAATTATGTGTAATATGTGATATAACATGATTATATATGAGTTATATGGTGATTCTAGCAATTCAATCCATGAATTTTTGATAAACAATAAGAAGTGTGTTCATAGTGATTTTCGGTGAAACTATTTCTGAAAAACGGCTTTTGAAACTATCAAATTGATGTTTGATTTTGAGTTATTATTAAAATTGATCATGTATTATGTTAATGTGTTAAGAATATGAGTTAACACAATTGGAATCACTTGAATTGGATGAAAAACGAATTCGTAGTAGCAATTTTCGTCAAGAACGCTTAAAATTGTATTTTTCTTTGAAAATCATGAAATCTTGTTTTGGATTATGTGTTTTATGGATTATATATGTTATGAGCATGATAATAAGTTTAAAATATTGTTAGTATCAAGTTTTATGTTTATCATGTTGGGAAAAATCGAATTCGGTGTGAAGGAATAAGCCAAATTGGCTTAATTCTCCACCAGTTCATGAACCAAGTGGTGCAGCAGGGGGAACACCCGCCCCAGCGGGTGTTTTGCATTGGGAGGACCGGCCCCAGCGGGTGAGGTTGCTGCCCGGAAATTCTGGATTTTGGTTTTTGAGTTTTTAAGCCCCGTTTGATAAGCTAACTTGTTTCTAAGACTTGGAAAGTGAAATGTGTAATAAGATAACATGTTTTTGATGTGTTTAAGTTAGATTGAAATATATTATGAATGTGTTACATGTGTGTGTATGTGTGTTTCTTTCACGAGGCACACAACACGATTCCTTGAGTTATAGACTTATAAATGTATGCCGTGAGTATAGACTCACGTACTTGACTAATTAGTAACCAATGTGGTAAATTATACTATGAGTTGGACTTGGATATGAAGTTCGATGGTTTAAATGTTATAGTTGGATACTAATAGATGGTTTGAATGTAATATAAATGTGTAGGGTGGTTGTGAAGTGGGTATAGTTATTAAAGTGTAGCTTGCGCTTAAGGCAAGTTCTCTTACCCTTATTCTCTTATGTTAAGCAAGTTTCTAAACTTGTTATTTATATTGTGCAAGTTCTTTAAGCTACTCTCGAATGCTATACAAGCCTATTCATTGTATCTTTTCATTGGGCAAGTTTCTTAACCCTTGCTCAAGAAATCATGAAAGTTCATTTACGTTCTTTAAATTATTTTGTGTGGTATAAGTTATACCATACTCATAAAGCGTAAGTATTAAAGCATTATTTTAGTAATATGATCTTGACTTAGTTGTTCAAGTAAGATCTACTTAGTCTATCGAATGCTTTAAGTTGTTTCTAAAAGCATGCCTATCTATTATGAAGTTTATTGTCATATTTTGCAATTTGTTCATGATTGAACTGTAAAGGACTGTAAGTCGATTCAACTACTCCTAGTTGATGATAGTTGAACTCTAAAGTTCCCTTATCTATCCAAACTAAACTTTCTTTGGTGCGGACTTGTATTCAATTTCTGAGAAGGAACAACCCTGTTAATTAGGGGAAATTTATGCGAAAGCGTTAAATGGTTGTGCACAATTCGTGGTACAAAGGGTTGATCCCCCTGAGTACGAGTTAAGTGTCCATAGTCTTATTGACTGTTAAAGGTTTAAATAGAAATATTTATAACCTAGGACAATGGTTCAAGGTCTTATGACCCTCAGATGATTTCATATTCGTATCCTATATATTGATGAAAGAATTATATTTTAATTTTTTATATGGATGGAAGTAAAGTTATTCAAACTCTTTTGAAACGATTCAGTTATGTCATATCACTGTTGTATATCCAAGTGAGCTTTTGTTTGCTCACTCTTGCCTGCTTTACCACCATTTGCAGTTGAGACCAAGAATGTTGACATACCATCAACAAGTAAAGGAAAAGGAAAGATGAATAAGTGAAGGCTTGTGACGTCAAGTTGCTTTTGTAATAAGACTTAGTTGGTTATGTTTATATTTTCGCATTTACGTTATTTGAATGATGTTAAGGTTTAGATAACCCTGGGATTTTTTGTTGAACAAGTTGCCATTCTTTCTAGAGGAAGATTTTATTAAGGTTTTATGAAGGTTGTAATTAGTTTGAAATTTTATTTGGGTAGATGTATGTTTTAATTAGAAAGTGAACACCAAATCATGTGGAAAAGAAGTACCCGGATTTGGGGGTGTCACAAGTTGGTATCAAAGCCGTAGGTTATGAAACCTTAGGTGGGGGAAAACCTTAGGTAGTAGCCTTATGGTAAGATCAAAAAAGATAGATGTGATAGGTAAAGATAATAAACTACCTTATGTGCTATGCGTTTACGTTTAGGTATTCGATGGGTGACGACTCGATATCACGTAATAATAAGCTTTAAAATTCTTTTGTCAGGATGACGAACGTTAGAGAACCTAGTCAGGCCAGAGAGGTTGTACCTCAGGTGCCTGAGAGGAGGAGCCCCGTGACATACATGTTGTCTGGGAGCAGCTGGTTAGGAGAGAGCCATCTCCAGTGATCACCATAGCTGGTCGGGAGCGTGAGCTGACACCTATTCCAGAGGACGAGGACGAGGACGAGGACGAGGAGGAAGAGGAGGAATAGGATCCCGAAGAGGAATTCCCACCTCACTCTACTAGTGTTGAGATGTATGAGGCAGTCTACAATAGCAACGTGGAGCTTCATGGACGAGTAGGAGATCTCGAGGAAACTATCCAGCAACGAGACAATACGATCGAGGAAATTGCAAGTGACCTGGGAGATGCACAATGGAACTTGATACATATGGAAGTTGAAAGAGATACTGCTCGATTTGAACTGGCAAAGCTAAAGCAAGACATCCAGGAGGAGTCGAGGAAGCGTGCCAGGGCTGAAGAGTCAAGCTTGAGGGCTAATCAACGAGCTGATCGAGCTGAAGATGAAGCTGAAGCCAAGAGGGCCAAGCTGAGGGAAACGGAATATGCTTTTCATACAGCGATAGAAAGAGCTCAGGACCGTATTTTCTACTACCCAGCTTAGTTCCTAGGTTTACCGTGATATGTGGTGGACCGAAGAACGGCAATTCGGGTAATGGAAGAGGAACGCAGAGAGGCTGTGCGACGTATTAATATGCCTAGGCAGTAGCAGCAATAGCAGTAATAGTAGTAGTAGCAGTAGTAGTAGAGCTTTTGTTTATGTGTTGCTTTTGAAATAAATCAACTAAATCCCATAATTGAGATAAGAATGGGATAAGTTAATAATGTAATCCTGCAACTTTTTCAGTTCAGGAAGGATGATGTAAATGGCAGAAATGCTATCTGATTGATGTTTTTAAACTATGACTAATGAATAAAAGAAGTTTATTGACGTGTTTTGTGTTCTATGTGAACTGAGATATTCAAACCTTTAAGTGTGAACTTGAATACTTAAGATTTGAATAAAGGATCTAATAATAATATTTTCTTATCAGAAAATGCCTCCTAAAAGAAGAGTAACACGTCAAAACCCCGAGGGTTCAACAAACAACAACAATAACGATGCAACAAACCCTAATGTAGTTCAGCAATTAGTGAACCTGCTGGCAGGAGCAGTGGCGAATCCGCCGCAAGTGCAAGCCACGACGTTTAAAGACTTTAAGTCAGTAGGACCGCCGGAATTTAAGGGATCGACAAACCCTATAGATGCTAAGACGTGGATTATGGAAATAGAAAAGGTATTTGACGTGGCTAGGGTCAGTGAAGACCAGAAAACGGCATTTGCGACTTTTATGTTGAAGGCAGATGCTAGCTTCTGGTGGCAGGCGAATAAGACTAGAGAGGGAGAAGGAGTCATAAAGTGGGAGCGTTTCAAAGAGATGATCTACGAGATGTACTTCCCAGTGAGTTCACAAGATCAGATGGAGGTCCAATTCTTAGAGCTGAAGCAGGGAACGATGTCAGTGTCGGAATACGCGGCGAAGTTTAATGAACTGGCCAGGTTCGCTACTTACCAGGTCAGCACGGATGCTAAGAAGGCGAGGAGGTTTGAGCGGGGGCTGAAACCCTGGCTCTACAACAAGGTCTCTATGTTCCAGCTAAACACGTTTGTAGCCGTGCTGGAAAAGGCTATTCTAGCTGAAGGGGGAAGCAAAGCGGTGAATAAATTCAACCAAGATAAGAAGAAGAAGAATGAAACGGAAACTAAGGCTAGTGGTAGCGGGGCTATTCATCAGAAAAGGAAGTGGAATGACAATAACTATGCTGGGAGTCAGCAGGGAGGCCATCAGAAGAGGAAGCTTGAAGAGTGTGCTACATGCGGAAAGATTCACACTGGAGTGTGCATGAAAGGGAAACGCGTATGCTACAAATGTGGTCAGGAAGGCCACATCGCGCCATATTGCCCAAACCTCAAGAAAGGAGCTTGTTATACATGTGGATCCAAGGATCACATGGCTCGTAATTGCCCTAAGAAGTCAGCGGCAGGGTCAATATGGAATGGAGGAAAGGACAACGGCAGCACTATGACTCTTGCCAGACCATCGCCACTATAGGCCGTTCGACCCACTGCTCGCACATTCAACATAACGGTGCAAGACGCAGTGCAATCAAAAGACGTGGTGGCAGGTATTATTCCAATCAATAGTATAAATGCATATGTATTATTTGATTCGGGTGCTAGTTGTTCATTCATATCTGATGATTTTGCTAAAACCCTAGACTTACCTATAGAGGAGTTAGTTTACCCTTTAAACATAGAAATTGCGAATAGGGAGGTTATTCCTATTAGGAGCGTTTATAGGAATTGCAGACTGGAAATTAAAGGTCAGGAGCTTAGAGCATATTTAATTCCGATTAAACTTGGGGAATTCGATGTCATATTGGGTATGGATTGGTTGTTCAACCATGGGGCGATAATCGACTGCCAAAAAAAGTCGGTAAACCTTACGACTCCGTCGAAAGTAGTGTTCTATGGCAGTAAATCGCCTAGACAAGCAAATTGTCTAACGGTGATGCAAGCCAATAAACTTTTGATGCAAGGCTGTGTAGGATATTTAGCCTACATAGTAGATACGCGTAAGGAGATCCCGAAGGTAGAAGAGGTATCGGTAGTAAAGGAGTTTGTGGACGTTTTTCAGAGCGATTTGCCAGGGCTTCCGCCAGATAGGGAGACAGAGTTCATGATCGATTTAGCACCGGGAACTGCTCCAATTTCAAAGGCTCCATATCGAATGGCTCCAGTCGAGATGAAGGAACTGATGGTTCAACTGCAGGAACTGTTAGACAAGAAGTATATCCAACCGAGCGTTTCGCCGTGGGGAGCGCCTGTTTTATTCGTGAAGAAGAAGGATGGATCGATGCGTCTTTGCATTGATTATAGGGAATTGAATAAAGTTACAATCAAGAATAGGTATCCTTTACCTAGGATCGATGACTTATTTGATCAACTGAAGGGTGCGAGGTATTTCTCAAAAATTGATTTGAGAAGCGGGTATCATCAGTTGAAGGTGAGGAAGGAAGATATACCGAAAACTACTTTTAGGACTCGGTATGGTCATTACGAGTTTTTGGTGATGTCATTTGGTCTCACGAATGCCCCAGCTACATTTATGGACCTAATGAACAGGGTGTTCAAGCCATATCTGGACAAGTTTGTGGTAGTGTTTATAGATGACATCCTGGTTTATTCCAAGACCGAGGAGGAGCATGCTGAACACTTAAGACTAACCTTAGAAGCACTGAGACGAGAAAAGCTTTACGCTAAATTCTCAAAATGCAAATTTTGGTTGGAACGTGTGCAATTTCTTGGCCATGTGATCGACAAGAATGGTATTTCGGTAGATCCGTCAAAGGTTGAAGCGGTAATGAATTGGGATCAGCCGAAGACGCCATATGAAGTGAGGAGTTTCTTGGGATTGTCAGGTTATTACCGAAGATTTATCCAAGACTTTTCTAAAATCGCAACTCCATTGACGAATCTGACTCGTAAAACAGTTAAGTTTATTTGGACGGAGAAGTGTGAGAAGAGTTTTCAAGAGTTGAAGAAGAGGTTGAGTACTGCGCCTGTATTATCTTTACCGGATAGTTCGGGAAATTTCGTGGTACATAGTGATGCCTCACATAAAGGATTAGGCTGTGTGTTGATGCAGAGCGGCAAAGTCATTGCCTATGCGTCACGTCAGCTGAAGGACTATGAGAAGGGGTATCCGACCCATGACTTGGAGTTGGCAGCAGTAGTGTTTGCTCTAAAGATTTGGAGACACTACTTATATGGAGAGAAGTGTGAAATATACACAGATCACAAGAGTCTGAAGTATATCTTTACCCAGAAGGATTTGAACATGCGCCAAAGGAGATGGTTGGAACTGATTAAAGACTACGATTGCGAGATACTTTACCATCCGGGTAAAGCTAATGTTGTCGCCGACGCTTTGAGCAGGAAAGGTCGGGAGAAGCTGAATATGTTAACTGATCAGGATCAGTTAATAGAGCAGATGGCTAGATTAGAGCTAGAAGTAAAGTTTCCAAAGAAATTGGATGAAAAGTTGTTCCAAGTAACCACTGGTTCTACTATTGTGGACAAGGTAAAAGAAGCTCAACTTCAAGATAAATAATGCGAGAAACTGCTACGATTTGAAGGTAGAATCTGGGTACCGCCAGTACCGGAAGTTAAGGAGGAAATCTTGAGCGAAGCTCACAGCTCAAAATATTCAATTCACCCTGGGAGTACGAAGATGTACCAGGATCTCAGGCATCATTTCTGGTGGCCGAATATGAAGAGGGACGTTGCTGAATGCGTTGCGAAATGCTTAACGTGCCAGAAAGTCAAGGCAGAACACCAGAGACCTAGCGGATTGCTACAACCATTAGAAATTCCAGAGTGGAAATGGGAGCATATCACGATGGATTTCGTGGTGGGTCTTCCAGTGACTCAGAAAGGTTTCGATGCGATATGGGTTATTGTGGGTCGACTGACGAAGTCAGCCCACTTTTTACCAATCAGGATTAAATATAACTTGGAACAATTAGCTAAATTATACGTTAAGGAGATCATTTCTCGACATGGTGTCCCAGTGTCGATTGTGTCAGACAGAGATCCGCGTTTTACATCAAATTTTTGGAAGCGTTTACAAGAATGTTTGGGAACGCAGTTGCGAATGAGTACAGCGTACCATCCTCAAATCGATGGTCAGACCGAGAGAACAATTCAAACGCTTGAGGATATGCTGAGAGCATATGTGATGGACTTTAAAGGGAGCTGGGATGATCATCTACCGTTGGTGGAGTTCGCCTACAACAATAGTCATCATGCGAGTATTGGCATGCCGCCTTACGAAGCGTTTTACGGCAGAAAGTGCAGGACTCCTCTATACTGGGATGAAGTTGGTGAACGTCCGTTGTTGGGACTGGAATTGGTACAATAAACTGCAAAAATTGTGAAGCTGATCGGAACAAGATTGGTTGCTGCTCAGGACAGACAGAAGAAATATGCCGATCAACATCGACAGAACCGAGAATTCTTACCAGGAAGCTTCGTTTTCCTGAAGGTTTCTCCCTGGAAGGGGAAGATTAGATTTGGCAAGAAGGGGAAGCTGAGTCCCCGATTTATTGGACCTTTTGAGGTATTACAAAAAGTTGGCGAGGTAGCTTACGAAGTGGCATTACCTCCGGAACTCGAGAATATATATAACATATTTCATATTTTCGTGTTACGGCCTTACAAACAAGACTATAAACATGTAATAGAATACGAGCCTTTACAATTTGATAAAGACTTAACTTATGAAGAGGTTCCTGTTCAAATTATTGACAGAAAGGAACAAGTACTTAGGAATAAAAGTGATACCTTTTGTTAAGGTAATTTGGAGGAACCACAGTACTGAAGAAGCTACGTGGGAACTCGAAGATGTTATGATGAAGTCTTATCCTCAATTATTTGCTTAATTGAAGTGTGTAACCCCTTAGATGTCGATTCTGGGGACAGAATCCTTTTAAGGGGGGAAGAATGTAACAGATGAGAATTTTTATGAGGTGAGAATTTTTATGTGGTGAGAATTTTTATGAGATTTTTTTTATGTTGTGATTCTGGGGACAGAATCCTTTTAAGGAGGGAAGACTGTAACGATTGAGAATTTTATATGTTAATTGTAAATATTTATTGAATTAAATAAATATTTTATGGAATTTAATTGTGAAGATAAATAAATAAAGTGTGCGAGTGTTGTGGACAATTTAATTAAGTGCTATATGATTAATTAAATTGATATGTTAGCAATGGTGTAGCATAATTTTAATTTAATTAAGAATGATTTAATTAGATTTAATGTTATGTGCTAAGTGATAATAATTTGTACACGAATTATATTTAATAAAGGAAATTCAATTGTGTGACAATTTGGTATTATGTGAATGTTAGTTTATTTAATTGAATTAGAGTGTTGTAATTTAATTAAATAAGTGTAATATTTAACCTATGGATTTAAAGAGTTATTAAAAGACTAGAAAAGGATTTTAAAGTGTTTTGCCAAACAAGGCCTTTGTACTTGTTTAATCTTATTTTACCCAAACAAGGCCTTAGCACTAAAAACCTATTTTTCTAAGAGGTTGCCAAACATGGCCTTGGACTTTTCAAATTCTATAACCTATGTAATTAATAATACTTATTATGGTTATAAGTATTATATTTATTATTTATAAGTTACATATATTATATATGTATATGTATAATATTATATATGTCAGTTAAAAAAAAAAGTTACGTTAGTTTTACAAAACAAAGAAAGAAAAGAAGAAGAGGGTTAGAGAGAATTCTCAGAGAAGAAGAAGAAGAAGAAGAAGAAGGCAAAGCAAGCCCAATTTCATCATCTCCCTCTTAACCTAAAACTAGTAAGGCTATAATCTTAACCCTAGAACTAATTCATAGGTGTTATGTTTTCTTCTTTGTCAAATTAGGTTTTTTTCAATCATGAAATTATATGTATATATGGTGTTCATATGTTTTCATATGTAATTGTATGCCATGAAAGGGTTTTCAAAATACAATTGTTGTAAAACAAGTTTTCAAAGCATATTCTTTTATGTTTTCTTGGTTTTAGAACTCTATGTGAAAGTCTCTTAGTGAAAGCTATTTATTTTGATATGTCAATGGGATATGTATGTATACTATATATATATATATATGTTTACATGAGAGTTTCATAGTTGTCTAAGAATTTTAATTCACAAGTATATGATGAACACTATGAAATTCACGTTCATAGTGTTAGATTATGAAGTTATGTTGAAAATTTCCTTAAATCCTTGAGGTGAGCATGAATTATGTGTAATATGTGATATAACATGATTATATATGAGTTATATGGTGATTCTAGCAATTCAATCCATGAATTTTTGATAAACAATAAGAAGTGTGTTCATAGTGATTTTCGGTGAAACTATTTCTGAAAAACGGCTTTTGAAACTATCAAATTGATGTTTGATTTTGAGTTATTGTTAAAATTGATCATGTATTATGTTAATGTGTTAAGAATATGAGTTAACACAATTGGAATCACTTGAATTGGATGAAAAACGAATTCGTAGTAGCAATTTTCGTCAAGAACGCTTAAAATTGTATTTTTCTTTGAAAATCATGAAATCTTGTTTTGGATTATGTGTTTTATGGATTATATATGTTATGAGCATGATAATAAGTTTAAAATATTGTTAGTATCAAGTTTTATGTTTATCATGTTGGGAAAAATCGAATTCGGTGTGAAGGAATAAGCCAAATTGGCTTAATTCTCCACCAGTTCAGGAACCAAGTGGTGCAGCAGGGGGAACACCCGCCCCAGCGGGTGTTTTGCATTGGGAGGACCAGCCCCAGCGGGTGAGGTTGCTGCCCGGAAATTCTAGATTTTGGTTTTTGAGTTTTTATGCCCCGTTTGTTAAGCTAACTTGTTTCTAAGACTTGGAAAGTGAAATGTGTAATAAGATAACATGTTTTTGATGTGTTTAAGTTAGATTGAAATATATTATGAATGTGTTACATGTGTGTGTATGTGTGTTGCTTTCACGAGGCACACAACACGATTCCTTGAGTTATAGACTTATAAATGTATGCCGTGAGTATAGACTCACGTACTCGACTAATTAGTAACCAATATGGTAAATTATACTATGAGTTGGACTTGGATATGAAGTTCGATGGTTTAAATGTTATAGTTGGATACTAATAGATGGTTTGAATGTAATATAAATGTGTAGGGTGGTTGTGAAGTGGGTATAGTTATTAAAGTGTAGCTTGCGCTTAAGGCAAGTTCTCTTACCCTTATTCTCTTATGTTAAGCAAGTTTCTAAACTTGTTATTTATATTGTGCAAGTTCTTTAAGCTATTCTCGAATGCTATACAAGCCTATTCATTGTATCTTTTCATTGGGCAAGTTTCTTAACCCTTGCTCAAGAAATCATGAAAGTTCATTTATGTTCTTTAAATTATTATGTGTGGTACAAGTTATACCATACTCATAAAGCGTAAGTATTAAAGCATTATTTTAGTAATATGATCTTGACTTAGTTGTTCAAGTAAGATCTACTTAGTCTATCGAATGCTTTAAGTTGTTTCTAAAAGCATGCCTATCTATTATGAAGTTTATTGTCATATTTTGCAATTTGTTCATGATTGAACTGTAAAGGACTGTAAGTCGATTCAACTACTCCTAGTTGATGATAGTTGAACTCTAAAGTTCCCTTATCTATCCAAACCAAACTTTCTTTGGTGCGGACTTGTATTCAATTTCTGAGAAGGAACAACCCTATTAATTAGGGGAAATTTATGCGAAAGCGTTAAATGGTTGTGCACAATTCATGGTACAAAGGGTTGATCCCCCTGAGTACGAGTTAAGGGTCCATAGTCTTATTGACTGTTAAAGGTTTAAATAGAAATATTTATAACCTAGGACAATGGTTCAAGGTCTTATGACCCTCAAATAATTTCATATTCGAATCCTATATATTGATGAAAGAATTATATTTTAATTCTTTATATGGATTGAAGTAAAGTTATTCAAACTCTTTTGAAACGATTCACTTATGTCATATCACTGTTGTATATCCAAGTGAGCTTTTGTTTGCTCACTCTTGCCTGCTTTACCACCATTTGCAGTTGAGACCAAGAATGTTGACATACCATCAACAAGTAAAGGAAAAGGAAAGATGAATAAGTGAAGGCTTGTGAAGTCAAGTTGCTTTTGTAATAAGACTTAGTTGGTTATGTTTATATTTCCGCATTTACGTTATTTGAATGATGTTAAGGTTTAGATAACCCTGGGATTTTTTGTTGAACAAGTTGCCATTCTTTTTAGAGGAAGATTTTATTAAGGTTTTATGAAGGTTGTAATTAGTTTGAAATTTTATTTGGGTAGATGTATGTTTTAATTAGAAAGTGAACACCAAATCATGTGGAAACGAAGTACCCGGATTTGGGGGTGTCACAGCATGGCCGACCACTTGAGGGCAAAATGGGGAGAAAATGCAACTTTTGTTAAGCTTGCCCAAAATCTTAGTTATAATCTTTTGAAACAATCACCCAAGACACGTGTCACTCTCCTAGCATGTCCAACACTTATGTTTAGTGAGTAAGCAACCAAGTATTGATTAAGAAATAGAGTTAGTGGAAGAATACTTACACTTTCAATTATACCCACTCCATTATCTTCATTTCATTATACTTCCAAGCTCCTTAGCTAGAGAAAAAGAAATATAGAGAGAGAAAGAGAGAGAGGTTCGGCTACTTCAAGAGGAAGAAGAGGGTCTTGATCTTCATGCATGCTAAGTATCTAAGCTACTTTGGAAGAAAAAGAAGGATAGCAAGAAGAACTAGGTATTGATTCTCATCATTTTCAAGTTTTGATTTCTTATTTGTTGGATTTTGATGAAACAAAGAGCCTTAAGTTTGATCTTTAAAAACTCTTCATCTATATGTGTATAAATGTTTTATATGATGATCAAAACATTTTTGAAGTTGAAAGTTAGATCAAAAGAGAGATTTGAACCAAATGAGTAGAGAAAAGCTCATGCATGCATGCACTAGATAACTTTATGTTAAATTCTTGTGATGCATGTTGAATATGGTTAATATCATGATTAGAGTGTTATATATTGAGTTTAACAAATGAGACTTGTGGATTTATAAGAGTACATGTGATGAGATTTGGAAAAAGGAAGTTAGGTGGATTTTTGAAGGAATTGTTTTATTTAACTAGTATGCTATAACATGTGCATGTTGAAATCTACAAGTGATTTTTGAGGTTTTCTTTCTTGGTATGCTAGATGCATGAGTTAAGAGCAAAAACCCCTTTGGAATCACTCAAATATGTTTTAAAATGAGAAAGTTATGAACTAAATCTCAAACTACCCAACTGTTGTGAACATGCTACTGATCAGTCACTTGTGGACTATTTTCGGTAACCAAAATAAACTCAAATTTGGTGTTTAATATATGAAAATGTATTTCGGGAAAATACAAATCCAACGATACCAAATGAACCTAAATCCGAGATGTAGATCTCGAGATAGAACATTTCCGTAAAGGACCCCAAATCTAGAAAAAGAACCAATTGTTGTAAAAGTCCTTGCTGATCAGTCACTTTGATACTAATTTTTGGGACCTAAACAGAATATAATTTGATGTTTGATAAATGGAAGTTGGAGTTCAGGAAGATACGAATCCAACGCCTCCAACGGAACCTAAATCCAAGTTGTAGACTTCGTTCTACAAGCGTTTCCGTGAAGGACCTCAAAGCTGAAATTTTGGGCGAAAATTAGAGTAACAATATGAAGCGAAATGAAAGTGAGTTATTATAATAAATAACTTTAAAGCCACTAATGGGCTAGTAAGTTAATTACATATAAAGTGAAATGTAATTAATTATTTAATTATTATTTAAATGATGATAAGTAATAATTAAAATGAGTTAGTGTTAATAAAATAACTATTTATTATTTAATTAAGATTAAATAATATTTTGAGTTAATCAATTATTTAATTATTATTAAATAATGATTAAAGAGTACTTAAGTAAGATTAAGTAATAATGAAGTAATTACTTATTTACTTTGACATGAAAGTTTATAGAATTAATTATTTATTATTTAAATAATAAACAAAGATGAATGTTAATTAATTATTCTTTCAATAATAATAAGGAATGATTAAAGAAGAATGAAGTGAATAAATCAATTATTATTTATTCAAGGATGAGGAATTTATTAATTATTATTTAAAGATAAATAATAATTTAGTTGTCTATTATTTAATTGACATTAAATAATGAGGAGTTATAATTGGTTATTAGTAAGTAATAACTAAAGGTAAATAGTTAATTACTATTTAACAAATATTAAATAGTAATCAAAGGAAGAGGGAGTTAACAATTGAAGAAAATTAAATAATTCCTTAATTAAACAATTATAATAAATTGTTTAAAGATCTAATAAGTCTTTATCACTTAAGAAAAGTCTTATTAAATATTAAATCATTAACCTAAAATCAATTAAATATCTTATAGGATTAATGATAGTACGTTATATATATGTACTTTGCGATTGAATTATTTGTTAAATAATAGTACAAGTAGGTGTTGGCCGATTTATCGGTCAATATATTCGCTCAAGTATACGCGGCCAACGAATAATAAAGAGTAAGTAAAGATCGTTCCCACGGAGAATTAACAGATAAAAGGTCGCCAAACAACTAGCACATAATCGTCTCAGTCTTATTTAAACGAGCGATAAAGAGTTGGAATTAAAACTAAGTTAACTAGGCAAGGAATTAAAACATGCAATAAATAATCCTAAGGTAGAATCAGATAATGAAGATAAGAGATCCCAATTTCCCCAAATGATTCGTCTAAGTTGACATACTTCTAATTAGGTCAAATTAATCATTACAGGTTGTAAGCCGAGAACACGAAAGTGAGAGGAGGCCATCTTTCGATGCACCTAATCCATATCACGTGCAATCTACATATGATAGAACGCACGTGAACATCTACATTACCTAAACCACTATATGTCTATGTGATTTACAAATAATTAGGGTTTAAGGTCAAGTTCTCTATTGACTACGAGCGGCGCTTCGGTATATGTCTATCCTAAGCACAAATCATACGTCCAACGTCATGTAAACGTACAATCGCCCGCCACTACGATTAGATCTAAACCTACACTTCGTCTTTCAAGTCCACATAGGTTATCACAGTAATTGGTCATGACTCAATTAAGCAATGAAAGCATAAATCGCAGTAGACAATCACATAGCAATCAATAAGAAGCAATATAAAAGGGAAATCAACATTAACTACTCATTAGGTTCCATTGGAACCTCAAAATACAATTTAAGTCATATACAACTCAAATATATTATCCACAAGATTGATAAACATCATCCGAATATACAATGATAACAAGGAGATATTAAGGATAGAAATTGCAAATGTTTCTCCGAGCTTGGATCCTTTGATGTCAAAACACTTGCTTCAATCTTCAAAAACTAACTAAACCCTAGAATCTAACTAACTAACACTAAACCAGCACTAATCTACTCCTAATCTAGACTAAACAAGATGTAAAGGAAGAGAAGAGAGGAACTAGGGTTTAGGGCCAATATATCATGCTCTTTCTTGCCCCAAACAAGCCCCCTTATATCCCAATCTCTAGCCAAGCCCGTTTAGTTGAAAAGTCAAAGTTTTGTCTGCTGGAGATTGGCGCGGCCGCGCCCAAAATACACTAGAAAGCCGCGTGCCCGCGCTAGTGATTTGTTACCGCAATATCCTCTGGTAGAACGGCCATAACTTTTGATCCGGGAGGAGTTACTAGGCCTACCACCTGTCAAATCAAAGCTATCGAAGAGCTCTACAACTTTCATTCTTTGATAATTGAGAAATAATGGATGGATGAAGGCTGAAAGTGAGCTCCAAGTGACAGCTGTGCATGAAAACTCAAAATCGTGAAGTTTAACGTCCGTTAGTATACAGGGCATAACTCTCGCCTCCGAACTCCGATTGGGATGATTCAAGAAGTTTCGGAAAGCTTATAAGATGCTCTATAATATGAACTCAGCTCCAATCCAAGAACATGAAATGAACATAAACCCCCAAACGATGTCCGGATTGTATTTCCTTCCCATTGTCATGCCATCATTCCTATTGTGCTCCTTTTGACCTCATTTTGTCCTTTTAAGCTCAATAAGCACCAAGGGAGTTTCTAAACCTAAAAATCACAAAACAAAGCAAAAACATATAAAACGCACAACGATACTTGAGTTTAAGCAATAGAATGAGTTGGTTACTATCCGAATAAGTGGTCATAAATGCCACTTATCAAATACCCCCAAACTTAAATGTTGCTTGCCCTCAAGCAACCAAAACAAAACTAAACAAAAGATGTAATGCAGTATCTACAATGTATGCAACCTACGCTATCATGAATGCGAATCCAAGTTCCCAGCCAGTATTGAACTTTCAAAGCAATGCCTCAGAAAACCACGAGATAGTCGAACAGATAAGCTACCCAAAACAAGACCATAAAGCATATTATGTAAATCCAAAACTGTCAACACTGATGTATTGTGCGTTGTGTGCTTAGCAACCATTAGATATGCATTCATATAAATAACTCACCTAATATGCTTCTTAGGAGAAAAACAAGCTTTAACTTAAGAAAAGCAGTAAATCATATAAGTTCTAACTAAGACCGTGCATTACTAGAGTTAAGAGTCAACAGGGGGTTTTCATTAAAGTCTTATTATTCACGAGGGCGTATTCACACTTTCCCATGTACACTATCGACCGTGCAATGCCTAGTTCTCTTAGGCTCTTCAATGATATCCTTGTAGCAAGCTTTCGACCAACGACTCCCAGACCAGACGGTCTTAGGGCGCTGGGTGTAGAGACACCTTTAGGGCTTACTTGCTCGAATATCAAAGGTCACATAACTCGACGTAGCCGAAGTGTTTATTCTATTTTTTTCTTTTTCAATGCATTTTCTTTTGTTTTGTTTTGTTTTCTTTTTCCAGGGCAGTGCGTCTTACGCTCCATCTCCCCACATAGATGCAACAAACCCCTGTTTCCCCCAAACTTAAGCTTTTAACAGTCTTAGTTATTATTATATGAGAACTGAAACTCTTTTATTAAAACATAGTTTTTCCACCAGAAGACAAGTATGTAAACATTTAAACTTAGCATATCATGGTGTTTACTCTATCATGCTTACTGGTTACACAGCATCTGACAGGTAAGGATTTACATATATGACCGTGAAATCAGGCTTAAGTCTCAAATCAGTTCAACAATCAAGTGAGTTCAGTTTCCTCATAGGCAACATACATAACTAACCAACTAAAAACTGGATTCATGCAGTATGCTCAAACACAGAATGCAAAAATAAAAGAAATTTTTTAAAATTTTCACAAATTTTAACTATTTACAACCTACATGCACTAAATAGACAAACACAATATGCAATATGAATGCAACTACCCTATATGCAAAATAAAGCCAATACCCCCAAACTTAAACTGTTCAATGTCCTCATTGAAGGTAAAGGTAAAAAGAAAGAAACTCCCCTATTCAGCTTCTGATGCTGCATGAAATGAATTGGCGCCCTCTCAGAAGTTTCCCCCGTCTCTCTTTCTTCTCTGACAAAATAAACCCCGCTCAGTACTATACTCAACGAACCAACCTAACTCAATATCAATCTTGCTCTGCTAGAGATTCCACACTCAATGTCTCAATTGATCAGGTTGAGAGGCTGAGGTGGATGGGAATTGGTACTTTGGATTGAGGAGGTAGGAGGTTTTAAAACCTAAGGCTTTTAGTGGGGGGGGGGATTGCATTAAAGAAGAGATGGGGGATTGCATTAAGGAACTGAGGGTTTAGAATTATAGGGACTGAGGCTTGGGGGCTGCTAATAATTGCCATGAAGTGGTACCCCCCAAAATCTACAGGATTTTTCCCAAGATAGGTCTAGTTTGCATGTGGCGCGGCCGCGCGTGGTAATGCCTTGGATTTGGGGCGGCCGCGTGGGCTGCCAGATTTTTGTTTCTGCAGAATTTTTCCTATGCACTTGGTTGGCCCTTTAGTTTGGCTTCTTGCAGCATGCATTGATCCTGAGAAAGAAATATAACCTTTTTTAAGCCCTCATACACTATCAAAAGTATATTATCTATTTACATCAAGAGAATGAACATGGAAAGATATATGCATTTAAATTCCCAAAAATTCTCTAAGTGCGTATAAGTAATGCAAGTGCATCAAAAATATGCTATGAGCTTTGTAATCCCAAAAATATACGCATTCATGCCTAAGTTCAAAAATGTAGGCAATGAACTCCTAATTCCTAAGGGCATTCAAAAAATTTAAACTAAATACTAAACTAATAAGAATTAAACGAGGGGGAGGGAAATGTGATAGAAAGCATGTAAATGGAGAATTAAACAAAGAGATAGAGAGAGGGATGATGGGAAGTAGGTAATGGAGAATTAAACAAAAAGAGAGAGAAATGATGGAGTGCTTCCCATCTAGCGCTTGATTTATAGTCCTCTAGCTGGACTGTGTCTGACCATTGCTATCCGACTCCCCGACGATACTAGAGAACCCCTCCATCCATCAGAATAGCTGTGTGACTTTGGCGGCTCCCCAGTAGGAGCGGATGCAGATTTAAACTACCTAGCATTGGATAAGTAAAAGAATTCCCCGTCCTGAAGGTTGGGGAGCTAGGCAAGGGTTCCGTTATGTAGGTGAAATGATCGGGGCATGGAGGTCTAGACCACACAACGGACTCTTCTTCTATTCTATTCTCTTCTGACCACCGTGGTGTCGAGACTGTGAAATCTCTCTTGT
Organism: Panax stipuleanatus; assembly: GCA_020205555.1. Lineage (NCBI taxonomy): Eukaryota > Viridiplantae > Streptophyta > Magnoliopsida > Apiales > Araliaceae > Panax > Panax stipuleanatus. The sequence continues at coordinate 29,951,949 of CM035125.1, forward strand.
CATCGAGATCCGTCTCTATAATGTGGCTACCAAGGGGGCAAGGGTGTGCAAACTTCGCTGGTTTTTTCCACTTAGGCTGAGGAGGCTCTTGGGGTATTGTCACTGTCAGCTCACTTTCCACATCCCCAAACGACTCCTTTGTATCCATTGCCTTGTGCTTGTCCAGCTGAAATTGCACTTCGAATTATCCATCAGTCTCTGCATCCATCTCATAGCACCAATCCTTCTGAGGGTCATAACTTACGGCATCGGTCATTGGAGGCACAAAATCTTGCACTGTTGTCTCTTTTTCACATACCTCCTCCTTCCTTAATGTCGTGCTAATTTGCTCCACCCAAATTTGAAGATCCTCAATCGATTGCTCTTGCTCAATCAAGGTCTCTTGTGTTGATGCTAATGAGTTCCCCCACAAACTATCCAATTCTTCCTTTTCTGTTTCAGCCACGGGCTCCCTATATTGAGGCTCATTTGTAGAAGCGTAGTTGATTGGGGCCATCTGATATTGAAAATTTTGGTTTGATGGTTCCTGGCTCCCAAACAACTCTTCTTGGTTTTATGAGCTTTCATACATGAAGTCCATTGTTGTCTGTTCTCCTTGTAAACATGGGGATTGATAAGTGGGTTCTGGTGCATAAGTTGGACTTGGCTCAAATTGTTCTTGATAGCTCACAATATGGTTTTGCATCCCTTGTTCATCCTCTATCATTAAGGCCTTGCTAATCTGCTCTGTCCTGTTCTGAATACTCTTGAATGACTTTTGTTGCTCATTCAAGATGTCCTTTAATGATTCTATGCTACTTCCTTCCTCCACGCTTGCATTTTCTGTGTCACCCTCAAATTGTGTTGAGGCTCGTAAACTGGAGTCTGGAAGGTGCATTCTGGGGCGTATACGAGATTTGGATCCCAGTGTTGGTCTTGATAGTAGTCTGATGAAGGATCTGGGTGATAACCTCAGTCTTGCTGATAGTCGGGATAAGGTTCACTGTAGGAATAACCACCCCCATACTGCTCCTGTCCATAACTGATAGGCTCCTGATGGCTTGCGTAGCTCCCAACACCGTAGTCATAGGTCACTGCCGTCTCTCGATTCTGCTGAGCTGAGACAGTATCCAGCTTCCTCGAGAGCTCCTCTAACTGTGCTGAGAGTGTGGCAATTGGGTCGAGTCCATTAGTGCTTGCTTCCCTTGGTTGCTCTTGTCTTGTACAGTTCCATGGATAGAAATTTAAGTCCATTGTACCTGAAAAGAGAATATAAGAAGAGAATTAAACAAAAATAAAAAGTTTAAAGTAGGACTAATTTGATTTAAACTAATGTTGGCAAACAGTTTTCCAATTAACTCCCCGGCAACGTCGCCAAAAACTTGTTGGCCGATTTATCGGTCAATATATTCGCACAAGTATACGCGGCCAACGAGTAATAAAGAGTAAGTAAAGATCGTTCCCACGGAGAATTAACAGATAAATGGTCGCCAAACCAGCTAGCACATAATCGTCTCAGTCTTATTTAAACGAGTGATAAAGAGTTGGAATTAAAACTAAGTTAACTAGGCAAGGAATTAAAACATGCAATAAATAATCCTAAGGTAGAATCAGATAATGAAGATAAGAGATCCCAATTTCCCCAAATGATTCGTCTAAGTTGACATACTTCCAATTAGGTCAAATTAATCATTAGAGGTTGTAAGCCGAGAACACGAAAGTGAGAGGAGGCCATCTTTCGATGCACCTAATCCATATCACGTGCAATCTACAGATGATAGAACGCACGTGAACACCCACATTACCTAAACCACTATATGTCTATGTGATTTACAAATAATTAGGGTTTAAGGTCAAGTTCTTTATTGACTACGAGCGGCGCTTCGGTATATGTCTATCCTAAGCACAAATCATACGTCCAACGTCATATAAACGTACAATCGCCCGCCACTACGATTAGATCTAAACCTACACTTCGTCTTTCAAGTCCACATAGGTTATCACAGTAATTGGTCATGACTCAATTAAGCAATGAAAGCATAAATCGCAGTAGACAATCACATAGCAATCAATAAGAAGCAATATAAAAGAGAAATCAACATTAACTACTCATTAGGTTCCATTGGAACCTCAAAATATAATTTAAGTCATAGACAACTCAAATATATTTTCCACAAGATTGATAAACATCATCCGAATATACAATGATAACAAGGAGAGATTAAGAATAGAAATTGCAAATCTTTCTCCGAGCTTGGATCCTTTGATGTCAAAACACTTTCTTTAATCTTCAAAAACTAACTAAACCCTAGAATCTAACTAACTAACACTAAACTTGCACTAATCTACTCTCTAATCTACTCCTAATCTAGACTAAACAAGATGTAAAGGAAGAAAAGAGAGGAACTAGGGTTTACGGCCAATATATCATGCTCTTTCTTGCCCCAAACAAGCCCCCTTATATCCCAATCTCTAGCCAAGCCCATTTAGTTGAAAAGTCAAAGTTTTGTCTGCTAGAGACTGGCGCGGCCGCGCCCAAAATACACTAGAAATCCGCGCGCCCGCGCCAGTGATTTTCTGCTGCAGTGTCCTCTAGTAGAACGGCCATAACGTTTGTTCCGGGAGGAGTTACGAGGCCTCCCACCTGTCAAATTGAAGATATCGAAGAGCTCTACAACTTTCATTCTTTGAACATTGAGAAATAATGGATGGATGAAGGCTGAACGTGAGCTCCAAGTGACAGCTATGCATGAAAACTCAAAATCGTGAAGTTTAACGTCCGTTGGTATATAGGGCATAACTCTCGCCTCCGAACTCCGATTGGGATGATTCAAGATGTTCCAGAAAGCTTATAAGATGCTCTACAATATGAAATAAACTCCAATCCAAGAACATGAAATAAACATAAACCCCCCAAACGATGTCCGGATTGCATTTCCTTTCCATTGTCATGCCATCATTCCATTATTGCTCCTTTTGACCTCATTTTGTCCTTTTAAGGTCAATAAGCACCAAGGGAGTTTCTAAACCTGAAAATCACAAAACCAAATAAAAACACATAAAATGCACAACGATACTTGAGTTTAAGCAACAGAATGAGTTGGTTACTATCCGAATAAGTGGTCATAAATGCCACTTATCAGTAGGCGTATAGAGGGACAATTATATGCAACACTAATTGATAGATCTGCATTATCAATGTTAGGTCATTTAAAGAGTTTTAATTAAAGCAAGTAAGCTGTAGCTCGTCGAACAGATAAGTTCTCTAACTCAAACTCGAGTTATTATGGTTCAAGTATGGTAGTGGATAATTATTGTTGATTATTCCACATCTAAGGTTATTATTGAATATTCGCATTTATTGCAAGTTTCCTAACTCAAACTCGAGTTATTATGTTTCAAGCATGCTAGTGGTTTAATTATTTATAATTATTCCGCATCTCTAATTATTGATTCGCACTTAGTGCAAATTGCATATGTTCATCGGGTATGAAAAGTTGATCACCTTCATTACAATAAGGTTCAGTTAAATTTTTTAATAGTCATTATTGACCACGCATCATTATTGATTCAGTCATTTAATTATTGAAATTTAATCCTCAATCTTTCATAGTTGTTATATATTGTTGAAATTTCAGAAAGCTATATTCTTTTCTTCAATGATGATATATCTTTATTATATTTAAACTTGTTGAGCAAAGTAGTTGCTCACCCTTGTTATATCATGAGAACAAAATTACAAATTAAGACGAAGGTTGAAAGGACACAGACAAGAGCAAAGTACAATCTTAGATTGTTATGCAAATAACTATTTAGTTATCTTATGTAAACCTTTTGTAATTTTAAAGGTATGTATTCAGTTAAGGTTAATAGACTTGGGAAATGTTATAGAATCATGTGAAATAAACAATATATGTTTATTAGTTTCGCAATAGATGATAAAATATGTATGATAATGAAGTACCGTAACGTACCAAGTCCGAGGTTCTTGGGACCCGGGTTTGGGGGCGTTACAAACCACGTAGTATGCTTTTAAACACAATGTATCAAATAGATGTGCCTATATGACTTCATAAAAATTATCAGACTTAGTAAATATACAAATTTTACTGTGCTGACCGTTTTGATGTATAAAAATTTGATTTCTGAGACAGTCAATTGATGCCCTTTTTGATCAGTTTACTCATCCTTTTTGAGGCTAAGTGAGCCTGGATTTTCAACTAAAAATGCCTGTAGTAATTTAGCTGCCATGGGGAGTTTACTTTTGTTTTTTTTATAAATATGAACTGTTTCTGTTTTGGATAGGTGTGCTACTGAATGGCCACCTAGTCATGCCTTTGTGTATGCGGACAGTCCATTTTACAAAGGAGACTCTGGCAAAAATTTTCAAAAGCCTGAGTATTTAATGAGCATGTAATTTTGACTCTACTAGGGATTTTTGTTAACTAATGCATTCTCTAAGATTTATAAATGCATAAAGCAATGATTTAATTTAATAAGCCACAGGTTTAAGGCTTACCTCACCCTTTCTGAGGTGATTTGGAGACTTTGTCCAGGTTATGGAGCCAGATAGACGTGGCAATGCTAGCAGGGTCACTTCAAGAGTAAGGCGGAGGAGAGTTTCTAATGTTCCTTAGCCACGTCCAGCCCGACCGCCTCGCCGTTTGGCTTAGTTTGTGATTCGTCGCATCCGGCCTAAGGCCGTCGGTTGATGTGGACGATGAGGAGGTCCCATTTGTTGATCCTACCCCAGCTCAGGCTCTACGTGGGGAGCTTCCATGCATTGTGGTGCCGCTTCAGGAGCTTCTCGGAGATTTAAGGCGCCATCCATCGAGATACTTTCACGCCAACGAGGTGATTGAAGTTTTTCTTCTGTATTTTCTTTCTTTCTTTTGCCATTTTTAGGACACAGGTTTGATCTGGATTGGTTAATTAATGCAGGTTCCTGGCTTTGCACAGCCCACGGGGAACTGGTTTAATATTCATTCCTTGTACCATACTCTGCATTCGGAGTATCTGGCCATTGTCGACACCTGGGGGTTTCAAGCGTTCTTCTTTGTCCCTCCCCGTCGTTGTCTATGGGGTAATCTGAGGGCTTTGTATGAGTGCTTGTTCCACCAGACCCTAGTCTCTTTATTTATTGGATTGCAAGGTGATGATGGCTCCTATGGACTGGAGGTTCATCACCGGGATAGAGTTTGTAGGTGAGCCTGTGTCGGTTGTTGCTGACATTTCACCCACTGCCGTTCGTTCCCTCTTGAGAATTCTTGCGACGGCCATCAAGGGTTGGACGGTCCGCTCTGGTCCCTTGAGCGTAGATGCCCAGAGTTGGGCTTTGACTGAGCCTTTGCCTGATGATCAGAGGGTTAGAGATCGCATCTTACGGCGACTATTTTTGGTGATCATCAGGGGTTGTTTCCTTGCAGACAACTCTTCGACGGTGTCATTGCCCTGGTCAGCGCTACTCGATATGTGGAGCACCTCAGTGACTTTGATTGGGGTACCTACACCTTTGCCTATCTTCTCCGAGGGATGCGTATGCGCTCAGAGGGCGTGACGGAGGCTTGGCTCGATTTTTACCAATTCCTGCTGGTGAGTACATTTCTCTTGTACCTTTTTGATTTCCTCACTTGTGTTTGTCAGTCTTTATCACAGAGGACTTTTGATATTGGCATGGTCAATTTTGGGCATATTATAGGCTCCATTGCCTACGCCCAACCACAACTTTAGGCCTAGAGACTTATCCGAGGGGAAGACGTTGGCACCACTGCACATTAACGGAGGTCCCTGTAGCTGAGGGATTCACCCACTCCTTCTTGCAGCTAGAGTTGTGGGCGACTGATTCAATCTTGTGGGTCCCGTATACCTCAGTTGGGTTTGAGGATGGCTTTCCCACTGGCCGGGAGTTTGCATTGTCCACTCATCAAGTTCTATTTTTAATAGAGGGAGGTTGGGACCTCTATTTAGGAGAGCGTTCTTTTCGGAGCACCACGAGAGATATCTACATTCCATTTGTTCTTCCTACTTGGCATCATTGGCCACTAGCTTAGCCAATCAAAGATATTTTATTTGTGGGCATAGATGGTTTCACCCTGTCAGAGGGTCTTTACAGCCAGGAGGCATTTCACAGCTGATGGAGTCCTCATACCATTAGGGCTCAGACTCGTGCTATCCAGTTTATGTAAGATATGGTGCCAGGGTCTGCGATGATGACAGACTGGATAGTTTGCCTCCAAGATTTGACTCATCTGGACCAGATTACAAGACTAACCCAGTAGTTGGAGAAGGCTCATTTATTCATCAAGCACCTTGGATGGGATCCATCCGAGGCTGATTCTTTTGATCATTCCAGCTCTGTAGCTGGTCCCTCAGCAGGACCATTTTCTAGCAGTTATGCAGGTGCTGATCCTACCTTGTATCGAGCGAACATTCCCACTGGCTAAGATTTTGTGACTCAAGAGGAAGGTGGAGTAGGTTAATATCCTGGAGACAGATATTATAGACCTCTTCGGATAGCTTTTCTCGCTATATTTTTTGATAGGCCTCTGTTTAGCTATTGGGAGGATGAGCCCCATTTCTCGTTATATCTTTTGATAGGCCTCTGTTAGTTGTTGAGCGGCTGTGCCTCATTTTTATGTACTTTTTATTTTATATTTTATGAGCAGACAAAGATGATGCTTGCAGTAGATAATTTATTCTAGATATGCATGATATTTCATATATATTTCATCACTTTTATCATTGTCATTATGCATGTATTATGTCATGGATATGCATTTAGACAGGTGAGTTTGGATTTGACCCCTGGATGGTCTTATGATACGGTGATACAGATATCGTCATCCACCGTCAGTCATATTGAGCATTCACCACCGTCTTCGGTGGCATCTTCCTTGCGGTCATGGTATAACAGTCAGCCTCTCACAGCCAGAGGGACAGTAGACCAGGTGCTAGGGCATTCTCTAACTCTTCTAGCTTTCTAGGTTCTGCATGGATTTGTGGATGGCATCTTATTATGCTGGATACTTGAGCGGAAGGTTTTTTGTTTTGGCATCCATTTGTTGACTGCTACCTTAGAGGAGTATGAGTGCCTTATAGGTTTGGCACTGGATTTGCCTTGTGCCAGGACAGCCATCAGTGACTTGAGGCGACCATTCATGGGTATAACAGGCCTTAGGCGCCGGGTCGGTACTAAGGAGGTTACTGCCGGCCACGTAGTGTCCATGTACTTTTTGATTGATCACTTTGATAGATTTAACAGCTACGAGAGATACTCTGGGGATTTTATCATTCCGACAGAGGAGTGGTAGTTTGAACGTGTAGATGTTCTGTTGATGTGCATTACTTATTATCTATATATGCCCCTGTATGTGGACCAATTAGATACTGACTTGATTGTAGTGTTCCGTGCTCTCAGATAGGGTTGCATAATTTTGCCTATGATATTGGCCGATACTTTGTGGTTGGCTACTTTTTGCAGTACCCATCTAGGGGGATTTTTCAAAGGCAGCTCTGTTCGGCTGTATGTATGGTTCATGACATATTTGAGTCCGATTGGCACCTTCAGACACCATGGGTACTGCTTTACCCATGAGATAGCCATGTCCTACTCCTTCTATCCAGCGAAGTGTTCAGATGCAGCGTTATGGTTGGCCTTTTTTATCAGATATTAAGCATCCTTTTTCGATTTTACCATGCTCATGGCTTGTCTCTCCTTACAGCTTCATCACTTATGTAGTAGACATGGATTATTTGCCCCTAGCGGGTTTGAGAGGGGTGACCACTTATCATCTGTTGGCAGTCATGGGTCAGTTTGACCAATTTCAGAGCCTCTACCATGTTGAGGGAGATATGGATTAGAGGATATCAGCTTCATCTTTGTTGTCAGCTGACCTGATGAAGATTTATGAGTGTTGGACTCATAGGGAGAGGGAAGATTTCTCTACCAGCTATCCAGATCATTCTCCAGAGTATTTGGCTTGGTTAGAGGCTGATATAGTAGCGGCTGCGGTTATCCAGTCAGCTCCGAGTGTTGATTCATATAAGGAGGAGCCTATAGAGGATCTTGATTCTCCCACGGAGGATAAGCTATTTACTGGTTTGACAAAAACTTTAGTTAGTGACCCTCTAAGAGTTCCCACCGGGACAGATCCAGCTATTGCTAATGCACTAGCGTAGATGACTTTCGAGAGAGAATAGGCTAGGGCGTTGATGTTGACGGCCCTTTCTAGCAGAGACACAACTTTTGCTGATAGAGACGAGGCTCGAGCTACTATAGATGCAGCACTTGTTAAGAGAGATGAAGCTCGATCTTCTCAAGATGCGGCTTTTGTCAAGATTGAGGAGACTTTGGTGGCCCGGGATGCTACTTATGTAGATAGGGATGAGGTCATAGCTACTTGGGAGATATATATTGCAGACAGTACGACACTCAGATCGTATACCCACAGCTTGGTTGTAGATCTGAGAACTTTCATAGTTGGTCACAGCAGCACTATGTAGATGGCTGTGGATGTTCTTGCTCTCATGGAGACTGGGGTATTGAGCTTACAGTTGCTCCTCCATCTTCAGAGAGGGATGCCATGTTAGCACTGCTATCCCGCTTGTCCACGGGTTCATAGCCTAGCTTTGTTTTTCCTGCACATACTAGATTAGCCATTTTGTCATGTACATGACACCATGTATATATTAAATAATATTATATATCAGAGAAATATATTTTAATTCACCTCCATGTTGGACATGTATTGTCATTGCTGAATGATTACCACTTATTTCATTACTTGTTGTTTGTTGATGTATAATGAGCTTCTCTTTGATGGATGGACAGTGAGATGTCAGAGAATATCTCAGTAGGTCCTGTTGACTATGGAGACTTGATAGTATTTGGGTTTTATATGGTTTCGGTATCTTGAAACTGGTTCTTCTTGGGTTTTGTTTTTTCTTTGAAGGTCACACCGGATCATGAATGGCTGCCTACGTACTCTAGGGTGGAAGGAGATCAGGTCATTTTTAGTTCAAGTTTGGTGTGAAAAGTTTGAGATGTGTCTCTTTTGAGTTGGGTTTTGATCGGTTTTTGAATTTTTTATTTGGTTTGACTGCACTAAAGATGGCTGCCTATGCACTCTTGGGCTAGTTCGATTTTCTAGTGAAAACTCGAACTGATTTGATCAATTCGCATCACCAGGATTATGTTAGGCATGTGTTTTAAACATAGTACCTTTCCACGGTGTTTGAGTTGACGAGTTAGGAAAATTCGCTCCCGTCCATCTCTTGCAATCTGATAGCTCTTTCTGTCAACACTTCTTTAATAATGAAAGGCTCTTCCCAATTTTGGGCCAACTTTCCTTTGGCTTCATCTTGATTGGACAAAACTTTCTTCAATACCAAGTCATTTTCTTTGAATTGTCTGATTCAGACCTTCTTGTTGTATGATTGAGCAATCATGTGCTGATATAACTACCCGTGGAAAATGGCTGTAGCCCTCTTTTCATCTATCTGGGACAGCTGGTGGTAATGCTTTTGCAGCCACTGATCTTCCTCCATCTGAGCGTCTATCAACACTCTCTCAGGGACTCCATTTCTACTTCTATGGGAAGGGCTGATTCCATGCCATAGACCAATGAGTAGGGGGTAGCCCAGTAGATGTATGCATGGACGTCCTGTATGCTAACAGGGTCAGAGGCAACAGGTCAGGCCACCCTTTGTGATTGGCAGACATTTTCTGCATGATCTTCTTGATGTTTTTGTTGGCCGCTTCGACAGCACCATTCATCTTGGGCCGATAGATGACGGAGTTGAGATGCTTGATGTGGCACCTACTGCATAAATCACTCATCATTTGATTGTTTAGGTTCTTGGCGTTATCTGAGACAATCACCTCCGATTGTTCGTGTCGACAGACGACATTATTTCTGATGAAACCAATGATTACCTCTTTGGTGACTTTGGGAAAAGAGGCAGCTTCAACCCATTTAGGTGAAGTAATCGATCATGGTGAAGATGAATTGATGTTCATTGCTGGCGTTGGGTTCTATCAGCCCAATCACATCCATTCCCCACAAGGAAAAAGGCCATGGCAAACTCATACTGTGCAGCTCATTTGGAGGAGCATGAATAACATTTTCGTGGACTTGGCATTGGTAGCATCTCCTGACGTTATCATCATAGTCATCTTTGAGAGAGATCTAATAATGCCCGGTTGTTAATATCTTCTTGGCCAGCAAATGACCGCTCATGTGTGGACCATAGACTCCACTGTGAACTTCATCCATCAGTCTCTGAGCTTGCTCTCTATCGACGCATCTTAAAAGGCCTATTCCAGCATCCCTTTTGTAGAGTGCATCTCCGCTCAGATAGAACTTCATAGCCATCTTGTGAATCCGCTTTCTTTCAGCTTGGCTTACCCGGTGGGTATAGATCCATCTCGTAGATATTCCTTAACGTCTTGGTACCAAGGCCATTTAACAGGAGGTATTTCATTTGATATTTTTCCAAAGTAATTCTAATATGTCGGGGCCTTTTTGTTTGTGAATTTGATGTTGGGAATTCCGCTACTACCCGATACGTTGATTAGTGAAGCCAATGTTGCAAGTGCATCCGCAAAGTCATTCCTTCCTCGAGGGATGTTGATGAAGGTTATCTCTTTAAACTCTGTGGACATCTTGACATCCTACGGATGATAAGGTAGCATATGTAATTCTTTAGTATGATATGCCCCAGTGGTTTACCTGATAACAAACTCAGAATATCCAAAGACTACTAGACGCTGGATACCCATGGAGTGGGCTAACTTCAACCCCATTATGAAGCCTTCATACTCAGTCGTGTTGTTGGTGTTGACAAACTGCAACTTGGTAGCTACAGGATATATTTCTCATGTACCAGAGACTAAGGACTGCCCCAGCTCCAGCACCTTACATGTTCACCGCTCCATCGAAATACATTTTCCAGGGTTGGATTGTATTCACCTGAGGTATTTGCTGAATTGTCATGATTCCGTTGTCTAGGAAATAAGTTTCCAAAGGCTCAAAACCTCCGAATGGTGCTTTGGCTAGTTGATCTGCAATGCCCTGACCTTTGATGGACTTATGAGTCACATAGACAATGTCGAATTATTGGAGGATCAACTGCCATTTGGACAATCGACAACTCAATATTAGTTTGCTGAATACATATTTCAGTGGATCCAGGCGGGATATGAGATAGGTCGTATGCTCATGCAGATAGTGTTGTAGCCTTAGGCGGCCCATGCTAACGCACATGTCTTCTCAATCAGGGTGTATTTTTCTTCGTCGCTGCTGAATCTTTTACTGATGTAATAGATAGATCTCTCCTTACTACTATCATATTTTTATCCCAGCATACAACCCATTACGTTGGCATTGACAGATACGTACATAAACAGGGGAACTTCATCCCTAGGGGGAACCAATGCAAGCACTTCGATCAGCTGCTTTTTGATGGCAAGGAAAGCTTTTTGGCAATCCTCATTCCATTTCGTTTAGGAATTCTTCCTTAGTAGCTTGAAGATGGGTTCAAAAGTTGTTGTGAGTTGGGAAATAAACCGGCTTATGAAATTGATCCTCCCTAGGAACCCGCGTATTTTCTTCTCTATTCGGGGTACGGGCATCTCCGTGATGACTTTAATCTTGGCAGGATCCAGCTCAATGCCTCTATTGCTTACCAAAAATCCCAACAACTTGCCTGATTTGAAACCAAAAGCACATTTAGCTGGATTCAGCTTGAGGTTGTACTTACGTCACCTATTGAACAGCTTCCTGAGATGGTTGATGTGATCGTCCACCTTCCAGGATTTGACGATGATGTCATCCACATAAACCTCTATCTCCTTATGCATCATGTCATGAAACAGGGCCATTATGGCTTGCTGATATGTGGCACCGGCATTAATGAGGCCAAAGGATAAATGTTTATAACAGAAGGTTCCCCAAGGAGTGATGAAAGTTGTCTTCTCCCCGTCCTCTTTAGCTACCATGATTTGATGTTAACCAGCAAAGCAATCCACGAAAGAATACATGCCATACTGTGTTGTATTATCTATCCTGATGTGGATGAAAGGTACCGGGAAATTATCCTTGAGGCAAGCTTTGATCAAATCCCTGTAATCCACGGATACTAGTATCTTCCCTCCGGGTTTAGGCATATGGACTATATTTGACAGCCACTCCGGGTATGTTGATACCATGATGATGGCGGCTTTGAATTGTTTAACAACTTCATCTTTGACTTTCAGGCTCCATTCAGGTTTCAATCGCTTATGCTTCTGCTTGTCTGGCTTGAATCCATCTTTGATAGGGAGTCGATGGAGGATGATGTCAGTGGATAAACCAATCATATCTTCATGTGACCATACAAACAAATCCTGGAACTGAGTTATGAGTTCAATCAGGTCGGCTCTTTGGTTTTGGGCGAGGTCTAGGCCTATATAAATTTCTTTGAGGTTTTTTAAGGTTCCAATATTGGCAGTGGTGGTTTGATCCAGGTTTGCTTTGGGTTTCTCTTCGACCCATTCTTTGATCTCCTCAGGCACCTCATAGTCATTTATCTCCTCTTGATCAATTTCCATCAAGTCGAAGTCAAGTTCTACATCAAAGTTGTAGTCACTGTGATAGTTTGGCATCTCATCAGCAGGGACAAACAAATCCAATTCTGGAGTCTAGAAAACAAAATGCTTTCACTTTAATATATAAAATTGTTTAAACATACAAAGCATTTAGCAAAAGCATGACAAAAAATTATGTTATACCTGTGCAACAAAATAAGCAGTAAATGAAACCATGTTTCAGGGCAGATGGACTTTCTGCCCTTTTACCCTTTTTGAGTGAAGCATGGGGTGCTGCTCCAATTATCCAAGTCAGGTCCACATGAATAGGGAGGAAAAAGGATTTGTATTCTTCTGCCTCATCTCTGATGATGACTGAGACATCTTTCATATCACAGTCGGGGTTCTTCTTTGAACTGTTACCCTTCCCCTTCTTGATGTGAGGGATTTGGATCTGATCTTCTTCATCACTGTCTGGGATATCATCGTTTATACCCTTGTAGTGCATCAGAAAATACATGTTAGCAAATGGGTCTCGTCCTTCGTGCAGGAACTTTTCTTTTCCCTTTTTGCTCTCCCCATCAGGCTTTGAGGCTTTTCTCTCACTTATCGGTATGATTGGAGGAAATAGCATGCCTGACACAACAACAAAAATCTTCCTCATTGGCTTTATGAACCCTGCATCAGTGAGGTTTGGTAGTAGAATCATGGAAGAAAAAACCTTTGGATGCTTGTGTGGGTTCCGGTGGTTTGACCCTGATGAATAGCCCAATCCAGCTTTCCCTGACTAGCTCGTGATTTGCACTCGACTTTTGATATCGTGCTAATTTTTTCCTAACCCTTCTCCAGGGTGGAAACCCAAAAATACCATTTCCTGCCCATCCTCATAACTTCAGGAGAGACTTTTGGTTTCAAAGCTGGTGCCCCAACAGGTAGGTACTGAGTATTGCTCACCTCAAATGCTTGAAAATTAGCAGGTTCAATCCCTTCATCTAGACTGATAACCAGCATGTCTCCCTGTATGGAGACAAGGTATTCTGGTTCGGCATTCACTGTGATTAGGTTGCCATTGTTAATGTACTTGAGCTGCTGATGGAGGGTGGATGGAACTGTTCCTGCCATGTGGATCCACGGCCTTCCCAACAACAAATTGTATCTGGTAGTAATGTTGAGTACCTGGAAGGAGACATAGAAAGTATGGGGACCAATCTCCAGTGGAAGCTCAATCTCTCCTACAGCCACTCTGCCAGATCCATCGAAAGCCCGAATAACCAAATGACTGGTTCTGATCTGGTTTGGGTTGATCTTCATTCTCTCTAATGTATGTAGGGACGGATGTTTAGGGACAATCCTCCATCTATTATCACACCTCCGATCACATACCCTGATGACATCACTGCTATGTACAGTGACTTGAGATGACCCGTCCTTTTTGCGGGTATATCATTGTCAGTGAAAGATATCACATTATTGTTGAAGATGTGTTTTATCACATGACAAAATTTCTCAACATCCAATGTTCTAGGCAGATGGGCTTCCTCCATTACTTTCACCAGAAAGTTCCTCCATTACTTTCCTTTTAGCTTTGATGACTATATAAATCACCCGCTGAGGCAGGTGTAACGGATTTTCCTTGGATACGCTGTTAATATTGTTTGAGGTGGAACCTTCATCATTCCCATAGTTCATAAGATATTGTTGTCTGAAAGGCAGTATTAAATGTTCGGGTGCAGCTACCTTCACAGGATTATGTGCTTCTTGGACCCATTTCCCTTGCTAAATTAAGAGTGTCCCAGCTAGCTCCTTCTTATATGAAATAATAGCCATTGCTCCCTGATTCTATGCCATGGGAATAAAGAGTGTTTCATCATCGGGAGGCCATAATCTTGATTCCCCTTTATCAGTTCACCACATTCAATCAGATTCTGAATTAGGTGCCAAAGTCCCCAGTAGTCTTTGGTGTCATGACCGGGAGCATTTGAATGATACTGATAGATCCTGTCATGCTTGAATTTTCTAGATCGAGGGTTCACCGAGGGTAACAGATCTGTAACCATCCCTTCATTGATCAGCATTTGGACGATTTCGTTCATAGGCTGATTCAAATTAGTGAAATTCCTCTAGAAAGTAAATTCCCTATCAGCTAGGAACTTCTCTTCCTTGGCCACCTTGACGGCCCAGGGTTCATGCTCATGAAACCGATAATGATCTCTCATAGCAATGGGGCTAATTTCTGGTGTAGGAGGACTTACTTCATGTTGGTTGGTCTGGTTTATCAGCTACCTGGTTATCTGATGTTAATACACGACTAACTCTGCCAACTGTCCAATTTGTTCCTTGGTAGACTTGATTTCCTTTTCTATCAGGAACCACTTCTGTGAGAACTCCCATCTGTCTTGGCTATTAGTACTTGACTGAGTTGACTCTCCAACATACCGGAGGTATTTGGATCGTTCTCCATTCCTCGTGCTAATCATATTGAAACTCTCCTCTTTGTGTTGAGGAAGGGGATTATCCTGCACATGTAGTTGCTCGGGTTTGGTAACCACAATCTCTCCATTGTCTATCAAGTCTTAGATTTTGTGCTTGAGAGACCAAGAGTCTTGTGTATCGTTTCTCAGAGATCTGGAATGGTATCCACACTTTTTACTGGGGTCGAAATTCAATCCACCCGTACTGGTTGGTGGAAGGAGTAGAATAATCTTCTTTTGTGCCATCAACAATTTCAGCACATTCTCTAATGAATCCCTTAAGGGTGTAAACGTACTTCGACGTCTGGCCTCCACAGTTTTCTGAAATGGAGGGTTTAAAGGTTCGAATGGAGCTTGAAAAGGGGAATAGTTTATCTTTTGAGTGGGCATGCTGCTCGAATCGCCCTTCTGATTCTGTCCTTGCATTACTAAGGACACTTCTTCTTTCTTTTTGTGTACTCTTCGGGGATTACTCCCATAACTCCTAGATTGGATATGATTGGATACAGCTTCCAAGACTATAAGATCCTTTATCTTCCCAGACTTTAGCCCCATTTCAGCCATTTATCCATGCTTGATCATCTTTGAGAACGATTTTCCTATGCCTGCAAGGACCCTTTCGAAATACAGAGCTTCTTGAATGTCGATGAAGGTCATGACTATCTCAGACTCAATCATAGGTGGGATGACTTGTGGTGCCACCTGCCTCCATTGTTGGGCATACTCCGTGAATGTCTTAGTGTTTTGCTTCTTTATTTTGGTGATTTGATATCTGTTTGGAGTCATCTGAGACTGGAAGCTGTATTGATTGAGGAAGGCGTGTGCTAACTCTTCCCAGCTGTAAATTTTGGAATTATCTAGACGGGCATACCATGCTCTAGCCTCTCTAGTCAGACTCTTCTGGAATAATTTCATTCTAAGTTTCTCGTCCTCTACATTGGATCCGAGCTCTGCAATGAATACCTTCAAATGGGTGTAGGGATCTCCTAATCCATCGTATTTCTCAAAATCAGGTACTTGAAACTTTTCTGGATAACGAGCCCCTGGGAATATACATATGTCTTAGTAATTGACACTTCCAAATGCCCCAGTCCCTTTAATGGACCAGATGGTTTCTTCCATTTGTTGTACTTTCTTCAGAATATCACCAGCTTCCTGCTCTTTGTTTCCTGGTTCTGAGGGTCAAGAATCTGATTATCTTTCTTTTCAGTCTCTTGACTGCCAGCGGGTGTAGATGGTTTTGTATAACCGGGTGTTTATTTCCCTTGAAGGCCTTTGCTTTATGTTTTCAAGAAAATATCCAATTTGGATATTTGGTTCTTTAATCCTTCAAACTCTTCCTTAGAAATAGGGGTAGATTCTGGTTGAGCACTTGAAGCCATATCTGGAAATGGACTTAATGCTTTATTAGATTTTGACCTGGTGACGGGACCAATTTTTACCTACAACAAACATAGGTGTGTTAATTTCATGATGGTATTGGTCGGATGCATGCTATGCAATGTGTCTATTTTTGAGGGTTTTTTAATCTTATCTTGTAAAACAAAGGTCAGTTGTTTCGAATGACAGGATTTACAAGACATGTTATATTTACATTGAATATTGAAATTTACATAAGAGTTAGAGGATTGACATTTGAATTGAAAATGGAAGGCATGAAGAACCTTCTATTCGGATATGGTTAATTAGAGGTTGACCTATCTTAGGATACTGTCGAGGATTTTTGGCATGAAGGTCCCCAGATCATCGCAATCTATTAGAGGGGAAATTACTCTGATCTTTTAATTGGAGTGGATCTGAGTGGTGCCTTTCTTGAGCCTCGGAGGATTAGTATCCTTTGAGTCCAGTAATCAAACACCGAAGGGTTCGCCTCCTGGTGGAGGAATCAAACAACATACATTTACATACATCGCATCTCACCGTATAACATGATGACATTGTACGAAGCACTGTATAAAGCAGTGAAGCATTCATTCACATCCATTCAATGTAAAATGCAGCATTCACACATACACAGATATAAAATGGGAAATTTTGAAAAGATTTGAATGCAGCCTATGATAGTAGTGTGCATACAAGCCAATAATGTATGATGATAAAGCACATACTTTGTAAACAATCTTATTTATTTATTAATAAAATATTTATTTATTAAAGGCATTTAATTATCTACATGGTGCTGTTTTTGTAATATGTAAATAACCCATAGTTTTAAGCAATACTTTTAGAATCATGATGTTGATCATGCTAATGAGATCTAAATTCTTAGAAAGCTTTAAAACTAAAATAGTTCCCAATCGTGGGATTACTAAAAAGGGGATTAGTAAATCCGGATAGATTGGTACATATGTTGCTTGCTCATTGGATGAGGATGACTGATCTCATGGTCATTTGTGTGGAGACACTAAAGCAAGTATGTAGGTGCTTATTGGAGAATAAGTTCACTGAACGTGACTCGCTATGGAATACCTAATGGAGTTTTACTCGCCTGTCAATAGGAATTCCTAATGTGATAGTAGTACATGTGATCCTTGGACTTGAGATCATCATAGTATCTTGTATGTAACAAATTATACTTTGACTAATTCCTTAAGGCCTTTTAAGGCATATATAGGGTATGCTTGGGTGTAATGAGTTACATATGGAGATAATGAATGATCAATAAAGAATCTATCACCTCTAGTAAAAGAGGAGATATGTCCTATGTGATTCGTTAAATGACAACCCAGGAATCCTTGGTCAAGGTAGAATGAAATTAGAAAGAGGTTTCTAATTTGCATTATTTGGAGTTGTGCATTTTCTAATCGAAATACATATGATTAAATAAATTAAGACTTGACAGTAAATCCATGTCTTATATTTAATTGGGACATTGTATGGTGGAAGGATTGAATTGTACGGTAACTATTAACTCACATGTTCTTTTATGATTAATGTTGAAATCTATATTATCTGGAAAGTCGTTGATCGCTAGGGAGGCTTATCCCTATTGTAGAATAAATGTTATTTATTTAAATATATTATTAGTTTAATTTATTTATTTAAATAAGATTAGAATTATTCTAATTGATTTATTCACAACCGGTTTAATATGGAGAACCTAAAGGGTCACACCATAAAAGGAAGACGAATTATTTAAGAAGAAAATGGCATGATAGTAATAATGCATTAAGTATAATTAATTTAATCTATGATGATAGAATAAATTAAATAACTTAATGTTTATTATTTAATATTTTAGAAATATTAAATATAAATTAATAAGAGGAGTCTTATTATTATTATTATTATTATTATTATTTTAATTCTAAAGGAGTTTAGGAATTAATATAATATCAGTACTCTCTCTCAATCCTAATAAAGATTAGGATAGAAATTAATTAAATAAAACCCTATTCTAATTGGATTAGGAGGGTTAACCTAATATCTATATAAGAGAGTCTTATATCAGAAATAAGGGACGTGAAATTTTCCAAGAGTTGGGAGTACACTTATTCTATAGAGATAGAAACAAGGGTTAAGCCAATAACCCATCTTCTTGAGTTCTTCATCTTCCTTGGTGGATCACCGTTAGAGGCCAAACATTTGGGTGGCTGACATTGATCAAGGGAATGAGCCATTATCAGAGGAATCAAAGGAATCAAAGGAGTAGAACTTGTACCTGAGGAAGCTTAGATCTTCATAGGTATAATTCCATGTTCTCTCTTTTCTGTTATTGATAACAAGCACAAAGCATGATCATGGTTATGGGTTTGTATAAATTTTGAAAACCTAGTTTTTACGCTTCCGCCCTATTTATGTGATTTGATTGCATGATTGCGTTACATACAAACCCAACAGTGGTTTCAAAGCCTAACTTTATGCTAATTATCAATTTTATAATTCCATGTATGAATTGATGTGAGAATTGGATCGTTTTTCTGGACAAAAATCGTTTTGTGCAAGTTTCTGCGGCGAACGGCGCAGCTGCGCAGCCTCCCAGTTCATTACTGGCGCAGCTGCGCCGGTCTGCAAAAACTGCTGCTTCCGTCTACCTGCGCAGCTGCGCAGATGCCCAGTTCATTACTGGCGCAGCTGCGCCGGTACCTGGACAGACCCTGAAAATTGATTTTAATTAATTAAGTAAACTGTTTATTTAATTGATAAAGTTTTAAAATAAAGAAGTTTATTTTATCTGAAATATGATTTCAGAATGCTAAAATTAAAAGTGTTTAATTTGGATTTATTTTTGATTAAAGTAAAAGAGTTTATTTTGTTTCAAAAATAAAATTTAGCAAAACTTTTGTCCATTAAATAACATCGATCCATATATGGAATGGCATTATTATTAATGAGATGAATGGATATTTATTGATGCATATGTTGATGTGTATGATAATAAATGGGGTTGATTATGGACTATGACCAATGTGATTGGATTTTATTTTGGATGAATGCTTGAATGTATGTGTTTTATAAAATGGGGTCTGCGTACCTCGTCTTCTCTAGTTTTATTCTCGATGTAAATTCTATCTCCTTTCTATGTACTTCCCCTTGACTGCTGATCAAGGTTTCTATTTAATTTTACAATAGTTAATGTAATAGAGATAGTTAGAATTATTTTGAAGAAATTGGAGACCAAGGAGCAAGGAGCGCGTAAAGACCCGTTTGTATGGAGCCCGGGTTTAAATGTAATAGTTACATTTAAAATTTAAATTCTTGCACTCCTAGGTTTGACCTTTTTGGTTCACTTGGTGGCTCTAGTGAACCAAACTAGAATAAAAGTCCATAATCAATCCGGGTAGAATATAGTATTCTATATCGCATGCTAAATATTATATATATATATATATATATATATATATTATATTTTATACAAACATGCTTCGCATGTTTAATAAAATGACGCGTATTTTATATATATATATGTGCATGCGCGCTTAAAAGATGAGACAAATAATATCAAACCCCTCAAAGAAATAATATTAAGTCTGAAGCGCTCAAATGATATTTGGAATATCGAACGTCGCCTTCTAGCATGATTAGTTAATAGAGTATTAAATATTTAATATGAATTTGTTGTGCTATCCACAAGGAGAGTATTGAATATTTAAGATGTTAATTAATCACATTTGATGCTTATCAAGAAAATTGAACGATCTAGTCTTGTTGTGCTATCCACAAGGACAGAATTTTTTCTTTTTGAATTTATGGAAGTGCTAGGCTGGACTTAACTTAAATCATTTTAGTTCGGATGTGCACACACATGACCATTATGATTTAAGAGGAAAAATAAAAGGAGTTACATGGTGATGTAATTGACAAGAGTTGTCTACCTATTTATTTGTATATCGCTTGTTGTGCTATCCACAAGGTTATATACATTTGAAATGGGATCCTTAATCTCACTAGCAAATCTTTAATTAGATGTTGCTGAACTATATGAGTGAGGGTAATATAGTTTGATGAAAATAGTGGGAGATACCAATTTAAAATAAAGACCTAAATTTATTTTGGTATGCAAAGTTAATAAAATGAATGTTTGCTAAAATGTTGTCTTTTCACATGCAGAATTTTAAAAATGTCAAAATCACTAATCTCACTACAAAGCATACTTGATGCAAATAAGCTTACCGGCCCGAATTATGAGGACTGGCTAAGAAATCTGATAATTATTCTCAATGCTGAAAAGATTTCTTATGTCCTAAATTCCACTATCCCTGAATCTGTTTCAAAAACAGCCTCTGAGGAAGAGATTGCCACTTTCAATAAGTGGCAAGATGATGCATCTGTGGCTCAATGCATCATGCTCGCATCCATGAATAACGAGCTTCAGCGTTAGCACGAAAAAATGGATGCTCCTGCTATGCTGCTTCACCTCAAGGAGTTGTATGGTGAACAGAGTAGGACTGCTAGATATGAGATATCTAAGGAGCTCTTCCGATCTCGGATGAACGAGGGCACTACCGTTAAGACTCATGTTCTGAAGGTAATCAATTTGATTGAACGCCTTGGACAGCTTGGGTTCGTCATGGATGGGGAGTTGAGTCAAGACTTGGTCTTGCAGTCACTCCCTGAGACCTTCTCGCAGTTTGTGGTTAATTTTCACATGAATAAGCTAGATGTCAGCTTACCTGAGCTGCTTAACATGCTGAAAACTGCAGAAGGTCACTTCTCATCCAAGAAGAACCATGTCTTGATGGTGGATTCTTCCAATAAAAGGAAGAGGCCCAAGGTGTCTTCTGAAAAGAAGAAATCTAAGAAGGCTAAGGGAAAAGGGAAAGAAAAGGAGCAAAAGAAACTTGAACCAGCTAAAGGAATGTGCTTTCATTGCAATGAGCCGGGACATTGGAAGAGGAACTGCAAGAAGTTTCTAGCAGAGAAGAAGCTTGGAGAAGCTTCGACTTCCAATCAAGGTTTGTTTATGATTGAAATTAATTTTTCTGAAAGTCATAATTCTACTTGGGTATTGGATACCGGCTGTGGTTCTCACATATGTAATACTGTACAGGGACTAGTCAGAAGTAGAAAGCTGAACAAAGATGAGGTGATCCTACGAGTGGGAAATGGAGCAAAAGTTGCTGCATTAGCTGTAGGAACTTATTGTTTAGCAATGCCTTCGGGCAAATCCATTTATCTTAATAATTGTTATTATGTTCCGAATATTATTAAAAATATTATTTCAATTTCTGTATTGGATATGGAAGGTTTTGACGTTATTATAAAGAACAATGGTTGTTCTATTTATAAAGATGATGTTTTATATGGTTTTGGAAATTTGCGAAATGGACTTTATACACTTGACTTACAAGAAAATATATTTCAAATTGAACAAATTAAGAAAAGGAAAAGAGATTATATTAATTATACCTATATGTGGCACTTTAGACTCGGTCATATCAATGAAACAAGATTATCCAAGTTGCATAAAGATGGGCTCCTCGAGCTATCTGATTATAAATCATATCCAACTTGTGAATCTTGTCTCATGGGTAAAATGACTAAATCTCTTTTTAGTGGAAAAGGAGAGAGAGTTACAGAGTTGTTGGCATTGATTCACACAGACGTTTGTGGACCTATGACAACAAGTGCACGGGGTGGGTATTCTTATTTTATTACTTTCACTGATGATCACTCAAGATTTGGATATGTGTATTTAATCAGAATCATTTGAAAAGTTCAAAGAGTTCAGAAGTGAAGTAGAGAAACAAACAGGCAAGAGTATTAAGATACTTCGATCAGATCGAGGTGGAGAATACTTAAGCAGTGAGTTTCTCAATTGTCTCAGAGAAAATGGTATAATCTCACAATGGACTCCTCCAGGTACACCACAGTTAAATGGAGTATCTGAAAGGAGAAATTGAACACTGTTGGACATGGTTCGATCCATGATGAGTTTTACCGACCTTCCAATTTCCTTCTGGGGATATACCCTAGAAACGGCTGCATACCTACTTAACAAGGTACCTACCAAATCCGCCCCAAAGACTCCATATGAGATGTGGAAAGGGAGGAAACCAAATCTTAAGCATGTTAAGACTTGGGGTTGTCCAGCTTATGTCAAAAAGTTTGAAAATGATAAGCTACAGACTAAATCCGATAAGTGTAGATTTGAGGGATACCCTAAAGAAACCGTAGTGTATTATTTCTATCATCCAACTGATCAAAAGGTGTTTGTTGCGAAACATGCTACCTTCTTGGAGAAAGAGTTTATCCATGAAGGGGTCAGTGGGAGCAAGATATATCTTGAAAAAGTTCAAGAACCACAAGTTACCACGGACCAAAGTCAGGTACCTAACCAAGTAGAAGAACCTACTATACCACACCCTGTTCGTAAATCTGGAAGAGTACCGAAGATACCTGAGAGGTATGGATTCGTTATAGAGGATAACGATGAGGTACACATCATGAATGATGATGATCCATTGAATTACGAACAGGCTATGAGTAATAAAGACTCAGGGAAATGGCTTGAAGCCATGACATCCGAAATGGACTCCATGTATGAAAACAAAGTATGGTCTTTGGTTTCACCACCTGAAGGTATTAAACCTATTGGGTGTAAATGGGTTTTTAAGAAAAAGACTGGAGCAGACGGAAAGGTAGAGACCTATAAGGCCCGAATGGTTGCAAAAGGTTTCAAACAAAGACAAGGAGTTGACTATGATGAAACCTTCTCACCAGTAGCCATGCTCAAGTCCATTCAGATTTTGCTTGCGATTGCAGCTTACAACGACTATGAGATCTGGCAGATGGACGTGAAAACGGCCTTCCTCAATGGGAAACTTGAGGAAGATGTGTATATGACACAGCCAGAGGGATTTATTTCAAAAGTTGGAACAAATCAAGTCTGTAAGCTACAACGATCCATTTATGGGTTGAAGCAAGATTCTCGTAGATGGAACATTCGTTTTGATGAGACAATCAAAGAGTTTGATTTTATCAAAAACGAGGATGAACCATGTGTATACAAGAAGGTTAGTGGGAGCACAGTATCATTCCTTGTATTATATGTTGATGATATATTACTGATAGGGAATGACATTCCTATGTTACAATCCATTAAAATCTGGTTATCTAAAAACTTCTCCATGAAGGACTTGGGTGAAGCATCCTATATTTTGGGGATAAAGATCTATAGGGATAGATCTAAAAGGATGCTCGACTTATCCCAAGGAACGTACATTGGTATGATGCTAAAGAGGTTTAGCATGGAAGATTCCAAAAGAGGTCTCATGCCGATGAGCCATGGAATAAATCTCTCCAAGAAATAGGCCCCAAAGACACCTGAGGAGAGAGACCGTATGAGTAAGATCCCTTATGCTTCTGCAATAGGATCTATCATATACAGTATGATATGTACTAGACCGGATGTTGCTCACGCACTTAGTGTAACAAGCAGATACCAGTCGAATCCAGGAGAAGACCACTGGAAGGCAGTGAAAAATATCCTAAAGTACTTGAGAAGGACTAAAGATATTTTTCTTCTCTACGGTGGGTCTGAATTAAAACTCGAGGGATTCACGGACTCAAGTTTTCAAACAGACCAAGATGACAGTAAATCTGTTTCAGGGTATGTGTTTACCTTGAACGGAGGTGCAGTGAGTTGGAAGAGTTCCAAGCAGCAAACGGTTTCTGATTCAGTGACAGAGGCAGAGTATATAGCTGCAAGTGAAGCTGCAAAGGAAGCTGTTTGGATGAAGAAGTTCATAACTGAACTTGGTGTGGTTCCTAGCATTGGAGAAGCAGTTCCCGTATACTGTGACAACACCGGAGCGGTTGCACAGGTTAAGGAACCCAGGTCTCATCAGAAATCTAAACAAGTGTTGCGGCGATTTCACTTGATCAGGGAGATCATTGAAAGAGGAGACGTCACCTTGGAGCGTGTAGACTCTCAAGATAACATTGCAGATCCATTTACTAAAGCTTTAACACAACAACAGTTTGATCGTCACTTAGAAAAGATGGGTATGAGATACCATGGCGATTGGCTTTAGTGCAAATGGGAGATTGATAGTAGTGTGCATACAAGCCAATCATGTATGATGATAAAGCACATACTTTGTAAACAATCTTATTTATTTATTAATAAAATATTTATTTATTAAAGGCATTTAATTATCTACATGGTGCTATTTTTATAATATGTAAATAACCCATAGTTTTAAGCAATGCTTTTGGAATCATGATGTTGATCATGCTAATGAGATCTAAATTCTTAGAAAGCTTTAAAACTAAAATAGTTCCCAATCGTGGGATTACTAAAAAGGGGATTAGTAAATCCAGATAGATTGGTACATATGTTGCTTGCTCATTGGATGAGGATGACTGATCTCATGGTCATTTGTGTGGAGACACTAAAGCAAGTATGTAGGTGCTTATTGGAGAATAAGTTCACTAAACGTGACTCGCTATGGAATACCTAATGGAGTTTTACTCGCCTGTCAATAGGAATTCCTAATGTGATAGTAGTACATGTGATCCTTGGACTTGAGATCATCATAGTACCTTGTATGTAACAAATTATACTTTGACTAATTCCTTAAGGCCTTTTAAGGCATATATAGGGTATGCTTGGGTGTAATGAGTTACATATGGAGATAATGAATGATCAATAAAGAATCTACCACCTCTAGTAAAAGAGGAGATATGTCCTATGTGATTCGTTAAATGACAACCCAGGAATCCTTGGCCAAGGTAGAATGAAATTAGAAAGAGGTTTCTAATTTGCATTATTTGGAGTTGTGCATTTTCTAATCGAAATACATATGATTAAATAAATTAAGACTTGACAGTAAATCCATGTCTTATATTTAATTGGGACATTGTATGGTGGAAGGATTGAATTGTACGGTAACTATTAACTCACATGTTCTTTTATGATTAATGTTGAAATCTATATTATTTGGAAAGTCGTTGATTGCTAGGGAGGCTTATCCCTATTGTAGAATAAATGTTATTTATTTAAATAGATTATTAGTTTAATTTGTTTATTTAAATAAGATTAGAATTGTTCTAATTGATTTATTCACAATCGGTTTAATATGGAGAACCTAAAGGGTCACACCATAAAAGGAAGAAGACTTATTTAAGAAGAAAATGGCATGATAGTAATAATGCATTAAGTATAATTAATTTAATCTATGATGATAGAATAAATTAAATAACTTAATGTTTATTATTTAATATTTTAGAAATATTAAATATAAATTAATAAGAGGAGTCTTATTAATATTATTATTATTATTATTATTTTAATTCTAAAGGAGTTTAGGAATTAATATAATATCAGTACTCTCTCTCAATCCTAATAAAGATTAGGAAATAAATTAATTAAATAAAACCCTATTCTAATTGGATTAGGAGGGTTAACCTAATATCTATATAAGAGAGTCTTATATCAGAAATAAGGGACGTGAAATTTTCCAAGAGTTGGGAGTACACTTATTCTATAGAGATAGAAACAAGGGTTAAGCCAATAACCCATCTTCTTGAGTTCTTCATCTTCCTTGGTGGATCACCGTTAGAGGCCAAACATTTGGGTGGCTGACATTGATCAAGGGAAGGAGCCATTATCAGAGGAATCAAAGGAATCAAAGGAGTAGAACTTGTACCTTAGGAAGCTTAGATCTTCAAAGGTATAATTCCATGTTCTCTCTTTTCTGTTATTGATAACAAGCACAAAGCATGATCATGGTTATGGGTTTGTATAAATTTTAAAAACCTAGTTTTTACGCTTCCGCCCTATTTATGTGATTTGATTGCATGATTGCGTTACATACAAACCCAACAGCCTAAGCCCTCTACTGTCCCCAGCAGAGTCGCCACTTGTCGACATCGGGAAAAAATTCGGTCAGCTTTGAACCCGATCTTTCTCTCTTCCTAAGTCTTTTGTTTTCTACCCTTATTTATCTTATTGTTTTATGAAGGGTGAAGTTTTTTAGGAAAAGGCCGACATGTATCACGTCGATGATTTGATCGGTTTAAAGAGTCGCTAGTTGGTAGATTCTGAAATGGTTGTACCAACTCAATCGAATTTTGTTTGCAAGTAGGCCCAATTGTTGGACACAATCAAAACTTGATCTTGAAACCAAAATTCATAAGTTCGGGGGCTTGGCTAAGTGGGGGGAAGGTGTTAGGCACCCCCCCAACTCCCATGAAAATATAGTACATCATCTTTTCAATGTTTTCCTTTTTATTTGCAGTGTGTGTGTGGATGCTGGAATAAATTGGGCCTACGTTTTGATATGAAAGTATTTTCATGCTTCGTTGAACCTATATACGAAGGGTTTGATTTGATTTACAAAAGTCCATTTTTAGACAAGATATGAAAATGATGTTTGGAAATAAGGTTTTCAAACCCTTTTGCTTGCATAGGAATCGAAGCATGTTTATACTTCCATTTTTATCTTTTCAGCCTTAGGCTCGATTTAAATGGTGATTGTCGGGCTGCGAAGCATCCACGACCATAAAATATATACAACTGCCGGTCTTCTCATTGGCATGACAACCATCGGAGTGACTCTAGCGTGACAATCCATTATTTCATTATGTTCGAGACCTTAAATACGGATTACTGTTTTAAGGTCTTTCGGATGTACATTTTTACAGAAAAACTAGTAGGGTACATTTGTAATATGGAGTTTGTCCATCGTGGGAATTATATTCTGATCAGTTTGATCATGAATCCCACGATTCCTAGGCTCACAAAAGAAGGCTAAGAAAACCTGCATAGCACAAATATTTATAGAAAATGTATTTTTAAATATAGACGTCACAAAAAACCAAGGATTCATCTGTCAAATCCTGGCATGCGTGTAGCCAAATCTTCTCGTTCCCACTATTTAGCGATCTAAGGGTCGCGAGGTTGCTTTAATATTTAACAAAACTAAAGAGAAAGTTAGATTTAATGAAATCTTAACCATTCTAGCTTACCAGTTCCGGTTGGACCTATTTTGAACCGTTTAAAAGGTAGAAATAGCCAGATTTAGAAAATGTAATCAACAATATTTACATCAGTGCAAATTCATATCAAAAGAATGTTTAAAGCAAATATTTAATTAAAATGAATAAAGAGTGTGTGTGTGTATATATATATATATATATGTATATATATATATATATGTATATATATATATACACGAAAATTGTAATAGGCGACGGATTTCCAATCTCAGACCCGAACAGAAATATAAAGAAATATATATATATATATATATATATATAAGTTGTAAAGGGCGACAGATTTCCAATCCCAGGCTCGGACATAAATATAAATATAAATATAAATATATATATATATATATATATATATATATTTATAAAAGTCATAAAAGGGTCACGGAATAATCCAGGCTTGACAAAATATAAATATATATATATATATATATATACATATACATATATACATATATACATATATATGTATAAAAGTGGGAAAGAGCCACGAATTTCTCCAGGCTCAACAAGAATGTAAATATATATATATATATATATATATATATGTATATATATATATATGTATATATATATATACATATATATTTATAAAAGCCATAAAAAGGCCACTGATTTTCATGCCAGGCCAAACTGAAATATAAATGTTAATATATACAGTTATTATATATATATATTAAAGCAATAAAGGCCACAAATTTAGCAATTCAGGCTAAACAAAGTCAGAAAAATTTATATATATATGTAGTTATATATGTAAAAGCAGTAACTACCACGGATTTGCAATCCCGGTTTGACATTATTGAAAATTAGTATATATATAGTCAAATATATACATAATAAAGCTAAAAAGGTCACAAATCAGCGACCCAGGCCAAACAAGTTAGTATATATATATATATATATATATATATATGTTTATAAAAGCGAGTAAAAGCCAAGGATCGACGATCCAGGCTGTGCAAATGCAAAAAAAACGTATATATGTACTAAAATGTACTAAAAAGTAAACAAAAACAGCCACGAAACTGTGTTCCAGGAAAACCCAAGAGATGAAACTTTACGTGCACGTGCAAATAGACGTAATGAAGTAGGAAACGAGTTATGATCATAAAAATACTTACAATGGACTGCTACACGGGCTTTTTTCCACTTAGTAGGCTTCAAATGGACGTTTCCACCGTTTAATTTTTGATATGTCATAGATCATATATATTTTTCTTTTTTGAATATATGGAAGTGCTAAGTTGGACTTAACTTAAATCATTTTAGTTCGGATGTGCACACACTTGACCATTATGATCTAAGAGGTAAAATACAAGGAGTTACATGTTGTTGCAATTGACAAGAGTTGTCTACCTATTTACTTATATATAGTTTGTTGTGCACACACAAGGCTATATACATTTGAAATAGGATCCTTATTCTCACTAACAAATCTTTAATTAGATTTTGCCGAGCTATATAAGTGAGGGTAATATAGTTTGCAAAAAATAGTGGGAGATACTAATTTAAAATAAGACTTAATTTATCTTGGTAATTAATAAAATAATATATGCTATAATATTGTTAATTACAAATTTATTTACAAAAGTTTACAATGTCTAAATTACTATCACTGCATAGCATATTTGATGCTATTTAACTGGACCGAATTAAACGGATTGGTTAAAGAATTTGAGAATAGTTCTCAAGGCTGAAAAGCTATCTTATGTCCTTAATACGCCTATCCCTGCAATAGTTGCAGACAATGCCTCTGAGGAAGAGATTGCTACTTTTAAAAAGTAGCAAGATGATGCACAGTTGGCTTAATGCATCATACTCGTATCCATGAGTAACAGCTTCAGCGTCAGCATGAAACTATGGATGCTCCTACTATATTCCTACACTTCAAAGAGTTGAATGGTTAGGAAAGTAGGACTAATAGATATCAGATATCTAAGGAGCCCTTTCGATCTACAATAACCGATGACACTAAAGTAAAGACACATGTCCTTAAGATGATCAATCTGATTGAACAAATAGGACAACTAGATTTTGTCATGAATGGAAAATTGAGCCAAGATTTGATCTTGCACTCACTCCCGGACTCATTCTCATAATTATTGTGAATTTTCAGATGTACAAGCTAGATGTCAGCCTCGCTGACTTGCTTAAACATGTTAAAAAACTGTTGAGAGTCGCTTTCCAACCAAGAAAAACCAAGTCTTACTGGTAGGAGCCAAATGATCTTCTAAAAATAAGAACGATTCAAAAAAGGTAAATAGAAAGGCAAATACAAATGATAATAAGAACAAAACTGATACGGATAGCAAATGAGTTTGCTTCCACTACAATAAGCATGAACACTAGAATAGAACATGCGAGAAATATCTTGTAGAGGCTAACCAGAAGAAGCTTAGTGAAGCTTCGGTTACAAATACAGGTTTGTCAATGATTGAAATAAATTATTCAGTAAGTAAAGTTTCTACTTGGGTATTGGATACCGACTATGGTTCTCATCAATACAGATTTATGAAGGGGCCGAGCAGAAGTAGAAAGCTAAACAAGGGGAAGTCTTCCTGCGTGTGGGAATGGTGCAAAGGTTAGTCCATTAAATGCAGGAACTTATTGTTTACCGACGCCTACGGGCAAGTCCATTAGTTTAAATAATTAACAAATTACTAAGTGGATTTTACATACTTGACTTACATGAAAAATAATTTTAAATTGAACAAACTAGTAAAACAAAAGGAGATGATCATTCAAAGAGTTGAATAGTTGTATTTGGTGAAATACGAGTCTGAATCATTTGAAAGGTTCAAAGAATTTATAAATAAAACTAGTTAGCAAGGTATATTGATTCTTCGATTGGATCGAGGAATAAATACTTGTGCAATAAGTTTTAAGATCATCTTAAATATGTTTTCTTAAAAATGGATGCTTTCTGAAACACAATAATTGATTGGTGTATCTAAAAGGAAAAATAATACCTTGTTGGACGTGGTGCGGTCCATAATAATTTACTGACATTCCAGTATCCTTCTAAGGTAATGCCCTGGAAACGGCTGCATATCTACAAAATAAGGTAACCTAAAAATTCGTCCTCAAGACTTCATACGAGTTACGGACAGGGAGGATTCTTAATCTTAAGTATGTTAAGATAAAGGGTTGTCCAGCTTATGTTAAAAGGTTTCAAATGGATAAGTTTAGGACAAGATTTGACAAATACAGATTTGTGGGATATCCTAAAGTAAGTTTAGGGTATATGTTCTATAGTCTTATAGAACAAAAGGTGTTTGTTGAGAAACACGCTGCCTTCTAATATAAAGATGTTTATAATTGAAGGGCTAGTGGGAGAATAATAGATATTAAAGAAGTTCAAGAACTAGAAATCACTATTAGTCAAAAGGAGAAACCTGTAGTTAGACCTATTGTACCACAACCGAATCGTAAATCTGGAATACTACCGAAGATACCTGGGAGATATGTACGATAAGGCTAAGAGTTGTAGACACTCAGAGAAATGGTAGATGACCATAAAATCTAAAATAGATCTTTTAAGCAATGCTCAAGACCATTCGAATTTTACTTACGATTATAGCTCAGTATTACTAAATTTGACAAATAGACATGGAGACGCCTTTCCTCAAATATATATTATTAGAGGAGAATGTATGTATGATATAGCCAGATGAATCTGCTTCAATGGTTGAAGCAAATCATCTATATGAGCTACACCAATCCATTTATGGATTGAAGCAAGCTTCTCAAAGATGGAACATTCATTTTGATGAGATAATCAAAAGAGTTTGATTTTATTAAAAATGAGAATGAACCTAGTGTGTACGAAAGGGTCAGTGGGAGCGCTGTGACATAACTAAGTATTATATGTTGATATACTACTGATAAGGAATGATATACCAATGCTATAATCAGTAAAGATAAAGTTGTCTAAATATTACTCTATGAATGATTTGGGTAGAACATCCTAAATTGGGGATATAAATCTATATAGATATATTTAAAAGGATGCTCGGCTTAACCCAAGCACCGTATATTCATTTAATGTTAAAGGTGTTTAGCATGACAAACTCCAAAATATGTCTCATGATGATGAGCCATGGAGTGTATCTCTCTAAAATTGACCTCAATAAAAGGGAGATCGCATGAGTAACTATCATGTATACAATGAAATGTACGAGACTTGATGTTGATCAGTCATATTCTAGTTAAGATCACTTTAAGACAATGATAAACATCTTAAAGTACTTAACCGACACTAAGGATGTAATCATGATTCATAATGGGTCTGAATTAAACTAGAGAACCAAACAGACTTAAGTTTTTAGACTGACCAAGACGACAACAAATCTACTTTAGGGTAAGTCGTTACCTTGAAAGGTGGTGCAGTGAATTGTAAAGGTTCCAAACAGCAAAGAGTTATTGGTTTAGTGATAAAGACAAAGTATATAATTGTAAATGAAGCTGCAAATTGATGTTTCGGATGAAAAGTTCATTACAAAACTAGGAATAGTACCAAGTCTCATCTTGAATCCAAACATGTGTTGCGGCACTTTTATTTGATTAAAGTAATCATTAAAAGAGGAGAAGTCACTATAGAGATAGTGAACTCTCAAAAATAACATTGCATATCCATTTACTGAAGCTATCCAACAGTAGGATGATCGTCACTTAAAGAAGAAGGGTATGACATACCATGACGATTGGCTTTAGTGCAAGTGGGGGATTTAAAGTAGTATGCATACAAGAAAATCATGTTTGAGGATAAAGCATATACTTTGTAACAATCTTATTCATTTATTAATAAAAGTATTATTTAATTAAAGGCATTTATTTATCTACATGGTGCTATTTTTATAATATGTGATAAACCCATCGTTTTAAGCAATGCTTTTTGAATAATGATGATGATCATGCTAATAAGATCTAAATTCATGGATAGCTTAAAAACTAAAATTGTTCCCAATCGTTCGATTACTAAAAAGGAGATTAGTGAATTCAGATAGATTGGTACATACGTTGCTTTATCATTGGATGAGGATGATTGATCTCATGATCATTTGTGTGGAGACACTAAAGCAAGTATGTAAGTGCTTATTGGAGAATAAGTTCACTGAACGTGGCTCGCTAAGGAATACCTAATGGAGTTTTACTTGCCTGTCAATAGGAATTCCTAATGTGATAGTAGTACAAATGATCCTTAGACTTGAGATCATCATTGTATCTTGTGTATAATGAATTATACTTTGACATGTCACTTAAGACCCTTAGGGTATATCAAAGGGTATGTTTGGGTGTAATAAGTTATATATGGAGATAATGAATGATTAATAAAGACTCTACCACTTCTAGTAAAAGAAAAGATATGTCCTATGTGATTCAATAAATGACAACCCAGGAATTCTTGGCCAATGTGGAATGAAATTATAAAGGAGTTTGTAATTTGCATTATTTGGAGTTGTGCATTTCAGAATCGAAATATATATAAGTAAATAAAACAAGACCTAACCGTAATTTCGTGTCTTATATTTAATTGGGACATTGTATGGTGGAAGGATTGAATTATACGGTAACTATTAACTCAATGGTTCATTTATGATTAATGTTGAAGTCTATATTATGTGGAAAGTCGTTGATCGTTATAGAGGCTTATCCCTATTGTAGAATAAATATTATTTATTTAAATAGATTATTAGTTTAATTTATTTATTTAAATAAGATTAGAATTATTTTAATTGATTTATTCACAATCGATTGAATATGAAAAACCTAAAGGGTCACACCATAAAAGGAAGAATAATTATTTAAGAAGGTAATGGCATAATCGTAATAATATGTTAAGTGTAATTAATTTAATCTATGGTGATAGAATAAATTAAATAGCTTAATATTTATTATTTATTATGTTGGAAATATTAAATATAAATTAATAAGAGGAGTCTTATTAATATTATTACAACTATAATTATTTTAATTTCTAAAGTAGTTTAGGAATTAATTTAATATTGGTACTCTCAATTAGTCCTAATGAGATTAGGAGAAAAACTAATTAAAGGAGTTTAATTAATTAATCCCAATGTGTTGGGAAGCCTAAATAATTAAAGGAGTTTAATTAATTAAATGAAACCCAATTTCTAATTAGATTAGAAGGGTTGACCAATATCTATATAAGATGAGTTTTATATTAGATATTAGTAGACGTAATTCCAAGAGTTTGAGAGTAATTCTTTTTCCACAGAGAATAGAAAAACAAAGGTTTAGCCAACCACCCTCCTTCATAAACAATTCCTCTTCCTTGGTGGATCACCTCTAGAGGCTAAACACTTGGGTGGCAACATTGATCAAAGAAAGGAATTAATCCAGGAAATTAAATGAGATCACGAAGAGCAAGGAGTTGAACTCATACCTGTGGAAGCTAGTTTCTACAAGGGTATGATTCTGATTTATCCTTCTCTTTCTATTGAATAATAATTGAGCACAAAGCATGATCATGGTGAGGGTTTGTATAAACTTTTAAAACCTAATTTGTCACGCTTTCGCCCTTATTGTGTAATTTGATTACATGTATGCTAGACATACAAACCAAACACTCCCAACATCCCTCAGTCAAGAAAAGGATCCGCCGAGTGAATAATATATACTCCATCTCGATCAGAAAATCGTTCTCAAAACAAAATGTCAGATGATCGGGGGTGTAAGGAACCCATGTGACGACATCGACAGTCAGCAACTCTAGCTTCAAACGGGAATGGGTAAACCCCTCCGCCACAGGGACCTCTTCTAAGGTGGAACAATGCCATCGCCGTCCCCGTGGATATGTCTAAACCTAAAGTAGTAACTGTGTGTAGGCAATGGAGCCTCTCATATGCCCAAAACTTGAAATGCAAAGATCAAATATCCTGAGTTATAAAGATTGACAACCCAAACGAGGGGAATTAAAAGATAAAGGAGAAATTACTCACCAGCACAAATGGGTAAAAGCCTAGCCAAGCCTCTGTCACGCCCTTTAAGCGTAGGCGCATCCCTCGATAGAAGTAGCCAAATGTGAATGAGCCCCTGTCGAGGAGTTGTCTGCTAGGAAACTACCCCTAACGATGACCAAGAACAATCATCGAATGATGCAATCTCTATCTCTCTTATCAGTAGGCAGAGGCTCGGACAAAACTCCATTCACAGCATCAATGCTCAAATGGCCAGAATGGATAACCTGACCTTTGCGGGCTGAAGCAGGAACTCCCAAGAAGGATCGAATTGCAGCTGGTGAAATGTTAGCCACTAAAGGCACCGACTCTTTTGTAAACTCCATCCTAGTGATCAACCACCAGTCCATCGGTATCATCATCACCTCACGATCCAACAGATGGAGGGACTAGGTATGGTAAAACAAGCGCTCAGATAAAGCCCTTAGATAACCTCACGGGCAGCGACGAGGTGGAATGGATAAGAAGGCCTCAAAGCCCCAAGAGTGGATAATGGCCTGATATTCTAGATGAAGGGTCCGTTACAAAGAGTGAATACTAAACTAGTTCCCCCTGGGGTGAGTAAAGCCTGGAACCTGCAACAAGTTCAAAACAAAGATCAAACCGTTTTCCCAAAAGTTGAAAAAAAGAAAAGGCAAAAATGAAAAATGCTATTACCTCGTTCGCGTGAAG
The DNA here is from genome assembly GCA_020205555.1 of Panax stipuleanatus. NCBI lineage: Eukaryota > Viridiplantae > Streptophyta > Magnoliopsida > Apiales > Araliaceae > Panax > Panax stipuleanatus. The sequence goes on from CM035125.1 coordinate 29,987,054, forward strand.
ATAGATCGATGGATGACGTCTCAAATCATCCAGCAAATCTAAAATCATCATGCTAATAGCTGGAAGTTCCCGACTGGGAGTAGAAGAAGGAGAAGCGGGATCCTCAACCGGAACATCATCCTCCTCGTCTATAGCCTCCGTCCTATCCACTTGAATGGGACGAATCACTAACTCAATCAACTGGCGAGGCTGTTGGGCTGGACGATGGAAAGGGACATCAAAAGCTCTCCTCCTCACACCTGAAGAAATTCGTCGAGAGCTGCTCTGTCTTTCTAGGTCCGTAACCTAAACAAAATCTCCAAATCACCACAGAAAAGGTGAGGTACGCTTCAAATTTAAAGCCATTAAATTAAAAATCATTGCATTATGCAAAGCCTATTTGAAAACATGCATTAGTTTAAAATATTTCCCCAGCAGAGTTAAATTGCAAGCATATTAAATGCTCACACTCGTGATTTTTTTTGCCAGAGTCTCCTTTGTAAAACGAAACTATCCGCATGCGCGTAGGCATGAATAGGTGGTCATTCAGTTGCACACCAACCCCAAAATCATGAGCATTTCATACGTATGAAAAACATCAAAATTAAACTCTCAATGGTAGCTAAATTACAATGTGTATTTTTTTTTGAAAATCTATTCTCATTTGTCCTCAAATAGAATGAATAAACAAGTCAAAAAGGGTGCAAATTAATTTTCTCGATTTATTTTATACCAGAAGGTTTAGTATAGTAAAATACATATATTTACTAGGTCTTTTCATTTTTATTAAGTCATTTATGCATACATATTTGATACATTGCGCTTAAACTCATACTGCATGAAAACTAATGTTCTAATAGTTAAAACTTGAAAAGAAAAGATGTAAACTTTACCAGGGTTGTGTAGAACATTTGTAAGGTGACGGATTTTGCGAAAAGCAGCCCGACATGAGTAGATCTGAGAGGGAATTTTTGGATTTTTTAATTTCGTTCAACTCGTCATTGACTTTTAAATGGCCAGGGGGTATAAATCAACCCGCGGTCTACCGCTAGTCCAGCTGCGGCAGCCGCAGGTAGACCTGCGACAACCTAGCATTGGTCCCACCCTCTCTAGGGCAATTGAATTTGAGTTAAAGTGCGGTCCCCTAATGTCAAGAAGTCAAATCAGCAAAAAAGGTTCTACGCGTTTGAGAAGAAAGGGCCTGAAACCCTGAAACGGGACGTCAAACTTTGAAGTCTGAAAATTCTCTGTAAACCGCTGATTACAGCTCCAATGTAGCATCTGGGAAGGGTCCAGTGATGAAATCTATTAAGAACTATTTCAAAGAAGATCAGAGTATCTTATGTGGCAAACCGTTGGCGACGATTCTAGAGTAGCATCGGGAAAAAAGCCGATGTTCTAAACTATTGAAAATTACTTTCGCCAAAATCAACGGACTTGTCATTGCAATGCACTAACATCAACCCAGTATGACATCCAAAAAACCTGCCAAGAACGACCATGGAAAACTATCATCATCGGGAAGGACCGATGATGTAATCTGTTATAAAAGAAATATCCAGTTGAGAAATCAAAGCAGTTCAGTAACAGTCGACCTTTGTAAACTACAGTTTGAGTAGGCATATAGGAGGTTCGGTGATGGTCAACCCTATAAACTACCGTTTGAGTAGGCATCAAATCTATAACAGTCGATCGTTGTAAACTACTATTCGAGTAGGTATCGAGGAGGTTCGGTGCAGGCCAACCCTGTAAACTACCGTTAGAGTAGGAATCAAAATTAGTTTAGTCGACTGTTGTAAACTACCGTTCGAGTAGGCATCGAGGAGGTTTGGTGATGGTCAACCTGGTAAACTACCGTTCGAGTAGGCATCAAATTAGTTCAGTCGACCGTTATAAACTACCGTTCGAGTAAGCATCGAGGAGGTTCGGTGATGGTCAACCGTGTAAACTACTATTCGAGTAAGCATCAAATCAGTTCAGTCGACCATTATAAACAACCGTTCGAGTAGGCATCGAAGAAGATCGATGAAGGTCACCTATTGTAAACTACCGTTCGAGTAGGCATCGGGAAAGTTCAATGATGATCACCCTTTGGAAAATATTGATCAAGTAGACATTGAGATGATCTTCTGATAGTGATCATCAAGAATTCTATCCCCATCAGGAAAGTCGGCATCAACTGGATAGAAATCCCAAAAGTTGGTGGCAATACCAGCGCAGCGTCAGGAAGGATCCAAAAATGCAAACTGATGCAAGCTATCATTAGGATAAACATTGAGAAAAGAGAGCGTTGGCGATAACCCCAACGTTAAACCAGAATACGTATCGAGGAAAGAGAGCGTTGGCGATAACCCCAATGTTAAATTCGAAAAGGTCCAGTGGTATCAGCTATGAAAGTCATCCCCAGCAGAGAATAGAGAATGGTCGTTGATACAACCTGTGGCAGCTAACCACATAGAGGCATATAACATTCATAGTATATCATACCGTGCATTGCATTACATTTGCCTTTATTATAATTCTAGTGTATACAATCTTTATCTTATTTTATACATTGCATTATATAAACATGATAAAGAGGGCATCTGGAACATTCAAAATTTTGCATTCCTGTTACTAACCATGCAAGAGGGCAAGACTGTCTTTTACCTTTCAGAGACAACCCTAGACGTCTAAATCATCAAACTAGAACCCCAGAGACAGCCTCGAGAAATCATCAAACCAGACCCCCGGAGACAGCCTTGGGAAATCATCAAATCAAACCTAGCAGACAGCCCCGAGAAATCATCAAGCCAACTTCAGAGACAGCCTTGAAGACAGACAAATGACAAAAGCAGTCGAACCCCGGAGATAACCCCGAGAAAGACAGTTGTAGCCACATAAAGCCCAGAACCAACCCGGAAGGGAAAAAGTGTAATTTTTCCAACAATACATCAAATCAGATCAAATTACTAGGAAGAAGGTCACACAAAACAATCACAACATTCTCGAGTTAAAACTACGCCAGACAGCTCAACGGACTGACTTTTAATACTCAAAGATCTGGTCATGGACCCATCTTCCAGGACTCATAAAAGGTCAAGCCCCATGTCATTGTGTATCTCTCGAAAAGGGCTTTCCGAAAAGGTATAGCACGCCTCCGTCAGATTCCCGGATTGGAAGGTATGAAGGTTCAAGCGAACAGCTCGTTGGTTAGAGTGCAAGTACTTCGAGATAGCAGGGCCCACCATGTCGGGCACACCAGGCCCAGCGACAGGTAGACTTGCGGCTGCCGTAGGTGGGGCCACGGCTGATCGGGGCTATATATACCCTCTCCCCACCTTAGCTTATAAAAAGAGAGAGAAAGAAACAAAGAAAGGGCCGCGATGAGAGAAATAGAGGCTAGGAGAGTCAAATAGAGCTTCTATCTTACTTTGATTGGCATAAAACTTCTTTGTAAATGTTTATGTACATATATACTATAACATATCAAATTTAGCAGGTGAAAAATGAGTATCGAGGCGGCAAAAGTCATTCGAGAGTTGTTCTCGCGAAATACTGTAAGATTTCACCTGATCTGTCTTCTTCGCTTACTCTAAAACGTATATAAGTGCTATATACATATATTTAGTAGCTTATATTCATCAGATCTAAAGTTTTAACTGTTCATTTCTTGTAAATAGTCAATATTTGAGCTTGTATTGACTAGATATATACTAGATTTAGCCAGATCTAGCTTTTAACCGGTTCAAAAGTTGTCAAACTTGAACATGGAAGCTAAAATGGCTAAGATCTGTACAGATGTAGTATTTTTTCTAGTTTTTGTAGATATTTGGCAACCACGTGACCCTAAATCTGTATCTATAAGAAACTAGAAGCTATGAATGTAAGCCCCAAATTTTATGAATAAGATTTAATTTTCTTTATATATTATTTTGAAATAGTAAAGTGTTGATTTGATAAATGTGATAAGTTATGGGTGAAATGTGCAAAGTTTACAAAGTAAGCAACTGGTTATAAAATATTCGTTGTGTCGGGGACTATTCGTTTGGTCGAGAAATATTCTTTTTGTCGGAGAATATTCGTACGACGACGCAGTCATTAGTGGACCCCATAACGGAATGAATGTCGGATATAGAAAGCGACAGAAATAACCTTTTTATAAAAATAATGGCAAAACTGTTACCGTTAGTACTTTTGAAATACCCGGTGGTTAAAATACAGTAATACATTGTGTTGCACGGTAGCACACGGTAATGCACAGTATTTTGAATTATTGATTCTTACGTAGGAAGGCACTTACTCAATTATTGTTACAGTAATTACTGTTCAATATTTTATATTATTGATTTAATAATTGCATAATATTTTTTTAGTTCAATATTTGCTACGTTGATATTTTATATCCGTAGGTGCTACTTTGCTATTTTATATTATTGATTTAATAATTGTCATTGCACATTATTTCAAATTATCAAATCAATAATTAATATTATTTGAATAATATTATTAGATAGCATTATTGGCAATGTCTAAGGATGTTCTGTCTAGGAAAGGGGTTAATTAATTGCGCGTCAGTAAGGAGAAATCCTTATCGGAAGGCCCCCTCTTTCCTAGGAACGACCTGGTTGTCAATATTGAAGTTCTGTAATATTATTTGTGAATAATTAATTTTTGATATATATGATAAGGAATTATTTATTCAATGTGGATTTAAACGGAGAAATTTTTAACATGTGACATTTGTTGAAAGTTGGTATTTTATCTTGTCTGATAAAATAATTGATTCAAATATATTATTATAATATAACATTATAGTAGTATGATGTAATTATATAATAGTATAATTTTTATAATTTGAATGGTAACATTATTATTGTAAATTCATGGTATAAAAGTTAAACGAGGTGGAAGAGTCCAAATTGAATTTGAACTCTTATGATGCAAACAATGATGTCATCGGAGCGATGAGGTAAGCAATGATGTCATCGGAGCGATGAGGTAAGCAATGATGTCATAGATCGATGATGTAAGCAACGTGTCATAAATTATGGCGAAAAGACTATTTTACCCTTACTCTGCCGAGCCTATAAATAGAAGCTCATTTCTTCATTATTTCTCACCAATTCACTAAAGCTATAGAGAGAGAAAGTATAGAGAGAATAAAAGAGAAAGAAGAAGAGTATTTTGCTATTACGCTAGTACAGTCTCCAAATTTTAAGATAAGGGGTATTATTTCTTTCGTATTCATGAAGAGAGTTATTTTCTTTCAATACTCGTAAGGGTTGTTATTCCATTCTTTATTATTCTGTTGGAATAACCTGTCTACGCGGACTACCGCATGCATGGTGAAATCCTGTTGTTATTCTATTCTTTATTATTCTGTTGGAATAACCTGTCTACGCGGACTACTGCATGCATGGTGAAATCCTGTTGTTATTCTATTCTTTATGATTTTGTGGGAATAACATGTCTACGCGGACTACCGCATGCCTGGTGAATAACCTTCGTATTCAGTTGTTATTAAATTATGGAAATAATCTGTCTGAGCGGACTACCGCCAGACGGGTGAAAATTCAATTGCAGTTTCGTATATTGTTTCATTTCTAATTCCTAACTCTAAACTTACTACGGTAAGTATTGCTTCTATAATTCATGAAATGATTAGATATTACTTGAGTTTTGCACTTCATCTAATATTATTTCACTGTAATGTTGGTCTGAACTTTCTTGTGAAATTTTTATCTTTTTATGTCGAGTTACTATTCACGAGTTACTATTCACGAGTTACTATTTACGGGATACTATTTACGGTAAAAAAAGTATTTTTTTCTTCCAAATCATCTTTGATTGGATCCAGGTTTTGATCTTTATTCTTGAACTCTGAATAAATTCTCTAATATTTGTCCTTTATCTCACTAGATCCGTTATTCGTATTATTTTTCATCATCCTCAGTTCTAAATGGTGATATAACTAAATATCTTTGGCCTATAGTGCAAATATGAATAATTACGTGATGAATATCTTTGGCCCATAATGCAAAGATGGACAGGTGTTAACATGAACATGACCAACTGATGATACAAATGCATATTTTTGGCGCGTAGTGCAAAGATGGATATTTGATTCGAGATGTATATTGATTGATGTTACAGGGATAAAATATTGGTGATGGACTTTTAAATCAAAGAAGATAATAGACATCATTCTCTACTTAACTCTTCTAATGAATTGTTATTTTCGCTGCGAATATTGATCTAAAACTTGTTGTCCATAATATTTTATCTGATTTATTGAAGGCTAACAATAATTTATTTTTCATTATCTTAGTCATAATATTCTTTACTGGGCTAGTTGAGCTCATCATTTTCTTCCACTGTTCTCTTTAGGAAATGAGAATATCGCGGATATTAGTCGGGGAATGGAGTGATGGTCCGAGTTAGAGCTGTAGAAGTCCTCACTATTTTTTTTATTTAAAATAGTGTGATAATAAATGTAATGAGGAATTAGTTTGAATGTTAATATTTTCTACATGTCTGTATTGACACTCACAGTTGTGTAGTCGTATTATGCATGACCGTGTGATATGAAAGATGGTACTTGAATTTTGTTGAGTGTATTTGGCCACTCAAAATGGGTTGAGTATTGAACCTATTTTGGGGGCATCACAGTTGGTATCAGAGCTTAGGGATATGATCTCTGGCGGAGATCTGGGAATAGAACTAGGAGGGGAGAGACGAGTAAGACCTTTGCTAGTGTGTCCTACCTAAGCTTAATTGTTATTTAATTGGTCGGTTGGAATATAAGGTTAATATGTGATATGTTAATTTGTTTGATTAACCCTTGTTTGTGGCAGTATTTGAGAATGGCAGCTGAAAATCAAAATAATGGAGTGAATGAGACCGTTGAGACACGTTTAATCACCAACCAAGAGAACGTGCAACAGGAAGGCAACAATTCTCCTGTAAACAACCCTACGTAAGAAATGATAAATGACGGGATGTTTAGAAGTTTTTTGCAGTTCATGCAAAACCAGACGAGAGAGACTCGTGTTCATAATACAGGTGGAAATAACAACTCGCGGCTTGTCACTGCCAAACAGTTTAAAGAGTTGGGACCACCAGAGTTTTAGGAAAAGCCAGATCTAATTAAGGTAGAAAATTGGATTATGAAAATTACCAAGATATTTGATGTTTTGGGATGCACGGAGGAACAGAAGGTTCCATTTGCCACCTCTATGTTCCGTGGAGAGGCAGATTACTGGTGGGAATCTGTGAAGCGTATCCAGCCTACCGCACTCAAGATGTCTTGTGGGGCGTTGCAGAAACTGTTCAATGACAAGTACTTTCCAGAAAGTATTCGTCACATGAAAGAGGTAGAGTTTATCAGACTGGAACAGAACAACATGACTGTGTCCCAGTACGAGGCTAAGTTCGCGGAGTTATCCCGGTTTGCACCTCATTTGGTGGAGAATGAGGAACGTATGACGTGGATGTTTCTGAGAGGTTTGAAACCCGAGATTCATCAATACCTCATTTCTCATAAATTTTCTCTATATTCGGATGTAGTGAACATGGCCCAGTTATTAGAACGAGATAATGATTATGTTCAACCAAGGGACGACAACCAAGGTCGTACTGGTGGCAGCAGTCATCGGAACAATGACAACCAGCAGGGAGGAAAGTATCATGCCAGAAGCGGTAACCACTCCAGTGGTAATCGCGTCCATGATAATAGAAGAAGTGAGTTAGGGGGAGATTTCAAGAAGAGAAGGAACAACAATAAGAACGTGAAAGTATCGACAGCAGCAGTAACATCAACTGTTTCTAGGGGAGGAGAACGACCGCCGGTCGTATGCTATAAATGCGGGCAAGAGGGACACATCAGCCCCAACTGCACACAACAATCCAAGGTGTGTTATAACTATGGAAAGAAAGGGCACATAGCTTGAGTGTGTCCTGTAGCGAAACCAAGTCCAACAGGGATGATGACTCCAAAGGCTATCCCTGACAAGTCAAAGTCAGTAGTTCCTGGAAGAGCTTTTGTTGTGACTGCCCAACAAGCAAGGAACCCGAACGAGATTATTGCGGGTAAGCTGATAATAAACTCTTGCGAAGTTTACACTTTATTAGATACGGGTGCTACCCATTCTTTTATTTCACCTGCTTGTGCTCAACGTTTGAACTTGACACCTGAGAAATTAGACTTTGACTTATCTGTTGAAACTCCGTTGGGAGAAACCTTCGTTACATTTATAGTTTACAAATCTTGCTCAATTCAAATTGGTACCCTCACCCTACCTGTTGATCTTATATCGTTGAAAATACTTGCATTTGATGTGATTTTAGGAATTGACTGGTTGACCACTTATCATGCCAAAATTGATTGTTTTCATAAGGTTGTTAGTTTTTATATTCCTAACCAACCTATTGTGCGAATTCAAACAACCAAACCACTAAAATCAATCAATGTTATTTCAAGTCATAAAGCTATTCGTTTATTAAAAAACGGATGTCAAGCTTTCTTAGCCCATGTCACTGATCTAAACCAGAATACGTCAGGTTTGAATGATATTTATGTTGTTAATGAGTTTCCTGATGTATTTCCCAAAGAATTGCTCGGTCTACCCCCGGAACGTGAAGTTGAATTCTTTATTGACCTTAAACCCGGTACAAAACCCATTTCTAAAACCCCTATATCGAATGGCTCCTATAGAACTTCAGGAGTTAAAGGTTCAACTACAGGAGTTGTTAGACATCAGTCTTATACGTCCTAGTACATCTCCTTGGGGTGCTCCTAATTTATTCGTAAAGAAGAAAGACGGGAGTATGCGACTTTGTATTGACTATCGGGAGTTGAACCATATCACAATCAAGAATAGGTATCCGTTACCTCTTATTGATGACCTGTTCGACCAGTTGCAAGGTGTACAATTATTTTCAAAGATTGATCTTCGTTCTGGATATCATCAGCTGAAGATTAAAACTGAGGATATTCCGAAGACTGCTTTCAGAACTCGATACGGGCATTATGAATTCTTAGTCATGTCTTTTGGATTGACTAATGCTCCTGCTGCCTTCATGGATATGATGAACCATGTATTCAAGGAATATTTGGATCAGTTCGTGGTTGCCTTTATTGATGACATCCTCATCTATTCAAAAAGCCGTGAAGATCATGAGCACCACTTGAAGCTGGTACTTCAAAGGCTTCGTGAAAACAAGCTATATGCCAAGCTGAAGAAATGCGAGTTTTGGCTTGAGGAAGTAGCATTCCTTGGGTACGTGGTATCAAAACGTGGAGTATCTGTTGACTCGACAAAGATTAAAGCAATATAAAGTTGTGAGCAACCGAAGTCGGTGGTCGAAGTACGTAGCTTTCTGGGCTTAGCTGGTTATTATCTGAGATTCGTGGAAGGATTTTCTCGAATCGCTACTCCATTAACTCAGCTGACTCAGAAAGATACAAAATTCATATGGAACGAGGAATGCGAGAAGAGCTTTCAAGAGCTCAAGAGGAGACTCATTTTGGCACCTGTTCTAACGATACCATCTGGTTCGGATGGATTTGTTATTTACAGCGATGCTTCGAGCAAAAGGTTAAGATGTGTTCTCATGCAACATAGGAAAGTCATAGCCTATGCCTCGCGACAACTCAAGGAATATGAGAGGAATTATCCTACTCATGATCTAGAGTTGGCAGTAGTTGTTTTCGCGTTGAAGATCTAGAGACACTACCTGTATGGGGAAAAAGTGGAGATCTATACGGATCATAAGAGCCTCAAGTATTTCTTCTCCCAGAAGGAGCTTGAGCTATTGAAAGATTACGATCATACCATCCAATACCATCCTGGAAAAGCGAACGTGGTAGCTGACGCGTTGAGTAAAAGATCATATGCGGGAACGAATGCGATGCTTTCAAGGCCTATTTTGTGTGATTTACAAAATATGGAGATAGAGTCCAAGACTCCGGGGACCCTTGCGATGATATCAAGTATATGCGTAGAACCAGCTTTGATTGATAAAGTTAAAGCTTCTCAAGCTACAGACCCGGAGCTGATGAATATGAGGAAGAAGGTGCAAAAAGGTGCTATTCCAGAAGCAAGGATTGATGAAGAAGGAATACTTCGAGTCAACTCCAGACTTTGTGTTCCTGACGATTCTGATTTGAAGTATAGAATCATGATGGAGGCACACAACACACCGTTTGCAATCCATCTTGGAAGTACCAAAATGTATAGTGATCTTTGACATACATTTTGGTGTAGCAATATGAAGAGAGAGATCGCGGAGTTCTTCTCGAGGTGTTTAACGTGTCAACGTGTCAAAGCGGAGCATCAAATGCCAAAGGGTCCATTGCAACCACTTGAGATTCCAAAGTGGAAGTGGGAACACATTACCATGGATTTCGTTATGGGTCTTCCCAAGTTTTCTCAAGGCATGGATGCGATATGGGTTATTGTTGATAGATTAACCAAATTTGCTCATTTCTTACCGATACGAGAGACTTATTCCCTTGAACGTCTTGCTCGTATGTACGTGAATGAGATTGTGAGATTTTATGGCATGCCAGTATCCATAGTTTCGGATCGTGACCCAAGATTCACTTCACGATTTTGGGTCAGCTTGCAGAAAGCTATGGGCACGGATTTATGATCCAGTTCGGCATATCATCCACAAACGGACGGGCAATCAGAAAGGACTATCCAAACTCTTAAAGATCTATTGAGACTCTGTGTTCTACACTTCAAAGGGAGTTGGGATAAGTACCTACCATTGGTGGAATTCTCCTACAACAACAGTTATCAGGCAAGTATAGGCATGGCTCCATTCGAGGCGTTGTATGGATGAAAATGTCATTCTCCAGTATGTTGGGCTTGTACGTAACGCAATCATGCAATCAAATCACATAAATAGGGCAGAAGCGCAAAAACTAGGTTTTCAAAAATTTATACAAACCCATAACCATGATCACGCTTTGTGCTAGTTATCAATAACAGAAAAGAGAGAACATAGAATTATACCTTTGAAGATCCAAGCTTCCTCAGGTACAAGTTCTACTCCTTTGATTCCTTTGATTCCTCTGTAGTGGCTTCTTCCCTTGATCAATGTCAGCCACCCAATTGTTTGGCCTCTAACGGTGATCCACCAAGGAAGATGAAGAACTCAAGAAGATGGGTTATTGGCTTAACCCTTGTTTCTATCTCTATATAATATGTGTACTCCCAACTCTTGGAAAAATTCACGTACCTTATTTCTGATATAAGACTCTCTTATATAGATATTAGGTTAACCCTCCTAATCCAATTAGAATAGGGTTTTCTTTAATTAATTAAATACTTTTAATTAATTTATATCCTAATCTTTATTAGGATTGAGAGAGAGTACTGATATTATATTTATTCCTAAACTCCTTTAGAATTAAAATAATAATAATAATAATATTAATAAGACTCCTCTTATTAATTTATATTTAATATTTCTAAAATATTAAATAATAAACATTAAGCTATTTAATTTATTCTATCACCATAGATTAAATTAATTATACTTAATGCATTATTACTATCATGCCATTTTCTTCTTAAATAATTCTTCTTCCTTTTATGGTGTGACCCTTTAGGTTCTCCATATTAAACTAGTTATGAATAAATCAATTAGAACAATTCTAATCTTATTTAAATAAATAAATTAAACTAATAGTCTATTTAAATAAATAACATTTATTCTATAATAGGGATAAGCCTCCCTAGAGATCAACGACTTTCCAGATAATATAGATTTCAACATTAATCATAAAAGAACCTGTGAGTTAATAGTTACCGTACAATTCAATCCTTCCACCATACAATGTCCCAATTAAATATAAGACATGGATTTACTGTCAAGTCTTAATTTATTTAATCATATGTATTTCGATTAGAAAATCCACAACTCCAAATAATGCAAATTAGAAACCTCTTTCTAATTTCATTCTACCTTGGCCAAGGATTCCTGGGTTGTCATTTAACGAATCACATAGGACATATCTCCTCTTTTACTAGAGGTGGTAGATTCTTTATTGATCATTCATTATCTCCATATGTAACTCATTATACCCAAGCATACCCTATATATGCCTTAAAAAGCCTTAAGGAATTAGTCAAAGTATAATTTGTTACATACAAGATACTATGATGATCTCAAGTCCAAGGATCACTTGTACTACTATCACATAAGGAATTCCTATTGACAGGCGAGTAAAACTCCATTAGGTATTTCATAGCGAGTCACGTTCAGTGAACTTATTCTCCAATAAGTACCTGCATACTTTCTTTAGTGTCTCCACACAAATGACCATGAGATCAGTCATCCTCATCTAATGAGCAAGCAACATATGTACCAATCTATCCGGATTTACTAATCTCTATTTTAGTAATCCCACAATTGGGAACTAGTTTAGTTTTTAAGCTTTCTAAGAATTTAGATCTCATTATCATGATCTCATCATGATTCTAAAAGCATTGCTTAAAACTATGGGTTATTTACATATTATAAAAACTAGCACCATGTAGATAATTATATGCCTTAAACGAATATTTTATTAATAAATAAATAAGATTGTTTACAAAGTATGTGCTTTATCATCATACATGATTGGCTTGTATGCACACTACTATCACAGTATGCTGGGATGAGGTGGGTGAAGCAACATTGCTGGGACCGGAGTTAGTACGTATGACTACGGAAAAGATTCAAATGATCCGACAACGTATACAAACTACACAAGATCGACAAAAGAGTTATGCTGATCCTCATCGAAGAGACGTGGAGTTTAATATCGGAGATCATGTATTATTACGTGTTACTCTATGGAAAGGAGTTACGAGATTCAAAAAGAGAGGAAAGCTCAACCCCCGATTCATTGCTATATTTGAAATCCTTGACCGAGTAGAAAATGTGGCCTATAGACTCGCCTTACCTCCAAGCATGCCTCGTGTTCATAACATTTTTCATATATCTGTGCTTCGTAAATATGTGAAAGATCCAAACCACATCATTGATTTAGAACCAGACGAGATAGCCGAAGATTTAACATACGAGGAGGTACCTGTTAAGATCTTGGATAGGAAGGAACATATCCTACGCTCAAAGGTTATACCTCAAGTTAAAGTTTTGTGGAGGAACCATGATATCGAGGAAATGAATTGGGAGTTAGAATCGGAAATGAAAGTGAGGTATCTTCACCTTTTCGATATACCAGGTACGTACGTCAATTTTGAGGATGAAATTTTATAAGGAGGGGAGGTTGTAAGACCCCAAATTTTATGAATAAGATTTAATTTTCTTTATATATTATTTTGAAATAGTAAGGTGTTGATTTGCGAAATGTGATAAGTTATGGGTGAAATGTGCAAAGTTTACAAAGTAAGCAAGTGGTTATAAAATATTCGTTGTGTCGGGAAATATTCGTTTGGTCGAGGAATATTCTTTTTGTCGGAGAATATTCGTACGACGGCGCAGTCATTGTTGGACCCCACAACAGAATGAATGTCGGATATATAAAGCGACAGAAGTAACCTTTTTATAAAAATAACAGCAAAACTATTATCGTTAGTACTGTTGAAATACCCGGTGGTTAAAATACAATAATACGCGGTGTTCATGGTAGCACACGGTATTGTACAGTATTTCGAAATTAGTTATTCTTACGTAGGAAGGCACTTACTCAATTATTATTACAGTAATTACTGTCCAATATTTTATATTATTGATTCAATAATTGTATAATATTTTATTGGTTCAATATTTGCTACGTTGTTATTTTATATCCATAGGTGCTACTTTGCTATTTTATATTATTGATTTAATAATTGTCATTGCACATTATTTCAAATTATCAAATCAATAATTCATATTATTTGAATAATATTATTAGATAGCATTATTGGCAATGTCTAAGGATGTTCTGTCTAGGAAAGGGGTTAATTAATTGCGCGTCAGTAAGGAAAAATCCTTATCGGAAGGCCCCCTCTTTCCTAGGAACGACCTGGTTGTCAATATTGTAGTTCTGTAATATTATTTGTGAATAATTAATTTTTGATATATATGATAAGGAATTATTTATTCAATGTGGATTTAAACGGAGAAATTTTTAACATGTGACATTTGTTGAAAGTTGGTATTTTATCTTGTCCGATAAAATAATTCATTCAAATATATTATTATAATAATACATTATAGTAGTATGATGTGATTATATAATAGTATGATTTTTATAATTTGAATGGTAACATTATTATAGTAAATTCATGGTATAAAAGTTAAACGAGGTGGAAGAGTCCAAATTGAATTTGAACTCTTATGATGCAAACGATGATGTCATCGGAGCGATGAGGTAAGCAATGATGTCATCGGAGCGATGAGGTAAGCAATGATGTCATCGGAGCGATGAGGTAAGCAATGATGTCATAGATCGATGATGTAAGCAACGTGTCATAAATTATGGCGAAAAAACTATTTTACCCTTACTCTCCCGAGCCTATAAATAGAAGCTCATTTCTTCATTATTTCTCACCAATTCACTAAAGCTATAGAGAGAAAAAGTATAGAGAGAATAAAAGAGAAAGAAGAAGAGTATTCTGCTATTACGCTAGTAAAGTCTCTAAATTTTAAGGTAAGGGGTTTTATTTCTTTCGTATTCATGAAGAGAGTTATTTTCTTTCAATACTCGTAAGGATTGTTATTCCATTCTTTATTATTCTAGTTGGAATAATCCTGTCTACGCGGACTACCGCATGCATGGTGAAATCCTGTTGTTATTCTATTCTTTATTATTCTGTTGGAATAACCTGTCTACGCGGACTACTGCATGCATGGTGAAATCCTGTTGTTATTCTATTCTTTATTATTTTGTGGAAATAACATGTCTACGCGGACTACCGCATGCCTGATGGAATAACCTTCGTATTCAGTTGTTATTAAATTGTGGAAATAATATGTCTGAGCAGACTACCGCTAGACGGGTGAAAATTCAATTGCAGTTTCGTATATTGTTTCATTTCAGATTCCTAACTCTAAACTTACTACGGTAAGTATTGCTTCTATAATTCCTGAAATGATCAGATATTACTTGAGTTTTGCATTTCATCTAATATTATTTCACTGTAATATTGGTCTAAACTTTCTTGTGAAAATTTTATCTTTTCATGTCGAGTTAATATTTACGGTAAAAAAAATATTTTTTTTTCTTCCAAATCATCTTTGATTGGATCCAGGTTTTGATCTTTATTCTTGAGCTCTTGATAAATTCTCTAATATTTATCCTTTATCTCACTAGATCCGTTATTCGTATTATTTATTTTCATCATCCTCAGTTCTAAATGGTGATATTATTGAATATCTTTGGTCTGTAGTGCAAAGATGTATAATTATGTGATGAATATCTTTGGCCTGTAGTGCAAAGATGAATGATTACCTGATGAATATCTTTGGTCCGTAGTGCAAAGATGGACAGGTGTTAAGATGAACATGACCAACTGATGATACAAATGAATATCTTTGGCTCGTAGTGCAAAGATGGATATTTGATTCGAGATGTATATTGATTGATGTTACAGGGATAAAATATTGGCGACGGACTTTTAAATCAAAGAAGATAGTAGACATCATTCTCTACTTAACACTTCTAATGAATTGTTATTTCCGCTGCGAATATTGATCTAAAAATTATTGTCCATAATATTTTATCTGATTTATTGAATGCTAACGATAATTTGTTTTTTATTATCTTAGTCATAATATTCTTTACTAGGCTAGTTGAGCTCACCCTTTTCTTCCATTGTTCTCTTTAGGAAATAAGAATATCGCGGGTACTAGTCGGAGAATGGAGTGATGGTCCAATTTAGAGCTGTAGAAGTCCTCACTATTTTTTTTATTTAAAATAGTGTGATAATAAATGTAATAGAGACTTAGTTTGAATGTTAATATTTTCTACATGTCTCATTGACACTCACAGTTGTGTGGTCGTATTTTGCACGACCGTGTGATATGAAAGATGGTATTTGAATTTTGTTGAGTGTATTTGGCCACTCAAAATGGGTTGAGTATTGATCCTATTTTGGGGGCATCACAATGAGCTACTCCTGTACGGAGGTTTGATTGATGAATCTTTCGTTTAGCGATGTCTAGTATAGTTTTATGTTTTAATGCAGTATATTCATTATGCAGGCTGTTTATTTGATTTTTTGTGAGCCTAAGAGCTATAGGATCTACGATTTTACCAATAGATCTATATTCGGTTCCCATAATGGACCTGGTTTAGTTTTTACAACTAGCTTGCAAAATTTGTACTCGTAAATATAGGACCTTAAAACGGTTATCCAGATTTAAGGTCCCAAAATAATGAAAATCTTGTGTGTGGAGTTCGGGCATTTTTGGATGGATTTCATGGCCATAAGGAGCCCGACACTTATATATATATATATATATATATATATATATATATTATTTTGTCGAAGATGCTTCGCAGCTCGAGAATAAAAATTAAAATGAGCCGAATATAGAATAAAATGGAAGTATCAAAGGGCTTCAATTCTAATGCGAACGAAAGGTTTTGAAAACAAATTTTCTAAACATTATTTTTACATTATTTCTTAAATTGGACTTTTCAATAAATCAAACCCTTCCTATAAAGGTCCAACGAAGCACATAACTACTTCCAAATAAAACACTTAGGCCCAATTAACTACAATACACACACACACATACAATATAATTATGGAATGAAAAGCACGGTAACTGTGTTTTGCGGAAGTCGAGGGGTGCCTAACACCTTCCCCCCGCTTAAGAAAACCCTTGAACTCTACGAATCATAGTTTCCAAGACCAATTAAACAGAGTCCAATATTGGGCCATATTGTGAAGTCTTTCAAAACTTTGTTGAGTTGGTACAAATCGTCAACATTTTATGTCGGCCTCTTCCTAAAAATATCACCCTTTAAACAATACAAATGACCACATAGAAATATAAAAGTGTAAGAACCAAACACCTAGGAAGAGGGGATTTAAATCATTCCCAGCGTCGACAGGGTTATCTAGAGGAAAAATATGCGACGGAGCAAAACTTTGCCTCATTCAAGGTACAGAGGAACCAATTAGCGGACCTGATCATATACCAACACCATGTGACTCGACATCTGATTGACCAAGTCCTACGAGGGAAAATCCATACCCCATCCCCTTAGGTTGTCCCAATTCTAAGAAGAGATCAGATTCGTCTCCAAGAACAGAACAGATGGACAGAAAAGATAGCAAGGGAAGATAGTGAAAAAAAATAGCAAGGGAAGCTTGATTTCACTCTCGTCTGGAATTTGCGGCCAAAGGAAAGTTTACCCCACTAGGGCAGTCTAGGGAAGAAATCATGTGAATGATAATCTATGAGGGAAAGATCACGGAGTTCTCACCACCACCAAACCC
This sequence comes from Panax stipuleanatus, assembly GCA_020205555.1. Lineage (NCBI taxonomy): Eukaryota > Viridiplantae > Streptophyta > Magnoliopsida > Apiales > Araliaceae > Panax > Panax stipuleanatus. The sequence goes on from CM035125.1 coordinate 30,004,468, forward strand.
TCGATCGAAGTGCTTTGACCCTATTAAACCTACCTTTATCACTAAAACGCTCCTGGACATGCCACTAAGGAATGTTGGGCCCTACGTCATCCAATTCAGAATCTGATCGAATCAGGAGAGCTGGAAATGATAAGGGGCCGAGATTTTCCCTTATGAAGAGATATTATACTCTCAAAGGGTGAAAGGTTCAAAAGAAATGGTGGCAGTTATCACTAGCATAGAAGGAACTTCCACAATACCTATAGCCATATGAGAAATGTCCAATAGGGGAGATGGAACTCTATTGGAACTAGATGCGCTAATACCGATGATGTTGACCCCTTGGTCGTAGATCTCTATTTGTAGTCTAAAAAAGGTTTCTTGGAATTACGGAGAAGGTTTGGAGACCGATTATACTGCGGTCTTGCCAAAGGATAACCCGTTATGCCTTCCAGGGCAGGTTATGAAGCCAATATCTAAAACCAGGGGAAAGGTGCCGCTAAGGAAGATTGTGGATTTCCTTAACAAGGTGGGACATAACTACACAAGAGCGGTGAAGCAGCTGAAAGAGGCACCACCCCAAATCTATATCCTAGACCTTGTGCTAGCTTTCAAAGATCACCGCCAGATTCTGATCCAAGTGTTGGAGGAGGCTTACTTGCACAAAACCATTGATACTGAGAAGTTACAGCATCTGATTAGCCACGTACTGGAGAGTAGCATGATATCTTTGAAAGTAGTGTGCATACAAGCCAATCATGTTTGATGATAAAGCATATACTTTGTAACAATCTAATTCATTTATTAATAAAAGTATTATTTAATTAAAGGCATTTATTTATCTAAATGGTGCTATTTTTATAATATGTGATAAACCCATAGTTTTAAGCAATGCTTTTTGAATCATGATGATGATCATGCTAATTAGATCTAAATTCATGGATAACTTAAAAACTAAAATTGTTCCCAATCGTTGGATTACTAAAAAGGGAATTAGTGATTCCGGATAGATTGCTACATACGTTTCTTTATCATTGGATGAGGATGATTGATCTCATAATCATTTGTGTGGAGACACTAAAGCAAGTATGTAGGTGCTTATTGGAGTATAAGTTCACTGAACGTGGCTCGCTAAGGAATACCTAATGGAGTTTTACTTACCTGTCAATAGGAATTCCTAATGTGATAGTAGTACAAGTGATCCTTAGACTTGAGATCTTCTTTGTATCTTGTGTATAATGAATTATACTTTGACATATCCCTTACGACCCTTAGGGAATATCAAAGGGTATGTTTGGATGTAATAAGTTATATATGGAGATAATGAATGATCAATAAAGACTCTACCACTTCTAGTAAAAGAAGAGATATGTCCTATGTGATTCGATAAATGACAACCCAGGAATTCTTGGCCAAGGTGGAATGAAATTAGAAAGGAGTTTCTAATTTGCATTATTTAGAGTTGTGCATTTGAGAATCGAAATACATATAATTAAATAAAATAAGACTTGACCGTAATTTCATATCTTATATTTAATTGGGACATTGCATGGTGACAGGATTGAATTATACTGTAACTATTAACTCAAGGGTTCATTTATGATTAATTTTGAAATCTATATTATTTGGAAAGTCGTTGATCTCTATAGAGGCTTATCCCTATTGTAGAATAAATATTATTTATTTAAATAGATTATTAGTTTAATTTATTTATTTAAATAAGATTAGAATTGTTCTAATTGATTTATTCACAACCGGTTTAATATGGAGAACCTAAATGGGTCACACCATAAAAGGAAGAATAATTATTTAAGAAGATAATGACATAATCGTAATAATATGTTAAGTATAATTAATTTAATCTATGGTTATAGAATAAATTAAATAGCTTAATATTTATTATTTAATATTTTGAAAATATTAAATATAAATTAATAAGAGGAGTCTTATTAATATTATTACAATTATTATTATTTTAAAATCTAAAGGAGTTTAGGAATTAATTTAATATTAGTACTCTCATTTATTCCTAATAAGATTAGGAGGCAAATTAATTAAAGGAGTTTAATTAATTAATCCCAATGTGTTGGGAAGCCTAATTAATTAAATGGGTTTAATTAATTAAATGAAATCCTATTTCAAATAGGATTAGAAGGGTTGACCAATATATATATAGGAGGAGTCTTATGTTAGATATCAGTTGAAGCAATTCCAATAGTTGGAGAGTACACCTTTTTTTATAGAGAATAGAAAACTAGGGTATAGCCAACCACCATCCTTTCTGAACAATTCCTCTTCCTTGGTGGATCACCTCAAGAGTCCAAACACTTGGGTGGCTAACGTTGATCAAAGGAGAGAATCAATCCCAGATATTCAAAGAGATCACGAAGAACAAGGAGTTGAACTCGTATATGTAGAAGCTTAGTTCTACAAGGGTATGAATCTAATCTCCTTCTATTTCTTTTTAATTAATAACTGTGCATAAAGGATGATCATGGTAATTGGTTTGTGGAAATTTTTTAAACTTTAATATACCATGCTTTCGCTAATTTTGCAATTTGATTACGCCCACGATTTCATACAAACCTAACAGTGGCGTCAGAGCCAAACCTTTATGCGAGTTATTAATTGTTTAGATTTGATATATAAACTTATATATGTTTTGAACAATTTAATTAGGGATAATAGTTAGCTAGGAATTTATTTTTTGGAGAAAAACTGGATAATTCGTGAGCTAGGAAAACAAACACTGCCCAGCGGCGTTGCAGCGCCAGTCACAGGCCTTGCAGCAGTACCGCAGCACCGACTCCGAGTCCCTGATGGTGACGTGGCATTGCAGTGCCTGATGCCAGTAATCCAACAGCGCCGCAAGGCCGGGCCCATATCTTTGGTGCTGACGTGGCACTGTAGTGCCTAAAGCCAGAACATCAGTAGCGCTGCAGCGCCAGCCAGCTACCTCTATTTTTGGTGATGTGGCGCGGCAGCGCCGTATGCTAGTTCAGTAGCACCGCTGCAGCGCCACCCTACTAGAAATAAAAATTTATTTTATTTTATTTTAAAATTAAGATAAAAGGTTTCTTTTAATTAAAAATTAAAAATATATTTTTTTCCTATAATTCAAGATTAATTGTGACACCCCAAATTCGGACCGCCACAGAGTCTCGAATTCGGTTTGTCAGGTTCTACAATACTAACATAAGGATACGACTAAATATCATATCGCACAGCGGAATAACACAATACTACGAATAGATTACATTTATTTAATATAATCATTCACGTCCCAAGGTTTCGTAACTTAAACATCGATTACATAGCTTAACATATCTTAAGCATATATAAACTTAACTAGTACATAATAGAATAAGGTCCTATTATAAACATAAAGTTCTACATAGATAAAAGCTATTTCATAGCCTTTCCCTTGCCCATATCGACGCCCGAAGGTCCACTCTGCTCTGCCCTAACAGAAATATTTTTAGGGAAAAGCAAGAATGAGCAACAAGTTTGCTCAACAAGTAATATAGCAATAAGGGTGAGTAATATAGTTTTTGAATCCAAAAGGGGTATATCAATAAGGATAGTTCAAGTATAATATGAAGTGTCGATAGTTCTCAACAACAGTCGCTAAGGACAAAAGGATATCAATAAGATTCAATACTAAATCAATTTAAGATTTCAAAACAATAAATGCTGAGCAGTCACTAAGGACTATGAACTTTTACTATAATTAACAGAAATAGGTGAACAACCCTTTTATAGGGAAATCGTTATTTGTCGGGAGACCGACGTGCGCACTTGAGTACAATTGAATATTATGCATAATGTAGGGTACTTTGGGCTAATCACCTATTGTACTCTAAGATTGTCGAAGTCACTCATCATCTTCTACTCTACGATGGTCGAGTCCACCCTACGATTGGTGAGTGAGCTCTATAATTTCATTCTACGACTAACGGGCGAGCTCTACGATTGGAGTGAAACCACTCTACGATCGTAGAATTCACTCTACGATACTGAGACTAAGTCATGCATTTAAATTCTATTTTTCAAAAGAAGTCTTTGACTGACTGAGCTAAGGTCATACTCATTTTATCTAAGCAGACTTAACAACATGGTTTGGTCTGGAACACTAGGTTCCTGGTTTAATGGGTCAAAAGAAAAAAAGTTTTGCAACAGGTCTTGGAAGTCTAAGGTCTGATATAGAGACCAATCTTGGACTGTCACTCTACGGCCTCTGAGACTTGGTTTCATTTACACTTTTCAAAATACAGCCAGGCTTGACTTAACAAGGTCATGGATAGCAAGTTTAAGCCACTAGGTCGACAGACAGTCATGGCTGTCTTTGTAGAATCGTCACTACACATGACGAGGCCAATATGCTTCATATGTCTTATGGGTCTATGGTCAAAGTTGATAGTCCGAACGCAACATAGATACAAAGCACTTGTGCTCATACCAGCTTTTGTTCTTTTTTCAAAGTTAACACAGCAAGGTGTCATTGGTTTTGGTCTTGATTATTAAGTTAAGTGGTTAACACATTTTATCATATATTTAAAATGCAGTGTCCTTCAACAGTCACCTTATAACTTCGGAGTCCACCATGATTCCAACACATAACCCCCCACAACCAAGCATGCATAATTATACTATAACATATTCGTACTTAATATAAATTAAAGACTTATAGTTAGATGTTTATACCTTCTTAAAGTAAACACGGGTAAGCTGTTGACTTTTTAAGCTTTTATAGCTACCGAACAGTAGTGTTCGTCTCGGACTCTCTCTTGTCTCTCAAACCCTTTTCTCTCTTGTATTGGCACTCAGCAGATGAAGCAACTCTGGACATGAGTTGGGAGCTTCTATTTATAGTAAAACTATTACCTAGATGCTGGGTATTACTTAGGTGGTCGGACAGGTCCATAACTGAATTACCCGCTGGTTAAGTGGGATTAAGTAGAAAGTTCTACATACCCGTCATTCAGCCACACCAACAGTACTCGTTACTAGCTAACTTGTTAAGCAACATGGTATAATAGGCCATTGGCTTAGTTCAGTTGGCAGTACTATTATTATTATAATACTACCTTTTATTATTCTGCAGATTGGACCTCCAATCCGGGTCAACTTGTTGGGCTTCCTATTCTTGGGCTTGCTGCTCTTATTCCCTTCGAGTTTGCCATCAATCCATGACTTTGCACAATATTGTGAGGTTCCAACAGCCTGCTCACAACATTTATTAAGGGGCCTAATAACATTAATTGGATGGACTCAATTCCCAGCTACTACTCAAAGCAACCCATTGGTCTACACAATCTGATTATTATCTATGACTCACAATTGGATTTAGTGCTATCATACTTAGCAACATTTAATACATACTAAATCTTATATGCGGTTCATCTATTAACACCAATATGTTATCACTTAATACCAACCTGCTATTAATAACACCATTCTTTATATATCAATTAACACTCGAATATTCCACACAAGGCTACATTACCCAAGCGTGATTAATACACAATCCAGCTGGTCATACACTAAAGGTAATAACACATTTAATTTATTTAATCTTAATATATAGTTCTCATGTATTGTATAGTCACACTTAAGTGTCACATTGCACTTTCCCTTTTTAAATAGAATGTATTCACTTTATATTATATGATTAATATCCCATAACACAATTAATTGAATAAATATAAATCTTGTTATACTTATTATTAAGCTACTCGTTAACGTATTATTCTCCCCAATAACAATTAATTGACCTTAATAACTACTCATTAATAGGTTATTACGATTAGTCAACAATATAATATTAGTTAATCAAGTAATCTCCGATCTTATTAATGTGCGTAATCAGCACATAATAATTCATGTATGCAGAAATTAGATTGCATGTTTTGCTACCGGCACAGATGCGCTGGTTTACTATACAAAAGTGGCGCAGCTGCGCCACTCTAGGGAAAGTTATTCTGATTTGCTTACTTTATTGTTTTGATTAATAACATTCATAGCTTATCACCTTGCCACACTAGGCAATTCATATAAGCATTCCGTTAAGCTTTTCATCACTTTCATTCTCGTGCTACGCAAGACATTCTACGGGTTTATTGTAACCTCCACATTCTCTTAATTATTATAAATTCAATTTGAAGTAGCTGAGTTAACTCATCTCATAACACATAATCATTTAAATTCAAATAAATATTCATTTCCATTAATATCAATATAAATCTTTCTTCAAGGAAATTCTCGGGTATTACATTAATAAAACAGTTTATTGAATTTGGAATTGGATAAAAAAAGATATTTTTTTTAATTAGAATTGGATTTCATGCTAACTAATTATAGTTGGAATTGGATTCCATGATAATTAATTGGAGTTGAAATTGAATTCCATGTTTCCTAAAATAAAGGAGTTTATTTGTGATTAGGAAAGAGGATTCCATGTTTTCTTAAATAAAAGAGATTATTTAGATATGAAATAGAATTTCATATTAATCAAAATAAAGGAGTTTATTTTGATAAGTAATTGGATTCCACATATTTTGTTCCTCCCAAAAACGTTTTAAAAAGGTTATAATAAAGGAGTTTATTTTTAACTTGGAATTGGATTCTATATTAATTAAAATAAAGAAGTTTATTTTGATTAAATAATTTGAGTTTATTTTTATTCAAAAATGGATAAATTAAAATAAAAGGTTTATTTTGATTTAAATTTGGATTAAAATAAAAAAGTTTATTTTAATTTAGAATTGAATTTTATGCTAACTAAAATTTCCCATTAAATCGATATAAATGTATATATTAAATGTTTATTATTCATGAGATGAATGTTTTATTTATTGATGCATATGTTGAGGTGTATGATAATAAATGGGGTTGATTATGGACTATTAACCAATGTGATTGGATTTTATTTTAGTTAGATGCTTAAATGTTTGGGTTTTATAAATGTGGTCTGCGTACCTCGTCTTTTCTAGTTTTTTTTTAATGTAAATTCTATCTCCCTCCTATGTACTTCCCCTTGACTGCTGATCAAGGTTTCTATTTATAATAAATAATTTTTGTAATAAGAATAGTTAGAATTAAATTTTAAAGAATTAGAGACCAATGAGCAAGGAGCGTGTGAAGACCAGTTTGTAATGGAGCCCGGGATTTAAATGTAATAGTTACGTTTAAATTTAATTATTGCACTCATAGGTTTGACCTTTTACTTAACTTGGTGGCTCTAGTGAACATAACTAGAATAAAAGTACATAATCAATCCAGGTAGAATATTGTATTCTATATGTGCATGTTAAGTATTATATATATTATATTATATACAAACATGCTTCGCATGTTTTAATAAAATGACGCGTATTATATATATATATATATATATATATATATATGTGTGTGTGTGTGTGTGTGTGTGTGTGTGTGTGTGTGTGTGTGTGTGTGTGTGTGTGTGTGTGCATTTGCGCTTAACAAGATGAGACTAATAATAACAAACCCCTCAAAAAAATTATATTAACTCTAAAGCGTTCAAAGATATTTGGAATATCGAACGTCGCCTTCTAGCATGATAAATTAATAGAGTATTAAATATTTAATATGAGTTTGTTGTGCACACACAAGGCAAGTTTTAAGTATTTAATATGTTAATTTATTCACATTTGATGATTATAAAGAAAATTGAACAACACTGTTTTGTTGTGCTACACACAAGGACAATATTTTTCTTTTTTGAATATATGGAAGTGCTAAGTTGGACTTAACTTAAATCATTTTAGTTCGGATGTGCACACACTTGACCATTATGATCTAAGAGGTAAAATACAAGGAGTTACATGTTGTTTCAATTGACAAGAGTTGTCTACCTATTTACTTATATATAGTTTGTTGTGCACACACAAGGCTATATACATTTGAAATAGGATCCTTATTCTCACTAACAAATCTTTAATTAGATTTTGCCGAGCTATATAAGTGAGGGTAATATAGTTTGCAAAAAATAGTGGGAGATACTAATTTAAAATAAGACTTAATTTATCTTGGTAATTAATAAAATAATGTATGCTATAATATTGTTAATTACAAATTTATTTACAAAAGTTTACAATGTCTAAATTAATATCACTGCATAGCATATTTGATGCTATTTAACTGGACCGAATTAAACGGATTGGTTAAAGAATTTGAGAATAGTTCTCAAGGCTGAAAAGCTATCTTATGTCCTTAATACGCCTATCCCTGCAATAGTTGCAGACAATGCCTCTGAGGAAGAGATTGCTACTTTTAAAAAGTAGCAAGATGATGCACAGTTGGCTTAATGCATCATACTCGTATCCATGAGTAACAGCTTCAGCGTCAGCATGAAATTATGGATGCTCCTACTATATTCCTACACTTCAAAGTGTTGAATGGTTAGGAAAGTAGGACTAATAGATATCAGATATCTAAGGAGCCCTTTCGATCTACAATAACCGATGACACTAAAGTAAAGACACATGTCCTTAAGATGATCAATCTGATTGAACAAATAGGACAACTAGATTTTGTCATGAATGGAAAATTGAGCCAAGATTTGATCTTGCACTCACTCCCGGACTCATTCTCATAATTATTGTGAATTTTCAGATGTACAAGCTAGATGTCAGCCTCGCTGACTTGCTTAAACATGTTAAAAAACTGTTGAGAGTCGCTTTCCAACCAAGAAAAACCAAGTCTTACTGGTAGGAGCCAAATGATCTTCTAAAAAGAAGAACGATTCAAAAAAGGTAAATAGAAAGGCAAATACAAATGATAATAAGAACAAAACTGATACGGATAGCAAATGAGTTTGCTTCCACTACAATAAGCATGAACACTAGAATAGAAACTGCGAGAAATATCTTGTAGAGGCTAACCAGAAGAAGCTTAGTGAAGCTTCGGTTACAAATACAGGTTTGTCAATGATTGAAATAAATTATTCAGTAAGTAAAGTTTCTACTTGGGTATTGGATACCGACTATGGTTCTCATCAATACAGATTTATGAAGGGGCCGAGCAGAAGTAGAAAGCTAAACAAGGGAAGTCTTCCTGCGTGTGGGAATGGTGCAAAGGTTAGTCCATTAAATGCAGGAACTTATTGTTTACCGACGCCTACGGGCAAGTCCATTAGTTTAAATAATTAACAAATTACTAAGTGGATTTTACATACTTGACTTACATGAAAAATAATTTTAAATTGAACAAACTAGTAAAACAAAAGGAGATGATCATTCAAAGAGTTGAATAGTTGTATTTGGTGAAATACGAGTCTGAATCATTTGAAAGGTTCAAAGAATTTATAAATAAAACTAGTTAGCAAGGTATATTGATTCTTCGATTGGATCGAGGAATAAATACTTGTGCAATAAGTTTTAAGATTATCTTAAATATGTTTTCTTAAAAATGGATGCTTTCTGAAACACAATAATTGATTGGTGTATCTAAAAGGAAAAATAATACCTTGTTGGACGTGGTGCGGTCCATAATAATTTACTGACATTCCAGTATCCTTCTAAGGTAATGCCCTGGAAACGGCTGCATATCTACAAAATAAGGTAACCTAAAAATTCGTCCTCAAGACTTCATACGAGTTATGGACAGGGAGGATTCTTAATCTTAAGTATGTTAAGATAAATGGTTGTCCAGCTTATGTGAAAAGGTTTCAAATGGATAAGTTTAGGACAAGATTTGACAAATACAGATTTGTGGGATATCCTAAAGTAAGTTTAGGGTATATGTTCTATAATCTTATAGAACAAAAGGTGTTTGTTGAGAAACACGCTGCCTTCTAAGATAAAGATGTTTATAATTGAAGGGCTAGTGGGAGAATAATAGATATTAAAGAAGTTCAAGAACTAGAAATCACTATTAGTCAAAAGGAGAAACCTGTAGTTAGACCTATTGTACCACAACCGAATCGTAAATCTGGAATACTACCGAAGATACCTGGGAGATATGTACGATAAGGCTAAGAGTTGTAGACACTCAGAGAAATGGTAGATGACCATAAAATCTAAAATAGATCTTTTAAGCAATGCTCAAGACCATTCGAATTTTACTTACGATTATAGCTCAGTATTACTAAATTTGACAAATAGACATGGAGACGCCTTTCCTCAAATATATATTATTAGAGGAGAATGTATGTATGATATAGCCAGATGAATCTGCTTCAATGGTTGAAGCAAATCATCTATATGAGCTACACCAATCCATTTATGGATTGAAGCAAGCTTCTCAAAGATGGAACATTCATTTTGATGAGATAATCAAAAGAGTTTGATTTTATTAAAAATGAGAATGAACCTAGTGTGTACGAAAGGGTCAGTGGGAGCGCTGTGACATAACTAAGTATTATATGTTGATATACTACTGATAAGGAATGATATACCAATGCTATAATCAGTAAAGATAAAGTTGTCTAAACATTACTCTATGAATGATTTGGGTAGAACATCCTAAATTGGGGATATAAATCTATATAGATATATTTAAAAGGATGCTCGGCTTAACCCAAGCACCGTATATTCATTTAATGTTAAAGGTGTTTAGCATGACAAACTCCAAAATATGTCTCATGATGATGAGCCATGGAGTGTATCTCTCTAAAATTGACCTCAATAAAAGGGAGATCGCATGAGTAACTATCATGTATACAATGAAATGTACGAGACTTGATGTTTATCAGTCATATTCTGGTTAAGATCACTTTAAGACAATGATAAACATCTTAAAGTACTTAACCGACACTAAGGATGTAATCATGATTCATAATGGGTCTGAATTAAACTAGAGAACCAAACAGACTTAAGTTTTTAGACTGACCAAGACGACAGCAAATCTACTTTAGGGTAAGTCGTTACCTTGAAAGGTGGTGCAGTGAATTGTAATGGTTCCAAACAGCAAAGAGTTATTGGTTTAGTGATAAAGACAAAGTATATAGTTGTAAATGAAGCTGCAAATTGATGTTTCGGATGAAAAGTTCATTACAAAACTAGGAATAGTACCAAGTCTCATCTTGAATCCAAACATGTGTTGCGGCACTTTTATTTGATTAAAGTAATCATTAAAAGAGGAGAAGTCACTATAGAGATAGTGAACTCTCAAAAATAACATTGCATATCCATTTACTGAAGCTATCCAACAGTAGGATGATCGTCACTTAAAGAAGAAGGGTATGACATACCATGACGATTGGCTTTAGTGCAAGTGGGGGATTTAAAGTAGTATGCATACAAGAAAATCATGTTTGAGGATAAAGCATATACTTTGTAACAATCTTATTCATTTATTAATAAAAGTATTATTTAATTAAAGGCATTTATTTATCTACATGGTGCTATTTTTATAATATGTGATAAACCCATCGTTTTAAGCAATGCTTTTTGAATAATGATGATGATCATGCTAATAAGATCTAAATTCATGGATAGCTTAAAAACTAAAATTGTTCCCAATCGTTCGATTACTAAAAAGGAGATTAGTGAATTCGGATAGATTGGTACATACGTTGCTTTATCATTGGATGAGGATGATTGATCTCATGATCATTTGTGTGGAGACACTAAAGCAAGTATGTAAGTGCTTATTGGAGAATAAGTTCACTGAACGTGGCTCGCTAAGGAATACCTAATGGAGTTTTACTTGCCTGTCAATAGGAATTCCTAATGTGATAGTAGTACAAATGATCCTTAGACTTGAGATCATCATTGTATCTTGTGTATAATGAATTATACTTTGACATGTCACTTAAGACCCTTAGGGTATATCAAAGGGTATGTTTGGGTGTAATAAGTTATATATGGAGATAATGAATGATTAATAAAGACTCTACCACTTCTAGTAAAAGAAAAGATATGTCCTATGTGATTCAATAAATGACAACCCAGGAATTCTTGGCCAATGTGGAATGAAATTATAAAGGAGTTTGTAATTTGCATTATTTGGAGTTGTGCATTTCAGAATCGAAATATATATAAGTAAATAAAATAAGACCTAACCGTAATTTCATGTCTTATATTTAATTTGGACATTGTATGGTGGAAGGATTGAATTATACGGTAACTATTAACTCAATGGTTCATTTATGATTAATGTTGAAGTCTATATTATGTGGAAAGTCGTTGATCGTTATAGAGGCTTATCCCTGTTGTAGAATAAATATTATTTATTTAAATAGATTATTAGTTTAATTTATTTATTTAAATAAGATTAGAATTATTTTAATTGATTTATTCACAATCGATTTAATATGAAAAACCTAAAGGGTCACACCATAAAAGGAAGAATAATTATTTAAGAAGGTAATGACATAATCGTAATAATATGTTAAGTGTAATTAATTTAATCTTTGGTGATAGAATAAATTAAATAGCTTAATATTTATTATTTAATATTTTGAAAATATTAAATATAAATTAATAAGAGGATTCTTATTAATATCATTACAATTATTATTATTTTAATTTATAAAGGAGTTTAGGAATTAATTTAATATTAATACTTTCATTTATTCCTAATAAGATTAGTAGAAAAATTAATTAAAGGAGTTTAATTAATTAATCCCAATGTGTTGGGAAGCCTAATTAATTAAATGAGTTTAAGTAATTAAATAAAACCCTATTTCTAGTATGATTAGAAGGGTTGACCAATATCTATATAAAATGAGTCTTATGTTAGTTTTTTATAGATAATAAAAATTAGGGTTAAGCCAACCACTGGTAGCTGTCGTTTAGCACTACAACATTTACCTTACTTCTATTCCACTAACTCAAGAATTAGTATAGTAATAAACAAGGATCGATCCAACGGAGAGCGTTTTCTTTTATATTTATCCAAGTATTTCCTAATGAATTGGGGATTTTTAGTTTGAAAAGTTGAATTAACGAAAGTGAATTTAAAAGAAATATCAATGAGTAAAAAGCATTAATTCTTCAGTTCAATATCGCCTCTTCACAATTACGGATTAACTAAGTGTTTACAATATTTATCTTTCAATGAGATTAACAATCCTAGAAAATCACAATCGCTAATTAAACGAAATTCTCCTTAAGTTTAAATCTAATGCGACGATGACCAACAAAAGATCATAACTATCATATAACCTAGAACTATCAGTCTAGATTTAATACATTAGAGGCATGAAGAATGATAATTAGATTGTTCCAAGCAACAACTACATAATCAGGAATTATTTAACTTTTCTTCTGAAAACCTTAATAATATTCAAAAGCTTGACCACAATCAAATATCATTAATTGCTACTTATGATCAGACAGGCATCATTTGCTTAATATATATCTAAATCTAGCAGATGATATCAATTTACTAATTTAATCCTGCAGAAACCAAATTAGTTAATTGAATAGCATACAAGAGAGTTTATGTAGATAATCAGAATAAATCTCACATACGAAAGAATAAATAAAATAAACTTGATCAAACCATTAATTGTAAATAAGGTTCAACATCCCTTCAAAATTGAATTGAGTAATTTAGCCTGACATTCCTTGATTATCTAAAACTAGGGTTTAAATAGCCTTCAAGAAATCCTAGATCAAAAGATGCTCAAATACTAAGTAAATAACTAATATTTATAGTCTATCAAAACCCTAGTATAATTAGGTAAGTCCAAATCCTATTCCTAATCAACTTCTGCACAAAAAGTCAACAAATCATCTTTTCCCCGTCTGACACGCACGGTCAGTGCTTCGTCCTTCAGCCAAAAGGCGTGCTCAGCGCTTCATATGCAGTGCTTAGTCTCCTTCACGCTCGGTCAGCGCTTGGATTATTACTGCTAAGGCACAATCAGCGCTTGGATGGCAGAAAATAATCCTTCTCCTATATGTAGACCGCGCGGTCCGCGCCTTGCTGCCATCATGCTCTTTTTTTCTGATTTTTTACTCGAATCCAACTCTAACCCTCATACCTGCACAGTAAACATAAAACACCAAAAAACTACAAACAATACTTAAAGACTCACAATATAACAAGCTAAATGAGATTAATCATAGGTTTTCAAGCTACTCATCAAATTCCCACAAACTTGAACCATTGCTTGTCCTCAAGCAAACATGATGATATTAACACTAAAAACAAAGATGAATGTAACTATAGAGATTGAACAATAACCATGATAATTAGATGAATCATATGCCTCAGAGATAAACAACTATTATGACATCAATATCGAATCATGCGTTACCTTAACTTCTCACATCCTCACCTCACAAACATAAGATTTGCATGTTTCTATGTGTGTGTGTCCAACATGACTCCACTAATAACAATTAGCAATACAGATAAATTCATACGCATGCAACTCATCCAAGAACAGATTTGTCATTCAATCATTTCATATACATAAATATGACAGAAATCACATTTTTGAACCAAGCTTTTTGTACCAAGTGAGTGCATTTTAATGCTCCATCTAACTAATTATCTCTTAAGTCTGACTTATGCAATGTTCTACTTCCTTAGGCTTTTCAATGCTACCAGTGTAACTAACTTTCGGCCAATGACTCCCAAACTGAAAGCTTTAAGGCGCTAAGTGTTAAGACATCCCCTAGGGTTTATTTGTTCGAGTAACAAAGGCCACAAAATTGAACTAAGTTAGTTTTTATTCCAGAACTATATTTTTTCTTTTCTGATTTTTCTATCTCTTTTTTTTGATTTTTTCCTTTTCTTTTTTTTTCATTCGAGCCACATTTCCCCCAAACTTATGTATAAGTCAATGTTCAATTCTAATCTATGATCAAATGAATTAATGCCCATATTTTATTTTGAATCAACTTTCTTGTTATTATTGATAATTAGTTAGTGTGCTTGAGATTAGAAAACATAAGACTTATGTTATGAAGTTCCTATGGTCAAAATTAGTTAACTCATGATAATCAATTTAGGCATGCAAGTCATAAATCAAATTCCTCATTGGCTTTCATCATAACTTACAAGGCTTAATTGCTCAATCTACATGCAAACTAACACAAATCCTATATGAATGCAATTTTTATATATATATATATGCATATATGGTAAAACTATAATAAAACTTTATTATATGCAACCTAAATATACTATTAAATTAAATTACCCCCCCTAAACTTATCATTAGTAATGTCCTCATTACGTGAAAATAAAGCAATTTAAGCACGAGGACTTCCCTGTGAGATGAGTCAATGCTCGTCTTGAGGACCTTCATCATCCGAAGGGGGGTACGCAGGTAGGACAAGAGGACTTGGAAGTTGGACTGGTTCATTCTGATTGAAACATGAGAAGGCATCCGCCAACGCCGTGAATGCGCCAATGTTGTATGCATGAATTGAATCTTGGCGTTGAGCAAGCCGGAGCATCTGCTTTGGACTCCTCTTTGTAGAAGTCTTAGATGGTTCCGCTTCTGCCTCATCGGTCATCGCCACGTCCGTGGCTGGCGGTGGTGAGGGTGGAGTTGATGGTGGTATCATGATGTAGCCCTCACCCCGAGGATGTGAACAAGCTCCTGACGATTCTCTGTAGGTGACGATTGTCTTTTGTTCAATGGCCCCATGGGCATCTGAACAGGCTCTGAGGAATCCCACTACACTTCGACCTTCCGACATAAGTCCGTGATCAGAAATCAGTGTAATAGGCCGTCTGTGGTGCCTCCGCGCAATGCCCTGTCAATTGACTCTTGAATACACATGCCGACATCCACTTGTAAGATTTCCACTTTATTAGGCCTTTCAACCCAATGATGTACGATCCCATAGAGGAGGCGAGCCCTTTCTTTTGTGACTTCAGTCTAATGGCGTGTAGGCATGAGCCTAGCACAGATGAAGGTGTACCATGTTTTTCCATACTTGCTTAACTCTAAGTATGGAAACGTGACTTTAATGTATGTCCCAAGCTTGGTTACCCATTGTGTTCCTGCCTTGCATAGGCAAGCAATCATCTCGTCCAAGCTTGGGAGGTTGTCTTTATATCGGACCCTCCATTGGTGTTTCTAACCCAAAATGATCATTGATCGCTGTGTGGTGGAATGAGACTGATTTGCCCCTAACTTGCACAACTCAGCCTTCATGTTCTATGGCATTAGCATAGAATTCTTTTACTACATTTGTCACCACAGGTTGTGGTTGTTCCACCAGATGAAACCATTGTCGTTCCACGATCATCAGAGCCATGTCACCATCCAGGTTAGCATCGGGCTTCAACCCCCGTTCTAGAACAAGCGTCTTTTTGGCAAGCAAGACGTTATAATGCATCGCCGCTGCCTCGCTCACAAACTTTGATGTGTCAAAAGTTACGCGAGCACTAGATGTTGATGTTCTTGGCCTTTTTGATGTCATGATTAGAAATTTGCACACAAGTTTTGACTGTGACAATTTGTCAAGCACTTGGCGTGCACTCTTCTTTTTCCCCCAAATTGACTTTCCTTTATATCACAAGCTTTCTCAAATTTGTAGCAAAAATCCTTGGGTCTTCAGTAACCCATGGTATCCCAATCACAGTTATATAAATATGCTAATAAATTTGACTATGAATGAGATGGATTTTACAAACTAAGATGGAATCAATTTGTTACCTATTTAAGACTTGAATACTTGCCTGTGATTCTTACCTGAATTGTTATGAACAATGATTTGATGTTAGCAATGATGGTTGTACTGCTAGAGATTCTGTTTAATGTGAAGATTGGAAGTTGTGTTATGTACAAGTGAGTAAAAGGGGTTGGAAGAGATATCGAAGAATTTAGCAGAGAGAACTAGATGTTGATTTGGGTGTTTGGCGTAAATGGATGTTGTGGTTTTAGGGTGTAAGTGGGAGAGGAGGTGAAGAGTTAGGGTTGAAATAGAATATGATAATGGAAATTAGCAGTTGAGGAGGAAAAAGAATTGAGCAATGGTGTTGGGGATTGAAGAGCCCGCGTCAACCCTTATTTTAATTCAACGCAGTAGAGAGGCGCGGTCCGCTCGGGACTAATATATGAGGGGGCGCGCTCCGCGCAAGAGGGTTAGTGCTATGGGATATTTTTCTGTCTATACTGCGGCATCACGCCTGACGAAGCGTGCTCCACGCCCGTCCAAAAATAAAATTTCTATCCTCGTGCTGCACAATTAGCGTGGTCAGCCTTATCTGAGGCGCGCTACATGCTTGTCCATTTTTGTTGGCTATTTTGCTCCTTTACTTCTACTTGCCTACATAATTATAGAGCACAGATCAGAATCCTAAGAAGATAAATGTTAGAAAATCAATTAACAACTAATACATGTAAATAAATTAATACTAATAAATTTTTTTATAAAATTATGGGTTGCCTCCGACACAGCTACCATTGTTTAACGTCATTAGCTCGACTGCAATCCATTCAATCATCTGGAAGCCGGATCCATCAGAGTCAACATCTCAACTTCCTCAACCTGACTGCTGTCGAAAAATGGCTCCAACCTATGGCCGTTCACCTTGAACACATTCCTTGTCTTTGGATTCTGTATATCTATAGCACCATGAGGAAACACATTAGTAACAATAAATGGACCCTCCCAATGAGAACGCAACTTACCTGGAAATAATTTCAATAATGAATTATAAAGGAGAACTTTTTGCCCAATAGTGAAATTCTTTCGCAAAATCTTCTTATCATGGAAAGCTTTCGTCTTAGCCTTATACAGTTTAGAACTCTCACATAATTCATCACGCAACTCCTCGAGTTCTTGTAACTGCAACTTCTTATGGACGCCATCTTGATCCAAGTTCATGTTGCACTGTTTGATCGCCCAGATAGCCTTATGCTTTAGCTCCACAGGTAGGCGGCATAGTTTCCCGAACACCAGCCTATAAGGCAACATACCAATTGGAGTTTTGTATGCCATCCTATATACCTATAGTGCATCATCTAATCTAAGACTCCAATCTTTGCTGTTCGGGTTGACTACTTTCTCCAAAATGAATTTTATTTCTCGGTTGGATACCTCAGCTTGGCCATTGTTTTGCGGATGATAGGATGTACAAACCCTGCGAAGAATGTTGTACTTCTTTAACAAAGCTGCTAACACCCTATTACAGAATTGAGTTCCACGATCACTAATAATGGCCCGTGGTGCTCCAAACCTGACAAATATGTTAGTCCTGACAAAATCTGCAACAACTTTAGAATCGTCAGTCCTGGTGGCTTTAGCTTCCACCCATTTTGAAACACTGCCAATAAGATGTAAACATTTCCAAAGGAAAAATGGAAAAGGTCCCATAGAATCAATACCCCAAACATCAAATATTTCAACAATTAGAATAGCGTTTTGTGACATTTGATGTCTATGTGATATATTTCCTGTTTTTTGACAATATTCACAAGATTTGCAAATTAGATATGAGTCTTTGAAACTTGAGGGCCAAAATAAACCACTCTCTAACAATTTATGTGATGTTCTTTTAGGTCCAAAATGACCTCCACAAGCATAGGAATGACAAAAAGCTAGAATAGATTGGAACTCTTTATCAGGTACACAACGCCTAACTATTTGATCAGCATAACATTTCAACAAGTATGGGTAATCCCACACATAATGTTTTGCATCACTCCTAAACTTTTCTTTCTGGGATTTTGAAAACTCACCCGGTAGGTACGCACTTACCAAATAATTCACAATATTTGCATGCCATGGCGTTATATTACCAATGGCAAGTACATGCTCGTCCGGAAATATGCCTAGTAATGGTAGTGATTCCTCCTCCTTTAGAATTCTGCTCAAGTGATCTTCTACCAAGTTATCCGCACCCTTTTTGTCTCTAATTTCCAAGTTGAATTCTTGCAAGAACAAAATCCACCTTATGATTCGAGGTTTGGACTCTTTCTTAGTAAGCAAGTACCTGAGAGCAGCATGGTCAGAATAAACTATCACTTTAGTACCAAGTAAGTATTATCTAAACTTATCTAAAGCAAATACAACAGATAATAGTTCTTTTTCTATTGTGGAATAGTTTATCTGAGCCGCATTCAATGTTCTAGAAGCATAGTAGATGGCATGGACAAGTTTGTCAATCTTTTGGCCCAAGACGGCGCCAACAGCATAGTTGCTTGCATCACACATTATCTCAAAGGGGAACTTCCAATTTGGTGGTTGAATGATAGGGGCTTACGTTAACAATGTTTTTAAGGTATCAAAAGCCACCTTGCATTCATCATAAAATTGGAATTCATCATCTTTCTGAAGCAGCTTGCATAAGGGCAATGCTATCTTGGCGAAATCTTTGATAAACCTGCGATAAAATTCGGTATGTCCAAGAAAAGAGCATATCTTCCTCACGCTGATGGGGTAAGGCAATGCAGATATAATATCAATTTTAGCTTTATCGACTTCTAAACCATTAACTGACACTACATGACCAAGTACAATTCCTTGTTCTACCATAAAGTGACATTTTTCCCAATTTAGCACAAGGTTAGTTTCCAAACATCTTTCTAATTCACGTGTCAGATTATCTAGGCATGCATCTAACGAATCACCATGTACTGTGAAATCATCTATAAAGACCTCAATGCATTCTTCTAAAAGATCGGAAAAAATACTAACCATGCATCTTTGAAAAGTACCTGGGGCATTGTAGAGTCCAAAGGACATTCACCAATAGGCAAAGGTACCAAAGGGACATGTGAATGTGGTCTTTTCTTGGTCTCCGGGTTCAATCACAATCTGGTTATAACCTGAAAAACCATCTAGAAAGCAATAATAAGTATGCCCAGCTAATCGTTCTAACATCTGATTAATAAAAGGAAGGGGAAAGTGATGTTTTCTAGTTATAGTATTTAACCTCCTATAGTCAATACACACTCTCCAACCTGTTTGCATCCGTGTGGGCACTAACTCAATATTATCATTCTTGACAACCGTGATTCCAGATTTCTTTGGAACAACCAGCACCGGACTGAACCATTGACTATCTGAAATGGGGTAGATGATTCCTATATCGAGCAATTTTATTACATCTTTCTTTACTACCTCCATCATAAGTGGATTCAATCATCTTTGTGCATCCCTCGTAGGTTTAGCTCCGTCTTCCAGCAAAATCCTATGCATGCACATTGCGGGACTAATACCTTTGATGTTTGCTATAGTCCAACCACACACTGTGATGTGGTCCCTAAGGACTCTCAACAATTTTTCTTCCTGCACTTTGGTTAGATTACTATTAGTTATCATAGGTAAAGTCTCATTAGTCCCTAAATACGCATATTTCAAGTGTGCAGGTAATTGTTTCAATTCAAGTGTTGGAGTTTGCTCAACAGATGATAATATTTTTTGGTGAGACACATGTAATTGAATTAATTGGACACCGTGCTTATCTGAGAGTTTAGGTAATGAGTGTAGTGCAACCACAGTTTCCTTCAATTCTTGATTTTGCTCAAGTTCATATCCATGTCCAAACTGCTGGAAATAGCAACCTCCAAACTGTCTCTATAAATTTGTTCAAAAGTTTCCTGCACTAAAGAGTCACACACATTAATTGCAAAACTTGACAAATATCACTAGGGTACCTTATGGCATCATAAATGTTAAATTGGATCTTTTTGTCATCAAACTCCATTGTTAAGATCCCATTGTGCACATCAATCATAGTTCTCGCTATTTTTAGGAAGAGCCTTCCTAACAAGATGTGTGATGGGTTTGGTGATGTATCATCCTCCATATCCACTATGTAAAAATCTCCAGGAAAGATTAGTTCGTTGACCTGCACCAAAACATCTTCAACTACCCCTCGAGGGTAAGTGTTAGTATGATCTGCCAATTGAATAATCACACCAGTATTTTTCAAAGGACCTAGATTTAGAGACGTATAAATAGATAATGGCATCACATTAATCAAAGCACCTAAATCTAAAATGGCCTTCTCAAATCTAGTGTTTCCTATCTTGCATAGGATCATGAACATGCCTGGTTCTTTACATTTAGGGGACATTTTTCTTTGAAGAACAGTTGATATATTCTCCCCAACTGTGACTTTTTCATTATTTTCTAATTTTCGTTTGTTAGTGCACAATTCTTTTAAAAATTTCGCATACCGTGGCACTTGTTTAATTGCATCAAGTAATAGAATATTCACTTCTACTTTCCTAAAAGTTTCCAGAATTTCTTTTTCCTGTTGATCTTTCTTTGGCGTTCTAGAATTTCTAGGAGCAAAGGGAAGAGGAATATTTGTAAGCTGACAAGGATGGTTAGGATGTACCTTAGATTTTTCCGTTTCCTCCATATCTTGCTCTTTCTCAAACTCAACTGTGGCTGTAGGTGTATCTATCTGCTTTCCACTCCGCAAGGTTATACCACTAGCATTCTCCTTAGGATTCATAACAGTTTGAGATGGAACCTTCCCTGAACCTTGAGAGTCCAACCGACCCACAGTAGTGGCTAATCGACTCATTTGACTCTCCAAACTATGGATCGATGATTTTGTCTCTTGTTGAAACTGTTGTGTCTGTGTCATAAATGCATTAAACATATCCTCTAAGGATGTTCCAACATTGGCCGGTGCTGCTAGTTTGGGTTGGTACTGTGGCCGATTTGGCTAAAATTGCGGTTTATTTAGGTAGAACCTTTGTGCCTGCGGCCTAGCACCCCCATAACTTAAGTTGGGTTGATCCCTCCATCCAGGATTGTAAGTATTGGAAAAAGGATCATATTTCCTTTTCGGTTGTGCCTAGTAATTTCCCACTGAATTAGCTTGCTGTGCATTCTCTTCCTCTTGTAATGTCTGGCAAGCATCTGTAGGGTGCCCTACTATTAAACATATTCTGCAAGCCTTTGCAACCGGCAAGTTACCTATTGCTAACTATTTCACCACAGCAGTTAAGTTAGAAATATGTTGCTCTATATTTCTCGTGCTTACCTCACTTACCCTTTGTGTTGGATGATCATTCCGTGTTCCATATTGTTGTACATTGGCGGCCATATTTGCAATCAAATTCTTTACAGCCTCTGGTGTTTTATCCACTAATGCTCCTCCACTAGCAGTGCCAATTATACTCCCTTTCATCGGTAAGAGTCCCTCATAAAAGTACTGGATAAGGTGTTGATCATTAATCTGGTGGGGTGGACAGCTGGAGCATAACTTTTTGAATATCTTCTAGTATTCATACAATGTTTCACCGCTGAATTGTCGGATTTCGCAAATTTCTTTCCTTATGTTGGCTAATCTTCAAGCAGGAAAGTATTTCTCCAAAAATAGCCTTTTCATGTCATTCCATGATTGTATTGATCCCGAGGGGAGATATTTTAACCAATCTTTTGCTAAATCCGCCAGTGAGATTGGGAAAGCTCTCAGTTTTATCTGCTCCTCCGTAATGTTGTGTGGCTTCATGGTTGAGCACACAACATGAAACTCCTTCAAATGCTAGTAAGGATCCTCACCTGTAAGACCAGGAAAAGTAGGAAGAAGTTGAATTAGTCTGGATTTCAATTCAAATGCAGCGTTTAATGCAGGATATTTAATGCATATAGGTTGTTGAGTGAGACTATGAGTTGACAACTACTTTAAAGTCCTTTTATTTGGCACCGCCATCTCCTCGTCTGATTCGCTTGAAGAATGGTCTGAAAGTAGTGTGAGTGCGATGTTGAGGCCTGGTGATGAAGTTTCATCAGAATCTACAAGTGGACCTTAGGATTTTCGAGCTTCCTTCCTAAGCCTTCTTGCGGTTCTCTCTATTTCTAGATCAAATTTAAATTCAAGAGAGTGAGATGATCGAGGCATAAAAAAATAAAATGAAAATAATTGATTAAATAAAAACAAATAACACTCCCCGACAACGGCGCCAAAATTTGGTATCTGTCTTTTAGCACAACAAAATTTACCTTACTTCTATTCCACCAACTCAAGAATTAGTATAGTAATAAGCAAGGATCGATCCCACAGAGAGCATTTTATTTCATATTTATCCAAGTATTTCCTAATGAATTGGGGATTTTTAGTTTGAAAAGTTGAATTAACGAAAGTGAATTTAAAAGAAATATCAATGAGTAAAAAGCATCAATTCTTCAGTTCAATATCGCCTCTTCACAATTACGGATTAACTAAGTGTTTACAATATTTATCTTTCAATGAGATTAACAATCCTAGAAAATCACAATCGCTAATTAAACAAAATTCTCCTTAAGTTTAAATCTAATGCGACGATGACCAACAAAAGATCATAACTATCATATAACCTAGAACTATTAGTCTAGATTTAATACAATAGAAGCATGAAGAATGAGAATTAGATTGTTTCAAGTAATAATTACACAATCAGGAATTATTTAACTTGTCTTCTGAAAACCTTAATAATATTTAGAAGCTTGACCACAATCAAATATCATTAATTGCTACTTATGATTAGACATACATCGTTTGCTTAATATATATCGAAATCTAGCAGATGATATCAATTTACTAATTTAATCCTGTAGAAACCAAATTAGTCAATTGAATATCATACAAGAGAGTTTATATAGATAATTAGAATAAATTTCACATACGAAAGAATAAATAAAATAAACTTGATCAAACCATTAATTGTAAATAAGGTTCAACATCCCTTCAGAATTAAATTGAGTAATTTAGCCTGACATGCCTTGATTCTCTAAAACTAGGGTTTGAATAGCCTTCAAGAAATCCTAGATCAAAAGATGCTCAAATACTAAGTAAATAACTAATATGTATAGTCTATCAAAACCCTAGTATAATTAGGTAAGTCCAAATCCTTTTCCTAATCAACTTATGCACAAAAAGTCAACAAATCAGCTTTGCCCCGTCCGACACGCGTGGTCAGCGCTTCGTCCTTAGCCAAAAGGCGCGCTCAGCGCTTCATATACATTGCCCAGTCTCCTTCACGTGCGGTCAGCTCTTGGATTATTATTGCTACGGCACGGTCAGTGCTTGGATGGCATAAAATATTCCTCGAACTTGCACGCTCAGTGCCTTCTCCTTTCTGTAGACCGCGCGGTCCGCGCCTTGCTGCCATCATCGTCCTTTTTCAGCTTTTTCACTCGAATCCAACTCTAACCCTCATACCTGCACTATAAACATAAAACACCAAAAATACTACGAATAATACTTAAAGACTCACAATATAACTAGATAAACGAGATTAAATCATAGGTTTTCAACCTACTCATCAACCACCCTCCTTCTTGAACAATTCCTCTTCCTTGGTGGATCACCTCTAGAGGCCAAACACTTGGGTGGCTAACGTTGATCAAAGGAATGAATCAATCCTGGGTTTTCAAGGAGATCACGAATAAGAAGGAGTTAAACTCGTACCTGTGGAAGCTTAGTTCTATAAGGGTATGAATATAATCTCCTTCTATTTTGTTTTAATTAATAATTGTGCATAAAGGATGATCCGAGTAATTGGTTTGTGGAAATTTTTTAAACTTTGATATACTATGCTTCCGCTAATTTTGCAATTTGATTGCACTCACGATTTTATACAAACCTAATAATCTTTTACCAATAACGATATACCAGCAGAAGAAACTGGACAACGCATGCCATTGCATATCGCGGTTATATCATCTTGGTAGGTTATAGGAGGCGTACTTATTGATGGTGGTTCATCCCTAAATAGCTGCCCTCAGGATACCCTGGGAGGAGAATATCAATCCAAGTCAGATTCGAGATAGTCATGTGGTGTTTCGAGCTTTCGATGGATCACGGAGGGATATAGTGGGGTAAATTAAAATTCTCGTGGAGATCGATCTGTTCACTTTTAACATATCCTTCCAAGTATTGAATATCACTACTAGGTATAACTTGTTGCTAGGGCGACCATGGATTTATATGGATGGAGCTGTTCCGTCCATTCTTCACCAGCAATTAAAGTATATCATCAACGGTAGCTTGTTTACCATCAGTGCCGAACTCGAATATCCGATTCATACTTTGGAAGATATGTCCATGATCAGTGTGAATGAATATATCGAACCTGCAAGTTTCCAAGTCATTGAAGTGAGCTTTCCTCAATACGACTATATAGCTTTGCCAGCATTAAAATCCCAAGTATCCCCCGAAGTAATGGCGGTTGGTCAAGAGATGCTTTTTTGAGGACATCGACTAGGTCAAGGGCTAGGTAGGAATGTCTAGGGGATCAAGAATCTTATTTATATACAACCACAGTTAGGCAAGGTTGGATTGGACTACCTCGGTGGTCTCAAACACCATAATCCTTACAAGCATATGTCTATCCACATGATGGCTCCCCTCAAGGCGAACATCACTGAAGCAAGATTCAAGGAACCATTGAGGAAAGTCCCCACTTATATCTCAAACCTCCTAAAACCCAAGGTCAATCATAGCAGGAATGGGGAAACCATTGAGGAAAAACCTCTTAAGGATGCGGATAGAGAGGCTGAAAATAAGAAGTTTATAGGGGAGACCCAGTTTCAATTTCTGTGCAATTTTAGCCTCGCCGAAGGTGCTCCTAAAGATTCAAATGGTAAAGGTCCACTCGACAATCAACCCGAAGTCCCGGTCAATAACTGGAAGAGTGTTAACATACCAAAGGAGGATCCTGTGCCAAGTACCGAATCAATTATGGTTATCCTCAAAGACAAAAATGACTCCCGCAACGCCTCTATTTGAGCCATCGTTGAAGACCTGACCAGCAATAATTGGATGATCACTCCTCAGATCGTCTAGAAAGGGTAAAAAAAAATAGAACGTGGTCTGTTAGCAGGGACATTAGCCTTTATATTTCAGTATGTTTTATTATATCTTCAAGTTATTATTGCCTTTTGTCAAATTATCTAATGAACCTTTTGTAATTGACAATTGTTATATATATTAAGCAATCAAGTTTTCTTCTCAGGTTCCCAAAATTGAGTATCTCTAGCCTTGTCCTTAACTTGTCAGATTTGAGTAGTGACTATGATTTTGATATAGAATTGGACTTTAACTTGATGGGAATTTAGCAAGAAGAAGTGGATGATGACTAGGTGCCTGAGGAAATAAAAGGATGGGTCGAAGACAGACCCAAACCCAACCGTGAGCAAACCACCACCATAAACATCGGAACCTCTTACCACCTTAGAGAGCTACATATAGGAACCGACCTTCCCTCTAGCCAAGAAAAAAAATTAATTAACTGCCTGACACAGTTCGAGGATGTTTTTGGCTAGTCTCATAAAGACATGATAGGTTTTTCAACATACATAGTTGTCCATCGATTGCCTGACACTCGAAATTTTATTTCCCTGTTACTAACCAATACAGGAGGGTAAAAATGTCTTTTTCCAATCCGAGGACAACCGCAGAGGATTTCAAACAGTTATTCTGGAGGCTACCCCAGAGGACTACGGACTACATCAATTTAAACCCCGAAGACAGCCCCGAGGGATAACAAAAAGCCACATCGTCGCCGAAGATAACCCTGGGAGGGCAAAGATATAATTTTAAAAGCACAACATAAACTAACCCCGTCCAGCTGTGGATCCGGTCATAAAAGCAACCGCAGCGATCTCGAGTGCAAACTGCCCAAGACAACTCAATGGACTACCTACGGAGATATAAAAATGTTATTTTGGTCATGGATAAATCTTTCGGGATCCGAAATAGGTCAAGCCTTATGTCATTGTGTAGCTCTCGGAAAGAGCTTTCTGGAATAGTATGGCACACCTCCATAAGATTCTCGAATTGCAAGATGTGAAGGTTTTAGCTGACAGAGCGTCGATTAAAGGTACACACTTCGACACGATGGGGACCACTTGAGCCAGACGTAAAAACACCTGCAGCTTGTCGGGTCTTTAAATATCAGCCCACCAGCTCATTTTCATAAAAGGAGAGAGAGAGAGAGAGAGAGAATCCAGAATATATAATGTCAAACAACTCAAATCTTGCTTCTTAACCCTGTTAATCTTAGTTGTAAACCCTTATATATATAAACTATGTTATATTAAGTTTTAAAGGGTGGAAATTGAGTTTAAAGGCGTCAAAAGTCGTTCGTTTGCAAATCTCGTGTTAGACTATAAGATTTTTCAAATCTGCAACCCTTTTATACTTTTATATATATATATAAGTGATATATATATATATAGTAGTCAGTTATTGTGGTAAAATATAGTTTTAAACGTTCATTTTGGTGTATATAGTCAGTATTTGAAATGTATTGACTAGATCTATCCTAGATCTAGCTTTTAACTGGTTCAAAAGTTATGAAACTCGAACCTTTTAAGCTAGATTGGCTAGTATTTGGATATATCTAGTTTTATTTCTTGGTTGTAAATATTTGGTAACCATGTGACCCTAGATCTGTATCTAGAGGAAATTAGAAGTTTATTTACTCGCGTACAAGGATTTGATCAATAAATCCCTCGTTTAGCGAATATTTATAATTATATGTAGACACTCAAAATTTTGCATTCCTATTACTAACTTTGCAGGAGGGCAAAACCATCTTTTACCTTCTAGAGACAACCCTAGAAGTCTAGATCAAATCCAACCCCCGGCGACATCCCCGGGAGATCAAGTAAAACCCCGGTGACAACCCCGGGAGATCAAGTAAAACCCCGGCGACAACCCCAGGAGACCTAATCCAAACCCCCGGAGATAACCCCGGGAGATCAAATCACCCCCAGGTGACAACCCCGAGAGATCAAATAAAAACCCCTGCGACAACCCTAGGAGACCAAATTCAACCCTGACAACAACTCTATGAGATCCAGTCAACCTTCAGAGACTACCCCGAAGCATCAAATCAATCCCAAAGATAACCCTGGGATATCAACCTGAGGAAGAACAAAATTGGCTGGGATCAAACCTCGGATATAACCCCGAGAGACAGTAAAAAGCCTCGTCAACCCGGGAGACAACCTCCAAAAGGGCAAAATGGTCATTTTATCAAATTTAAAATAAAATAAAGTCAAAATCAAGTCAAATCACTGCCATGAAGGTCAGGCAGAACCATAACATCAATCACGAGTGAAAATAGCACAAGACAACTCAACGGACGGACAACGAAGACTCAAAAATCTGGTCATGCAACTATCTTCCTGGATTCAGAAAAAATTAAATCTTATGTCATTGTATAGCTCTAGGAAAGGGCTGTCCAGAAAGCTATAAAATGCCTCCATTGGATTCCCGGATTGAATGTTATGAAGGTTTTAAGCAGATAGCGCGTTGGTCGGAGTGCATGTTTTTTTAGATGACGGGACCCACGGGACAGAAGCCACCGAAGTCAGCCACAGGAAGACCCTCGGGTGCCGTAGGTGGACCAGCGAATCCCTCGTCTATAAATAAGACCCCCCACCAGCAAAGAAAGAAAACAAAAAAATTGAAAAAGAGAGGAAATTTCGCCCATTTCAGCTCTTAACCCTACCTACAATGTTCTAAACTTCAATATTCTTCTTTCTAAACTCTTGTATACGTATATATACTAACATATCAAGTTTAAACGGTGGAAACGGAGTTTTCAAGCTACAAAAGCGGTTTAAAGCCCCTCTTGTTGTACACTGTGAGATTTCTTAAGATATTTAGTTTTTTACTACTTTAATATAAATATATTGTCGACGTCGGAAACAAATCTCGTCTCTTTAGATAGATCTTTTTCTCTTCCTAAATTTTGTTGTTTTCTACCCTTATTATCTTATTTGTTTTATGAAGGGTGGAATTTTTAGGAAAAGGCGAACATGTATCATGTTAACAGTTTGAAAGCTTACAGAGTCGCCAGTTGGTATATTTTGAAATGGTTGTACCAACTCAACTGAGTTTTGTTTGATTTTTTGAAAGTAGGCCCAATTACTGGACACTGTCAAAACCAGGCCTTGAAACCGAGATTCATAAAGTTCGGGGGCTTGGTTAAGTGGGGGGAAGGTGTTAGACACCACCCGACTTCAGCGAAACACGGTTACCGCATCTTTTCAATTTTTCCCTTTTTATTTGCAAATGTGTGTGTGTATGATGGAAGTAATTGAGCCTACGTTGATTTGATTTGAAAGTAGTGCCATGTTTCGTTGAACCTATATATGAAGGGTTTGATTTGAGTGAAAAGTTCATTTTTTAGACAAGATATGTAAGTGACATTTTTTGAAAGAAGGTTTTCAAACCCTTACACTTGCATAGGAATTAAAGCATATTGACACTTCCATTTTATTCTATTCAGCCTTTGGCTTGACTTGGAAGTTTATTGTCGGAATGCGAAGTATCCTCGACCACATAATGTATATACAAGTGTCGGTCTTCTTATGGGTATGACGGCCATCGAAGTGACTCTAGCACTACAAACCATTTTTCTCTATGTTTGAGACCTTAAATCCGGATAACTATTTTAAGGTCCCTCAGATGTACATTTTACAGAAAAACTGGCAGGATATATTTACAATGTGAAGTTGTCCATCGTGGGAATCAGATTTAGATCAGTTTATTCGTTAATCCCACGATTCCTTGGCTCATAGAAACTAGCCAAGAAAACCCGCACAACACAAATATTCACATAAAAATGCAAATTGTATTCTAGTTGTCGCAAAACAAAGGATTCATCAGTCAAATCCTTGCATGCGCGTAGCCAAAGCTTCCCGTTCCCACTAGATATGGATCTACGATCGCGAGGTCACTTTACTATTCACAAAATTAGAAAAATAATTAACTTTATAATAAATCTTAGCCATTATAGCTTTTCGGTTTCGGTTAGACCTATTTTTAACCATTTGAAAGCTCGATGGAATGTAAATATATATATATATATATATATATATATATAAATATATATATATATATATATATATATATATGTGTGTATATATATATATGTGTATATATATATATGTATAAAAGTTGTAAAGGGCCATGAATTCTCAATCCAGGCCAGACATGAATGTAAATATATGTATATATATATAACCAGTAAATAGCCACGAATTTGCAATCCAGGCTCGACTGAATGTAAATAAATATATATTTATAAAAGCTATAAAGAGCTACGAATTGATCTAGGCTCAACTAGAATGTAAATATATATATATAAAAGCTGTAAAAGGCCACGGACTTCCAATTCATGCCAAATTAAAATATAAATGTTAATATATACAGTTAGTATATATATATATTAAAGCGAAAAAGACCATGAATTAGCAATCTAGGCCAAACGAAGTCAAAAAAATTATATAAATATAGTTATATATATATGCAGTAAGAGGCCCATAAATTAGCAATCCATGTCTGACTGAATTAAAAGTTAATATATATATATAGTCAATCATATATATAATAAAGCTGAAAAGGCCACAAATCAGCGATCCAGACCGAACAAGTTAATATATATATATAAATGAGTAAAAGTCACGGATCGACGATCTAGGCTGTGCAAACAAAGAAAAACATCATATATATATATATACACTTATATATACATATACTAAAACGTAAGCTAAAAAGGCTACGGAACTAAGTTCCGGGAAAAACCAGAAGATGAAATTAGATATGTACGTTCACATATACGTAATGAAGAAATAAATGACTTCTGATTCTAAAAAAACTTATAATGGACTGCTACATCGATTTTTGCCACTCGGTGGGCTTCAAATCTCTGTTTCCACCGGTAAATTTTGATATGTTGTAGAATATATGTATGCAAATTTATTTGAAGAATAAAATCTAAGTCTGGAGTGCTAAAAGTAGGACTAAGGGACGAAATAAGCAGAGTTTCAGAACAATTTTTTTATATATTTTTTCTTCTTTTTTTACACGGGTGGGGGTCTCATTTATAGACCAAAATGGAAGTGGTTGCACTCGTGGCAGCCACGACTCTACATGCGGCTCACCGAGTGGGGCCCACTCCCATGATTTCTGTCGTCTCAAAGTATGTGCACTCCGAGCAATGCGATGTCAAATTCAAATATTAATAACTTTTGATCTGAGCGTCCGTTTGAGGCATGCTATACCTTTCTAGAAAGCTATTTCCGAGAGCGACACAATGACATTGGACTTAACCTTTTTCGAATATAGGAAGATGGGTTTATAACCAAATCTTCATTTTTTTACAGCTTATCCGTTGAGCTGTATTGTGCTATTTTCAATCGAAATCGATGTTATGGCTCTTTCTGACCTTCATTGCATCAATTCGACTTGATTTTAACTGAATTTGGATTTAGGTTGGTAAAATAACCATTTTTCCCAACCAGGGGTTGTCTCCAGATCGGACACGATTTTTAACTATTTTTTTGGGATTGTCTCCAAGGTTGTATCCCATCTAACTCTGTTCTTCCTCAGGGTTTTCTTAGAAGTTGATTTGGCTTCCCAAGGTTATCTCTGGGGTGATTGCATCTCTCGGGGTTGTTACCGGGGTTTGACTTGACATCCTGGTGTTGTCGCTGGGGCTGAGTTTGATCTTCTGGTGTTGTCGTCGGGGTTCCTTTACCTCTTGGGTTGTTGTCGGGGCTTTACTTGACATCCCGATGTTGTCGTCGGGGCTGACTTTGATCTCTCAATGTTGTCGTCGGGGCTCCTGTACCTCTCGCATTATTTCCAGGGCTTGACTTGACATCCCGGTGTTATCGCCGAACCTGAGTTTGATCTCCCGGTGTTGTCGTCGGGGCTATTGTACCTCCCGGGTTGTTGTCGGGGCTTAACTTGACATCCCGGTGTTGTTGTCGGGGCTGACTTTGATCTCCCGGTGTTGTTACCGTGGCTCCTGTACCTCCCGTGTTGTTGTTGGGGCCTGACTTGTCATCCTGGTGTTGTCGCCGTAGCTGAATTTGATCTTTCGGTGTTGTTGTCGGGGCTGTTGTACCTCACGGGTTGTTATCGAAGCTTGACATGACATCACAGTGTTGTCGTCGGGGCTGACTTTGATCTCCCGGTATTATCGTCGGGGCTCCTGTACCTCCCGGGTTGTTGTCGGGGCTTGACTTGACATCCTGGTGTTATCGTCGGGGCTGACTTTGATCTCCCAGTGTTGTCGTCGTGGCTGCTGTACGTGCAGGGTTATTTCTGGAAGGTAAAAGGTGGTTTTACCCTCCTGCAAGGTTAGTAACAGGAATGCAAAATTTTGAGGGTCTATAGATGACCTCTTTATCATGTTTATGCAATGCAATGGAATTAACATGATTAAAATTGCTAGACACTGGAAATACGACATATACAAATGTAATGCAATGCATGATATGACATAAATGTTAGATGCCCTTGTGTCATTAGGCTATCACTGGCTGTTTACACCATTTTTGACTAAGGATGATGTCATCCATGATAGGCCTTAGTGATATCTCTTGACGCCTGCTCGAACGGTAGCTTGCAATATCTCGACCATCATGGAACCACCTTAGTGCCTAGTCAAATGGTAGTTTGTAACGGTCAGTTGATCCAGCGGCCTTTCTCGGTGTTCCAGCTGGGGAAGTTCTTCTTTTAACAAGTGCCCTCATTGGGGATTCCTGATGCCTATCCTGATGAATGTTTACACCAATTTATATCATCGGATCTTTCCCGACGCTACATTGGAGTTGTCGCTAACGGTTGGGATTGCTGTTCAGTTGCCGCCGATGTTTCAGTCGGAGGTAAGAGTCTCATAATCTACTCAAACAATAGTCGACAACGATTTGACCATCATTGAACCTACTCGATGCCTACCCTAAAGGTAGGTTACAGCGGCCGAAATGAACTAATTTAATTCATACTCGAACGGTAGTTTGTAGTTTGACAATCACCGAACCTCCTCGGTGCCTACATGAATAGTAGTTTACAAGGTCGGTTGAACCAACTTGATTTCTACTCGAACAGTAGTTTGCAAAGTTGACCATTACAGAACCTTCTTAATGCCTTCTTGAACGGTAGTTTACACAGTCGGTTGATCCACCAATCCTTTTCGGTGCTCTCGCTGGTGATTTGTATAATAGATTCCATCATCTGTCCTTTGTAGGGAGAAATTTCTTCCTGATCCTCATCACCGACTCATTCCCGATGCCTCGCCGGAGTTGTCGCCAATGGCTTGTGATGTCAGGTACTGTGACCTTCGCTGAAGTAGTTTCAACGGCTTTAATCCACCAGCTCGTTCCCCATGTTTTGATGGGGTTGTCGCCAATGGCTTACAGTGTCATTCAATCTGACATTCGCTGAAGTAGTTTTCAACGGCTTTTATCCACCTGCTCGTTCCCGATGCTTCACTGGGGTTGTCACCAACGGCTTACAGTGTCCTTCAATCTAACCCTCACTGAAGTAGGTTTCAACGGTTTTCTCCACCGGCTCATTCTCGATGCTTCATTGGAGTTGTCGCCAACGGCTTAGAGTGTCGGACCTAATCGATCTTGACGTGGATAAGTTATTTATGAGAAGTCACACCCTCGAGCACATCTGGATACTTTGACAAATTTAAAACCATTATTCATAATGCCAGACTTTTTTGATGCTATGATAGAGGCAGTTTTTAGTAGTTTTCATCATTGGGTTCCGAATATCACTTAAAGGTCTCGACCAATAGCTTACATGAAGTTCCTTCATTCGTCAGGAACTTACTGCTTATACACAAGATTTCAGGCCAATCCGCTCAATCGTGTAGCAGTTTTTTTTCCTGATTTGACTTTTCAGCTTCTACAAACTCCATTTCAACTCAAACTGGACTGAACCGGAGGGGGTGGGACCCACCTTAGGGAGCCGTAGGTCCACTTACGGCTGCCGCAGGTGGAGCTGCTACTCCCTGCGAGTATAATTTAGGCTCTCGTGGCTTTCAAATTTTATTTTCAAGTATAAAATCTAAAGAAAATCCAAAATTTCTTCGTCAGATCTACGGAGTTCAGGCTGCTTTTTTCAAATTCCGTCACCGTACAAATGTTCTGAACATATCTGGTAATGTTTACATCATTTCTTTTCCAATTTTGACCGGTAGAATTTTAGAGACAATATAGTACGCTTCTAAACATAATATAGCGAATATGCTTGCTTATATGACTTGATAAAAAATTTTGAACTTAGTAAATATGCATATTTTACTGCACTGAACATTCTGATGTAAAAAAATTTGATTTCTAAGAAAGTCAATTGACGCCCTTTTTGATTGGTTTACTCATCCTTTTTGGTGCTAAATGAGCCTGGATTTTCAACTAAAAATACTCATGGTAATTTAGCTTCCATGGCGAGTTTAATTTTTGATATTTTTCATATATATGAATTGTTCATATTTTTGGGTAGGTGTGCTACTGAAGGGCCATTTAGGCATGCCTATGTGCATGCAGACAATCAATTTTACAAAGGAGACCCTAGGGAAAAAAAATTCAAAAGCCTGAGTATTTAAAGAACTTACAATTTTGACTTTACTAGGAATTTTTGTTAACTAATGCATGCTTTAGGACTTAAAAATGCATAAAGCAATGATTTAATTTAATAAGCCATATGTTTAAGGCTTACCTCACTCTTTCTGAGGTGATTTGGAGACATTGTCCATGTTATGGAGCAAGATAGACCCAACAGTGCTAGCAGGGTTACTTCAGGTCTGAGGCGGTGGAGACCTTTTAATGTTCCTTAGCCACGTTCAGCTCGACCTCTTCTCCGTCTGTGATTCGTTCGATCCGAGATGAGATACTGGATGACGTGGACGACGAAGATGTCCCATTCGTTGGTCCTACCCCAGCTCATGGTCCATATAGGGAGCTTCCAGCCATCGTTGTGTCAATTTAGGAGCTGTTGGGCAATTTGAGATGCCATCCATCGAAATTCCTTCATGCCAACGAGGTGACTGAAGCTTTCCTTATGGATTTTCTTTCTTTCTTTGGCCATTTCAGGGTACAGGTTTAATTCGAACTGGCTATTTGATGCATGTTCTCGGGTTTATGCAGCCCAGTGGGACCTAGTTCAGCGTCCACTTCTTATATCATACTCTGTATCCGGAGTATCAGGCCATCGTCAACACTTGGGGGTTCGAGGTATACTTTTATATTCCTCCCCGCTATTGCCCCTATGGTTATCTGAGGGCTTTGTCTGAGCGCTGGTTCCACCAGACCCAATCTATCCATCTGCTGGACAGTGAGGTAATGATGACACCTACGGACTGTAGGTTCATCACCGGGATAGAGTTTGTAGGAGAGCCAGTGCCATTGGTGGCTGATATGTCACCTGCTGCCGTTTGCTCCCTTTTAGGAGTTTATGCGATGGTCGTCAAGGGCCGAACTGTCCATTCTGGTCCCTGGAGTGTAGATGCCCAGAGCGGGGCTTTGACTGAGCCTCTGCCTGATGATCAAAGGGTTTGCATTCTTTGGCGATTGTTCTTGGTGATCATTATGGGTTATTTTATTACAGCCAACTCCTCGACGGTCTCTTTCTCCCTAGTTAGTGCTACTCGATACGTGGAGCACCTTAGTGATTTTGATTGGGGTACCTACACCTTTGCATATTTTCTCCGAGGGATGCGCCTGCGCTAGGAGGGCATGACGGAGGCTTGGTTAGGTTTTTATCCCTTCCTGCTGGTGAGTACTTTCTCTTTCACCTTTCAATTTTGCTCATTTATGTTTGCCAATCTTTACCACTGAGGACATTTGATCTTTTCATTGCCAGTTTTGGGCATATGAGAGGATTCTTTGCCTACGCTTAGCCACAACTTTGGGCTTAGAGACATATCTGAGAGGACGACGTTGGCACCACTCCACTCTGATGGAGGTCCATGTAGCCGAGGCATTTACCCAATCTCAGTTGTAGCTAGAGGTGTTAATGGACGATTCTATCACGTGGGTCCCTTATACCTTGGACTATCTGACAGTCTGATTTAAGGATGGCTATTTGACGGTTATAGAGTTTGCATTGTCCACTCGTCGAGTTCCCCTTTTTGACTGAGGGAGGTTGGGAGCTCTATTTGGGAGAGCGCGTTATCCATAGCGTCACAGGAGATATCTGCATTCTTTTTATACCTCCTGCTTGGCATTATTGGCCATTAGCTTAGCCACTCACAAACATTCGTATAGTGGGCATAGATGGCTTTACCCTATCAGAGGGTCCTTACAACCAGGAGGCTTTTCATAGCTGGTGGAGTCCCCCTACTATCGGGGCTCAGACTCGTACTACCTAATTTTTGGGGTCTGTGATGATGACAGACTGGATAGCTTGCCTCATAAAGCCTACTCCTCTGGACCAGATTTCAGGCTTGACCCAGCGGTTGGAGAGGGCTCATTTCTTCATTAGGCACCTTGGTTGAGATCCATCCGAGGTAGATTCGTTTGATCTTTCCAGCTCTGGAGCTGCCCCCTCAGCAGACCCATTTTCTGGCAGCTATGCAAGTGCTGATCCTCCTATTTATCAACCAGACATTCCCACTGGCAGAGATTTTGTTACTCAGGAGGAGCTGCAGCATGTTGATCGCCTGGATGTAGATGTTATAGATTTCTTCTGATAGCTTTCTCGCTATATCTTTTGATAGGCCTCTAATAGATATTGGGCGTCTGTGCCCCATTTCCTTGTACTTTTTATTTTGTATTTTACGAGCAGACAGAGATGATATTTTCAATAAAGAGTTTCTTCTAGAAATGCATGATATTTCCTATGTATTGCATCCTATTCTCATTTTACCATTGTTATTATGCATTTATTATGTCAGGGATACGCACTTTAGACAGGTGAGTTGAGATTTGACCCTTGGATGGTCTCATAGTACGGTTATACAGATGCCTTCATCCACAGTCAGTCGTATCAAGCACTTGTCACATCCTTTTGTAGCATCCTCGCTGAGATTTTGGTATGGCAGTCTGCCTCTCACAGCCAGAGGGATAGTTTATTAGATGCTAGGGCATTCTCTGGGCCTTTTAGGTTTTCAGGTTCCACAGGGGTTTATGGACGATATGTTATCCTGCTGGATACCTAAGCGCCATATTTTCTAGTTCGACCTTCATGTGCTGACTCCTATACTAGAGGAGTATGTGCGTCTCATAGGTTTGGCATTAGATCTGCCTTGTGCCAGGACATCCATCAGTGACATGAGGCGACCATTCATGACAATGACAGGTCTGAGGCGCAGAGTCATCACTGAGGAGATTACTGCCGGACATGTGGTGTCTATGAACTTTTTGATTGATCGCTTTGGCCGGCTAGACAGCTACGAGCGATATTCTGGAGATTTCATCATTACTGAAGATGAGTGGCAGTTTGCACATGTAGACATTCTGCTGATGTGCGTCATTATTTATTTGTACATGCCACTATATATGGACCACTTGGACACTGGCTTGATAGTAGTGGTTCGTGCCCTCACACAGGGTTGTACGATTCTGCCGAGGGTATGACCCGAGACTTTGAGGTAGGCTACTTTCTCCAGTACCCATCCAGGGGAATTTTCAGAGGCAGTGCCGTTCGGCTGTATGTGTGGTTCATGACACATTTGAGTTCTATTGGCACTTTTCGACATCATGGGTATTGCTTTACCCATGAGATAACTATGCCTTACTTCTTCTGGCCAGCGGAGTGTTTAGATGCGGCATCATGGTCGGCCTTCTTATCGACGATTAAGCATCCCTTTTCGATCTTGCCTTACTCCGGGCTGAGTTCCCCCTACAGCTTTATCACTTATATAGTTGGCAAGGATTATTTGCCCTTAGCGGGTTTGAGAGGGGTTACCACATACCATCCGCTAGCAGTCATGGGTCAGTTTGTTCAGTTGCAGAGCCTCCACCATTTTAAGGGGCTATGGATCAGTGGATATAAGCTTTATCTTTGTCATCAGTTGACTTGATCAGGACTTATGAGTGCTAGACAAATAGGGGATGGCAGATTTCTCTACTAGCCATCCAGATTATTTTCCAGAGTATTCGACATGGTTGGAGGCCGATATTGCAGCAGCTGCGGTTATCCAGCCAGCTCCGAGAATTGATTCATATGAGGAGGAGCCTATGTAGGATCTTGATTCTCCCACGGAGGTTGATTTGTTTACTAGTTTGACAAGAGCTTTAGTTTGTGACCCTCCGAACGTTCCTAATGCGACAGATCCAACTCTTGTTGATTCACTAGCTCGGATGACTTTTGAGAGGGATCAAGCTAGGGCGCTGATGTTGACAGCCCTTTCTAGCAGGGATACAACTTTTGCTGATAGAGACAAGGCTCGAGCTACTCGGGATGCATTATTTGTTGAGAGAGACAAAACTCGATCAACCCAGAATGTAGCTTTTTAGGAGATTGAGGAGGCCTTAGTTTCCCGGGATGCCACTTATGTTGAGAGGGACGAGGCCATTGCTACCCGGGAAGTTTATATTGTGAACAACACTGCACTCAGATCATATACACACAATTTTGTTGCAGATATGAGTGCTTTCATAGACGGCCATAGCAGCACTATACAGATGGCTGTAGATATTCTTCCTCGTATAGAGACCGAGGGTCATGAGCTTATAGCTGCTTCTCCATCTTCTGAGAGGGATGCCATGTTGGCACTTCTATCCCGATTGTCCACGGGTATATAGACTAGCTTTATTTTTCCTGCACATACTATATCAACCATTTTTATCATGTACAGGACATAGTGTATATATTAAACAGTAATATATATCAGAGAAATATATTTTGATTCACTTCCCTGTTGGATATATGTTGTCATTGCTGAGTGATTACCACTTCTTTCATGACTTGCTGTTGATGATGTATTATGATCTTTTCCTTGGTGGATTGACATTGAGATGTCGGAGAATACCTCAGTATGGCCCGCTGACCAGGGAGACTTGATAGTATTTGGGTTTTATAAGGTTTTGGTGTATTGGGACTGGTTTTTATTGGGTTTTTTATTTTTCTTTAAAGTTCAAACCGCATTAGGAATGGTTGCCTACTTACTCTCGGGTTGAGGGATATCATGTAATTCTTATTTCAGGTTTTGCGTGAAAGGTTTGAGAAGTGTTTCTTTTGGGTTTGAGTTTGGTTTAACGGGTTATTAAAATTTTTGTTTGGTTTGACCGCACCAAGGATGGCTACCTATGTACTCCCAGGTTGAGGGGGAACAGGTCATTCTTTATTCAGTTTTTGCCTGAAAGGTTTGAGAAGTGTTTCTTTTGGGTTTGAGTTTGGTATGATGGGTTATTAAAATTTTTGTTTGGCTTGACCGCACCAAGGATGGCTGCCTAAGTACTCTCGGGTTGAGGGAGATCATGTCATTTGTATTTCGAGGTTCTAATGAAAACTCGAGATGATTTAATCTGATTCACAAGACCAGGATGATGGTAGGTAGGTATTCTAGACATAGTACCTTTCTATTATGTCTGAATTGATGTGCTGGGGAAATTTGTTCCCATCCATTTCTTGCAATCTAATAGCTCCTCCTGTTAACACTTCTTTGACAATGAAAGGGTCTTCCCAATTCAGGGCAAACTTTCTTTTGGCTTCATCTTGATTGGCCAGAACTTTCTTCAGTACCAAGTCATTTTCTTTGAATTGCTGGAGTCAAACTTTCTTGTTGTATAACAGAGCAATCCTATGCTGATACAGCTGTCCATGAAAGATGGATGTAGCCATTTTCTCATCTATCAGGAATAATTTGTGGTACCGCTCTTGCAGCCACCGATCTTTTTCCACCTGAGTGTCTATTAACACTCTCAGGGACTCCATTTCTACTTCTATGGGAAGTACTACTTCCATACCATAGACCAATGAGTAGGGGGTAGCCCTAGTAGAAATCTGCAGTGACGTCCTGTATGCTAACAAAGTCAAAGGCAACAAGTTAGGCCATCCTTTGTGATTGGCAGACATTTTCTACATGATCTTCTTGATATTCTTGTTGGCCGCTTTGACCACACCATTCATCTTGGGCCGATAGATGACGGAATTGAGATGCTTTCTATGAAACTTGTTGGATAACTCTCTCATCATTTGATTGTTTAGATTCTTGGCGTTGTCTGATACGATCACCTCTAGTTGTCTGTATCGACAAACGACATTGTTTCTGATGAAACCAATGATTACCTCCTTGGCGACTTTGGGAAAAGAGGCAACTTCAACCCACTTGGTGAAGTAATCAATCATGGTGAAGATGAATTGATGACCATTACTGGCTTTTGGTTCTATTGGCCCAATCACATCCATCCCCTACATGGAAAATGGCCATGGCAAACTCATGTTGTGCAGTTCGTTTGGAGGATCAAGGATAGCATTTCCATGGACTTGGCATTAGTAGCATCTCCTGACGTGATCATCACAGTCAGCCTTAAGAGAGATCCAATAATGCCCTGTTGTCAATATTTTCTAGGCCAGCAAATTACCACTCATGTGTGAACCACAGACTCCACTGTGTACTTCATCCATTAGTTGCTAGGCTTGATCTTTATCATGGCATCTTAAAAAGGCCTATTCCAATGTCCCTTTTATAGAGTGCATCTCAGCTCAGATAGAACATCATAGCCATTTTATGAATCCACTTTCTTTCAGCTTGGCTTGCCTCAGCGGGTGTAGATCCATCTCGGAGATATTCTTTTATATCTTGATACCAAGGCTGTTTGATAGGAGGTATTTCATCTGATACTTCTCCAATGTAATTCCCATATATCGGGGCATTTTGGCTTGTCAATCTGATGTCGGGAATTCCCATTCTATTAGATATGTGGATCAGTGAAGCCAACGTTGCCAATACATCCGCAAAGTCGTTCCTACCTCGTGGGATGTGGACGAAGGTTATTTCTTCAAACTCTATGGACATCTTGATAAATTAACGGTGATATAGTAGCAAATGCAATTCTTTGGTGTGATACGCCCCAGTGGTTTGTCTGATAACCAACACAGAATCCCCAAAGACTAGTAAACGCTTAATACCTATGGACTGGGCTAGTTTCAACCCCATTATGCAGCCTTGATACACAGTCGTGTTGTTGGTGTTGTCAAACTACAACTTGGTAGCCATAGGATACTATTCTCCTATATAAGAGACAAGGACTGCCCCAGTTCTGGTACCTTCCATGTTCACTTCTCTATCAAAATACATTCTTCAGGGATGGATTGTACTCTCTTGATGGATTTGTTGAATTGTCATGATCCCATCATTCGGGAAATAAGTTTCCAAGGGCTCAAAATCCCCTGACGGTGCTTCGACCAATTGATCTGCAATCCCCTGACCTTTGATGGACTACTGAGTCACGTAAATAATGTCGAACTGCTGGAGGATCAACTGTCATTTGGATAATCGACAATTCAACATTGGTTTGCTAATAAGAATTTCAGTGGATCCATGCGGGATATGAGATAGGCCGTGTGCCCATGCAGATAGTGTTGTAACCTCATGACGGACTATGCTAATGCACAATATATTTTCTCAATCAGCGTGTACTTCATCTCGTCGCTGCTAAATATTTTGCTGATGTTATAGATAGCTCTCTCAGTGCTACTATTATCTTTCGATCCCAGTATACAGCCCATTGCGTTAGCATTGACTGACAAGTACATAAACAGGGGAACATCATCCCTGGGGGTACCAAGATAGGCACTTCGATCAACTGCTTCTTGATGGAAAGGAAAGATTTTTGACAATCTTCATTCCATATCGTGGAGGAATTTTTCCTTAGTAGCTTGAAAATGGGTTCACATGTTGCCGTGAGCTGGTAAATAAACTTGGTTATGAAATTGATTCTTCCTAGGAATCCCCATATTTCCTTTTTTATTTGGGGTACGGGCATCTCAGTGATGGTTTTAATCTTGGTAGAATCAAGCTCAATTCTTTTGTTGCTTACTAGAAATCCCAATAACTTGCCTAACTTAACACCAAAAGTGCATTTGTCCAGA
Source organism: Panax stipuleanatus (assembly GCA_020205555.1). Taxonomy (NCBI): domain Eukaryota; kingdom Viridiplantae; phylum Streptophyta; class Magnoliopsida; order Apiales; family Araliaceae; genus Panax; species Panax stipuleanatus. The sequence goes on from CM035125.1 coordinate 30,046,126, forward strand.
TTCTGTTGGAGGTTGTACTTACGCAACCTGTTAAAAAGCTTTTTGAGATGGCTGATGTGGTCATCCTCCTTTCATGATTTGAAAATGCTATCATCCATATAGACCTCTATTTCTTTGTGCATCATGTCTTGAAAAACAACCATCATGGCTCGATGATACGTGGCACCTGTATTGATAAGGCCGGAAGATAAACGTCTATAACACAAGGTTTCCCGGGGAATGATGAAGGTTGTCTTCTCCATATCCTCTTTAGCGACCATAATTTGATGGTATCTAGCAAAACAATCCACAAAAGAATACATGTCATACTGTGCCGTACTGTCTATCAGAATGTGGATGAAAAGTACTGGGAAGTTATCTTTGAGACAAGCTTTGTTCAAATCCCAGTAATCCAAGCATGCTCGTACCTTCCCCTCGAGCTTAGGCACATGAACTATGTTTGATAGCTACTCCGGGTATGTTGATACCATGATGATGCCTATTTTGAATTGCTTGACAACCTCTTCTTTGACTTTCAGACTACATTCAGGTTTCAATCACTTCAGCTTCTGCTTGACTAGCTTGAATCCATCTTTGATGGGAAGTCGATGGATGACAATGTCAGTAGATAAGCCAATCATGTCTTCAGGTGACCATGCAAACACATCCTGGAACTGTGTTAAGAGTTCAATCAGGTCAACTTTCTGGTCTTGGGTGAGGTCTAGGCCTATCTTGATTTCTTTGAGGTTTTCTGAGGTTCAGATATTGAAAATGGTGGTTTGATCGAGGTTTGGTTTGGGTTTATCTTTGACCCATTCTTTGATCTCCTCGGGCACCTCATAGTCATCTATCTCCTCTTGATCATTCTCCATTAAGTCGGAGTTCAGTTCTATATCAAAGTTGTAGTCACTGTGAAAGTTTGGCTTCTCATCAGCAGTGACAAATAAATCCAATTTTGGAGTCCTTAAAACAAAATGCTTTCACTTTAATATATGAGACTGTTTAATCATACAAAGCATTTAGCAAAAGTATGACAAAAGTAACTGTTATAGATGTGCAACAAAAATAAGCAGTAAATTAAATCATGCTCAAGGGCAGATGGACTTTCTTCCCTTTAACCCTTTTTGAATGAAGCATGGGGTGCTGCTCCAATTGTCCAATGTCAGGACATCATGCATAGGGAGGATAAAGGCTTTATGGTCGTCTGCCTCATTTCGGATGACAACTGAGACATCATTCGTATCATAGTCGGGGTTCTTCTTTTAGTTGCTACCCCTATCCTTCTTGATGCTAGGGATTCAGATCTGGTCTTCTTCATCACTGTCTGGGATATAATCATTCATACCCTCGTAGTGCATAAGACAATACATGTTAGCAAATGGGTCTCGTCTTTCATGCATGAACTTTTCTTTTCCCTTTTTTCTTTCCCCATCAGGTTTTGGGATTCTCTCACTAATTGGTTTGATGGAAACATCATACCTGACACAACAGCAGAAATCTTACTCATTGGTTTCACAAACCCTGCATCAATGAGGTTCGGTAACAGAATTGTGAAAGTAGGAACTTTTGGATGCTTGTGTGGGTTCCGGTAGTTTGACCCAGATGGATATCCCAATCCGACTTTCCCTGATTGGCTCAGCACTTTCACTGGATTTTTGATTCCTTGCTGATTTTTCCCTAACCCTTCTCCAGAGCGGAAACCCAAAGATACCATCTCTTGACCAACCGTTATTACTTTGGGGGAAACCTTTGGTTTTAAGGCTGGTGTCCCAATACGTAGGTACTTAGTATTGCTCACCTCCAATGCTTGAAAACTAGCAGGTTCAATCCTTTCATCTAGACTGATCACTGGCATGTCACCCTGTATTCAGACAGGGTATTCTGGTTTGACTGGAGGAAACATCATACCTGACACAACAGCAGAAATCTTACTCATTGGTTTCACAAACCCTGCATCAATGAGGTTCGGTAACAGAATTGTGGAAGTAGGAACTTTTGGATGCTTGTGTGGGTTCCGGTAGTTTGACCCGGATGGATATCCCAATCCGACTTTCCCTGATTGGCTCAGCACTTTCACTGGATTTTTGATTCCTTGCTGATTTTTCCCTAACCCTTCTCCAGAGCGAAAACCCAAAGATACCATCTCTTGACCAACCGTTATTACTTTGGGGGAAACCTTTGGTTTTAAGGCTGGTGTCCCAATACGTAGGTACTTAGTATTGCTCACCTGCAATGCTTGAAAACTAGCAGGTTCAATCCTTTCATCTAGACTGATCACTGGCATGTCACCCTGTATTCAGATAGGGTATTCTGGTTTGACTGGAGGAAACATCATACCTGACACAACAGCAGAAATCTTACTCATTGGTTTCACAAACCCTGCATCAATGAGGTTCGGTAACAGAATTGTGGAAGTAGGAACTTTTGGATGCTTGTGTGGGTTCCGGTAGTTTGACCCGGATGGATATCCCAATCCGACTTTCCCTGATTGGCTCAGCACTTTCACTGGATTTTTGATTCCTTGCTGATTTTTCCCTAACCCTTCTCCAGAGCGAAAACCCAAAGATACCATCTCTTGACCAACCGTCATTACTTTGGGGGAAACCTTTGGTTTTAAGGCTGGTGTCCCAATACGTAGGTACTTAGTATTGCTCACCTCTAATGCTTGAAAACTAGCAGGTTCAATCCTTTCATCTAGACTGATCACTGGTATGTCACCCTGTATTCAGACAGGGTATTCTGGTTCGGCATTTATCGCGATTAGGTTGCCATTAATAATGTACTTGAGCTGTTGATGGAGGGTTGATGGAACTTCTCCTGCAATGTGGATCCACGGTCCTTCCCAATAACAAGTTGTATCCGGTGGTAATATTGAGTACCTGGAAGGATATATAAAAAGTATGGGGACAATCTCCAGTGGAAGCTCAATCTCCCCCAATGCATCTCGGCGAAATCCATCGAAAACCTGGATAACTACATGACTGGTACAGATCCGATTTGGGTTGATCTTCATTCTCTCCAAGGTATCGTAGGGACAGATGTTCAAAGACGATCCTCCATTTATCAGCACACCTCCGATCACATACACTGATGATATCACTACTATGTGCAGTGACTTGCAATGGCCCGTCCCTTCTGCATGTATATCATCGCCAGTGAAGGATATCACATTGCTGTTGAAAATGTGCCTATCATGTGACGGAACTTCTCAGTATCCACCGTCTTTGGCAGATGGGCTTCCTCCAATACTTTCAGCAGAATATTGGGATGGATATATTTTTAGGTGCCTCTTTCAAGCTTTGCACCACTTTGATCTCATGATGGCCCATTTTACTAAGGAATTCTTTAATTTTCTCTTCAGCCACTTTCCCTCTAGCTTTAATGACTGAATTCATCACCTGCTGAGGAAGGTACAATAGATTTTCCTTTAATACAATGGCAATGTTGTTTGATGTTGAACCTTTATCCTTCCCATAGTTCCATGGGACTCTTTTCAGTCTGACCACCAAATATTACGGTTTGAAGGGCAATAATAAAGGCTCGGGCGCAGCCACTTTTACGAGATTCTTCCCTTCTTGGACCCCTTTTCCTTGCAGTACTAGGGGTGTCACACCTAGATCCTTCTCGCAAGAAATAATAGCCACTATTTCCTGATTCCACTCCATGGGAATAAACAGTTCTTCCTCATCGGGATAAACACAATCTTGATTTTGTTATATCAGTTCACCACTTTTGATCAGATTCTGAATCAAGTGTCGAAGTCCCCAACAATCCTCGGAGTCATGACTGGGCACATTAGAATGATACTCATAGATCCTGTCAAGCTTGAACTTCCTGGATCGAGGGTTTATAGGGGGTAACAAATCCGTAACCATTCCCTTGTTGATCAGCATTTGGATGATTTCTTTCATAGGCTGATTCAAGTTGGTGAAATTCCTCTGGAAGGCGAATTCCCTATCAGCTTGAAACTTTTCTTCCTTGGCCACCTTGTCAGCCTAGGGTTCATGCTGATGAAACTGGTAGTGATCCCTCATAGCAATGGGGCTAATTTTTGGTATAGGAGGACTTGCTTTATGCTGGTTCGTTTGATTTATCAGCTGCCTAGTTATTTGAGGTTGAAACACAACCAGCTCCGCCAACTGTCCAATATGTTCCTTAATAGACTTGATTTCTTGCTACATTAGGAACTGCCTTTATTAGAACTCCCAACTGTCTGGGCTGATGGTACTTGATTGAGTTGACTCTCCAACATAACGGAGGTATTTGGATCCTTCTCCATTCCTCGTGTTAATCATATTGATACTCTCATCTTTGGGTTGAGGGAGGGGATTATCTTACATATGCGGTTGCTCTGGTTTGGTCACCACAATCTCTCCATTGTCTATCAAGTCTTGGATTTTGTGCTTGAGAGACCAACAGTCTTGTGTATCGTGGCCCGGGGATCTGCAATGGTATGCACACTTTTTACTTGGGTCGAAATTTCGTCCGCTGACACTGTCTGGCGTAAGGAGTTGAACAATCTTCTTTTGTGTTGTCAACAGTTTTAGCACATTTTCTAATGAATCCCCTAAGGGGGTGAACGTTCTTCGATGTCTGGCCTCCACAATTTTTTGAAATGGAGGATTAAAAAGTTGTGCTGGAGCTTAAAAAGGGGGATAGTTTCTCCTTTGAATGGGCATGTTGCTCGAATTGCCTATCTGATTTTGTCCTTGCTGTACTAAGGACACTTCTTCTTCTTTCTTCTTGTGTACTCTCATGGGGTTACTCCCATAACTCCCAGATTAGATATGCTCATCCACGGCTTCCATAGAAGTAAGATCTTTTATCTTCCCAGACTTTAGCCCCATCTCAGCCATCTCTCCGTGCTTGATCATCTCTGAGAATGGTTTTCCTATGCCTGCTAGGACCTTTTCATAATATGGAGCTTCTTTAATGTCAATGAAGGTCATGACTATCTCAGTCTCAGTCATAGGCGGGGTGACTTGTGCCGCCATTAGTCTCCATCGTTGGGCATACTCTCTAAATGTCTCGGTGTTTTGCTTCTTGACTTCGGTGATTTGATATCTATCTAGAGCCATCTGAGATTGGAAGCTATATTGATTGAGGAAGGCATGTGCTAGCTCTTCCCAGCTGTGAATTTTGGAATTGTCTAGTCGGGCATACCAAGCTCTAGCCATTCCGGTCAGACACTTCTAGAATAATTGCATTCTAAGTTTCTCTTCCTTTGCATAGGATCCGAGCTCTCCAATAAATACCTTCAAGTGGGTGTAGGGATCTCCTAATACAATCATACTTTTCAAAATCAAGGACTTGAAACTTTTCTGGATAACAAACCCCTGGGAATATACATAAATCTGAGTAATTGACACATCCAAATGACCTAGTCCCTTTGATGGACCGGATTGTTTCTTCCATTTGCTGGACCTTCTTCAGAATATCACCATCTTCCTACTCTTTGTTGAGGTTGGTGATTTCAGGGGTTTTGTTGGTCATATTCTGGTTTTGAGGCTCAAGAATCTGAGTGTATTTCTTTTCGATCTTTTAATTGCCACCGAGTGCAGATGATTTTGTATGGTCGGGTGTTTGTTTACCTTTGAAGACCCTTGCTTTGTTCTTTGAGGAAAATAGCTAACTCCGCTATCTGGTTCTTGAATCCCTCAAACTCCTTCCTAAAGACAGGGGTGGATTCAGGTTGAGCACTTGAAGCCATGTCTGAAGATGGGCTTAGTGGTTTCTTAGATTTTGATCTAGTAACGGAACAAATTTTTCCCTATAATAAACATAGGTGTGTTATTCTTGATATATGTTCTAACAGGATGCATGCTATGCAATGTGCTTGTTTTTTAGGTTTTTTAATCTTATCTTGTAAAACAAAGGTCAATTATTTTGATGACAAGATAGCATGACAGGATTTATAAGACATGGAATGTATATTTACATTATGAAATTTACATTTGGAAATGGAAAATTTAAATTGAATTGAAAGAGGAAGGCATGAAGAAGCTTTCATTCTAATTTGGTTAATCAGAGGCTGACCTATCTTAGGATACTCTCGCGGGTTTTCGGCATAAAGGTCCCCAGATCATCACAATCTACTAGGGGGAAAATTAATCCAGTCTTTAAATTGGAGTGGATCTGAGTGGTGCCTTTCTCGAACCTCGCAGGATTAGTCTCCTTTGATTCCAGTAATGAAACACTGACGAGTTTGCTTCTTGGTGGAGGAATCACATAGCATACAGTCACATACATCATGTCTTACCGTTATGAAATGATGACATTTGTACGAAGCACTAACATAAAGTAGTAAAGCATTCATTCACATCCATTTAATGTAGAACACAGCATCCACACACACGTAGATATAAAAGGGAAATTTTGAAAAGATTTTAACGCGACTTAAGCCCTCTACTGTCCCCAGCAGAGTCACCACCTGTCGACATCGGGAAAAAATCTCGTCTCTTTGGACAGATCTTTCTCTCTTCCTAAATTTTGTTGTTTTCTACCCTTATTATCTTATCTGTTTTATGAAAGGTAAAATTTTTAGGAAAAGGCCAACATGTATCATGTCGACGATTTGAAAGGTTATAGAGTCGCCAGTTGGTATATTTTGAAATGGTTGTACCAACTCAACCGAGTTTTGTTTGATATTTTGCAAGTAGGCCCAATTGCTGGACAATGTCAAGACTTGGCCTTGAAACCGTGATTCTTAAAGTTCGAGGGCTTGGTTAAGCGGGGGGGAAGGTGTTAGGCACCCCCCGACTTTCGTGAAACACGGTTATCGCATCTTTTCAATATTTCTCTTTTTATTTGCAAATGTGTGTTTGTATGATGGAAGTAATTGAGCCTACGTTTGATTTGATTTGAAAGTAGTGCCATGCTTCATTGACCTATATACGAAGGGTTTGACTTATGTGAAAAGTTAATTTTTTAGACAAGATATGAAAGTGACATTTTTTAAAAGAAGGTTTTCAAACCCTTATGCTTACATAGGAATTAAAGCATATTAATACTTCCATTTTATTCTATTCAGCCTTTGGCTTGACTTGGATGTTTATTATCGGGATGTAAAGCATCCTCGACCACAGAATGTATATCCAAGTGTCGGTCATCTTATGGGCATGACAGCCATCGAAGTGACTAGCACTACAAACCATTTTTCACTGTGTTTGAGACCTTAAATCCGGATAACCGTTTTAAGGTCCATCGGATGTACATTTTACAGAAAAACTAGCAGGATATGTTTATAATGTGGAGTTGTCCATCATGGAAATAAGATTTAGATCATTTTGATCGTTAATCCCATGATTCACAGGCTCACAGAAAATAGAAAAGAAAAACAGCACAACATATATATTCACAGAAAATGCAAATTGTATTCTAAACGTCGCAAAACAAAGAATTAATCAATCAAATCCTTGCATACGCGTAGCCAAGGCTTCTCGTTCCCACTATATATGGATCTAGGGTTGCGAGGTTGCTTTACTATTTACAAAACTAGAAAAAAACTAAATTTAAATAAATCTAGCTATTCTAGCTTCCCAGTTCCAGTTGGACCTATTTTTAACCGGTTGAAAGTTAGAAAGGGATAGATTTAGATAAATCAAATTTGCCACATTTACAATAAAACCAATGTATACCAAATGAACATTTAAACAGATGTTTAATCACAATGAATAAAGAAATACATATATATATATATATGTATATGTATATGTATATGTATATGTATATATATATAATTATATATATATATATATATAAGCTGTAAAGGGACACGGATTTCCATTCCAGGCCATAGTAGAATGTAAATATATATATATTATATATATATATATATAAGCTGTAAATGGCCATGGATTTCCAATCCAGGCCAGACAGGAAGGTAAATATATATATAGATTTATAAAAGTTGTAAAGAGCCACGAATTGATCTAGGCTCAACTAGAATGTATATATATATATGTATATATATATTTATAAAAGCTGTAAAAAGCCACGGATTTCTAATCTAGGCCCAACTGAAATTTTAAATGTTAATATATACAGTTAGTATATATATATTAAATCGAAAAAGGCCACGAATTAGCAATCCAGGACAAACAAAGTAAGAAAAATTATATATATATATATATAACCTGTAAAAGGGCCACGAATTAGCAATTCAGGTCCGACTGAATTGAAAGTAAGTATATATGTAGTCAATTATATATATAATAAAGCTGGAAAGGCCACAAATCAGTGATCCAGGCCGAACAAGTTAGTATAGATATATACATAAAAGCGAGTAAAAGCCATGGATCAATGATCCACACTGTACAAACGAATAAAAACGTATATATATACTTATATATACTAAAAAGTAAGCTAAAAAGGCTACGAAACTGAGTTCCGTGCAAAACCAGAAGATGAAACTTGATATGCACGTTCACATATACGTAATGAAGTAAGAAATAACTTCTGAACGTATAAAAACTTACAATGAATTGCTCCACGGGCTTTTTGCCACTCGGTGGGCTTCAAATCTCTGTTTCCACAAGTTAATTTTTGATATATTGTGGATTATACGTATACAAACGTATTGGAAGAGTAAAATCTAAGTTTAGAGTACTAGAAGTAGGGCTAAGGGACAAAATGGGCGGAGTTTCAGAGCGTTTTTCTATTTTTTTTCTTCTTTTTTTTGCAAGGGTGGGGGTTTCATTTATAGACAACAATGGTAGCGGTTGCACTAACGACAGCCACAAATATATCTGCGGCTCCATCATTAGGGCACACTCCCGCTGGTCCCATCGTCTCAAAGTACGTGCACTCCGACTAACGCGACGTCAAGTTCGAACCTTCATAACTTTTGATCCAAGCGTCCGTTTGAGGCGTGCTATACCTTTCCAAAAACCCATTTTTGAGAGCGACACAATGACATAGGACTTAACGTTTTTCGAATCCAGGAAGATGGATTTACAACCAGATCTTCATTTTTTCGTAGTTTGTCCGTTGAGCTTTATTGTGCTGTTTTCACCCGGGATCGATGTTATGGCTCTTTCTGACCTTTATTGCATCAATCCAGCTTGATTTTGATTGAATTTGGATTTAGGTTGGTAAAATAACCATTTTGCCCTTCCAGGGGTTGTCTCCCGTACCGGCACATTTTTGATTATTTTCTCGGGGTTGTCTACACGGTTTGATGCTAGCCGACTCTGTTCTTCTTCAGGGTTGTCTCTGAAGTTGATTTGGCTTCCTAGGGTTGTCTCTGGGGTGATTGCATCTCCATAGGTTATTGTCAGGGTTTGACTTGACTTCCCGGTGTTGTCGCCGGGGTTTAGTTTGATCTCCCGATGTTGTCGTTTGGGTTCCTGTACCTCCTAGGTTGTTGCTAGGGCTTGACTTGACATCCCGATGTTGTCCCTAAAGCTGAGTTTAACATTCCAGTGTTGTCATCGAGGCTGTTGTACATACCGGGTTGTTGGCGGGGCTTGAATTGACATCTCGGTGTTGTCTCTGGGGCTGAAATTTGATCTCCCGGTGTTGTCGCCTGGGATCCTGTACCTCCTGGGTTTTTGCTGGTGTAAGAACCCGAATTTTTAGATATTATTAAATAAGGATTTAATAAATAAAATTCTTAAATCGTGAGATGGGTTCGAATAAAAATATATATATGTTATATGAGGTATGTGGTATTATATTACATAGGGTAATATGGACTATGTAATATGTGTTTTTGTGATTTATAAATATATTATTAATATATATTTGTTACTTAGCGTAGAGACGATTCAGTTGAGATAAAGGAAGTGGATAAATTCCTATCGATATTAAATAATTTATAGAATTATTTTATCATAGTAAGTTGGTGACATTAAATATCCTTAATGTATAATCACCATATTCTTGAGTATGTGTATTAATAACTAGTATGTTTATAATATAGGTTATTAATAGCACTTAAGCTATCCGTGAATAGGTTTGGATAGTGAAGCATGAGTTAGTTAACGAATTAACTAATAAGAATAAATATTAGTTAATTTAAGTTGGGAGTTATATTATGGAATAATATAATGAGAGTATTGAACCTTAATTAACTATGATGATATAGTACAGTGTTTAATTTACTTAAGTAAAGGAGTGAATTAATATGTGTGTTGAATATGTAATTATAGTTGGTACTTTTATATATATTACTTAGAATAGTAATATGTGAGAAAGTCTAATGTACGAATAACGTTAAATATATATATATACGTTATTAAAGGGAGATGGAAATTATTATATCTTTAAATAAATATTTGAAGAAATTGTTTTAGGGACAATTTATAGAAAAGAAATAGAACTAATTATTATATATTTCTAATAAAGGGTATTAAAATAATTTGTAATATTGAATTATTTTAATAAAAGGAGGAAATGTTATTTTTGAATAATAATATTACCTTATATATTTTTTGTATGAGGTAATAGGTATGATTAATTAATATGGTAAATATATTAAAACGTATTTGCTATATGTAATTAAATTGATGGAAACAATTTATTATAATAGAAAATAAACTTATTATCTATTTTCTATATATAATATATGTACATGTGTCGTACATATAGTTATTTGATATTATATTAAGAATAATATCATGAGACAATAAGAAAATTATTTTCTAATAACGAATGTGCGTATTTGGAGAAAACATAATATTTTATGATATGGCTAAATACATAATGTTAAATGTATTTTCAAGGGAGTTTATTAATGAAAGGAAACTAAGTTATTTTTAATATATTAAATAACTTAAGTTATTATTTGATCGTGAATATTATTATTGGAATAATTAATAGAGTATATATTAATTATTATAAGCTTAAAGGTTATACTTATTATAAGTATAATTAATTGAAGTAGTTTAGCATTTTAATAGCTTGAGTTATTATATTACCGTAAAGGTTATATAGAATATTGGCGTATTTTCATTCACGATATATTTATATATGTGAACCTTGTGACTTAATAGTTCTAATTATATTGAACATGTTATAAGTAGTAAGTGATGTGAATAATAATAAGCTTGAGATTAAGCTTGTGAGAAATGCCTTGTGTGGCACGATAATAAATTCGGTAATGAATCGATTAATTCAAGGATGAAAGAATTATTAATTAAGCAATTAATCTATATTAATTGTTATTATAATAATATGTTGAATTATTATTATTGCGAGTGATAGCATGATAATAAGTATATTTGTTATAAATATAATAAGATAATTAACTATATAAATGTTAATTAATTGTTATGGAAATTATAATTCCATTGATTTATGAGAAATAGATTAATTAATACTATTATTAATTAATTGATAAGATATGTAATTTATTAAATTCTATGTGCAACCATGCGATATTAAAGTATAATGTATAGTAACTAACTATATATTGTGCGAAATATATAGTGCAATATGACTATGTTATTTATGAATATAAACTATATGGTAAAGTTTATTGAGTTGTAAGAGATACATGTAATGTGGGTGTGACAATGTGTATACAATAAATAAATATATCATGGATATATTGTAAACAATTATTGAATTAATAAAATTTAATAATAAAGGAGATAATACACCGTGATGGTACCCGAAAGAATTATATCCGGTAGGATGAAATGTACATGGATTATATATGTGCAAGTTAAAAATTTCTACATGATAGTATTATTATTTATTAGGATTACATGGTGACTCTAGTTATAACTTAAGTATATATTATATGTATATAACTTAAGTGTTAATACTCTTCATTTGCCAAATGCTGAGTTTTCTACCTTGTCCCTAATTGAGTGACCCAATTCCTTCTCACGTGTATAACTCATGAAGCCTAAGCCTATTTCTATCAAACTCAGCAACAATAGCTTCATAGTAATAATGATAAGGGAGTGGGGATCATGATGGATTTCAACAACTACTCCAACTACTCTCTATAAACCAATGTGCTCTTCTCATTTCTGTTGGTTTGAATTGGTGGAGAAAACCATTGTCTGTGTAAAAGAGTTTCTATAAATAGAACACTTCTCCTTCTCATTTCATTTGCTGGAAGTTTTCTGTTAACCAAGAATTTAGAGGGAGTATATCATTTTGGTAAAAATCTGAGGATTAAGGGAAATTGTAGCAGCAAGCTTAGCAAGCCACCTTAACAGAGGTATAATACCTATTGTTTTCCTTCATGCTCTTCATTTCTTATTCTCTATAAAATTCCCATTCATGCTCTACATTGTCAACTTCTTGATTATGCTATCTAGATGTTAATTGAATTATGGAGTATGTCTGTTAAGTATTAGTCGAGTTAGTAGGCATGTTAGAACTGTTTTATGGCTGGAACATGAACGAAGTTTGTAATTAATTTGTGAGTTGGGTTGCAGTCTGCCGAGCAGAAATGTGCTCTGTCTCTGGCCGGCCAACTGCGCAGTTGCGCCTGTTTTGTACTGGCCAGAGGTGCAGCTGCGCAGGTACCAGACGTTTTGTTGGCCAAGGCCCTACGCAGCTGCGCCAGTTTTGAACTGGGGAGCTGCGCAGCTGCGCCGGTCTCAGTTTCTGGTTTTTATTTTCTGCTTCAAATCTGATGGTGCTAATTTGTTGATACCACTTTGAACAAACATAAAAGTTGGTGGTAACTCATATTACATGTTTCTTGGTACTACATGCCTGATTTTAGCCATGTTAGAATGTATATCATGAAATGAAAAGCGTATGTTTTAAAGAAAAACTTATAGTTTTAAAATGGAACTTATAGTTTTAAATATGAACGTTGACACATACGTGAGACGTGAACATTCTGATCTTGTGAAGATGTTAACATACCTTAACTACATATGATAAGAGCTTTAAAGTTGTATTGTATGTGTCGAATTGTATCGTTCAAGTTTAAAATGATTTCAAAGGCGAACTTGAATATGTTTTCAAATCAAGTTGCATTAAGTATGAGTAGCTAGATTCTAAAGATTTAAGATGCCATGTTTGTGTTTATTACGTCTCTAACTATGATTCGTACGTGATTGGATATATTGACAACTAACCAAGCATGAGTTCAAGCATGTTTTAAAGTGATAAACGAAGCATGTTTTTAAACTAATAACTATGATAGTTACATGTATGAAGAATGAATATTCATGAACATGCCCAACATGAGTTACATGAATACTTTATGTGTTTAAAAAGCTAGCATGATAAACTTTGTGATGTTCATGACCTTGAGTGGCCTTCAATTGTTAGAATGTTGACTTATATCGTGTAAATTGAACGTGAAAAGGTTGAACGAGCATGAAAGTATCATTTAATATGTATACATGCTATGTAGGACCATATGTTAATACTTGAATCTGACTTCGACAGTTAATAGAGTATATTTGCTTTGATATGGTCTTATGTGTTAGTAATGATATATGAGAATGATTAACTCAAAAGATGGACTACACTAGCTATATGTAAATAGATTAGTGGTAGACGGACATGTGTATGTAAAGAATGGTAGTAAGTACGTAAGGTTAAAGTATACTTATACGTTCATAGTTATTCTAAGAAATATGATAAGAAAGTGAGACGAAGGTTCTAAGAACCAATTAAACAACAATGTAACCTTTATTATTACATTGAGAATGTGTGGATACATATGACTAATGAGTGTGATCTCTATGGTTAATATAATTGTGTAGGATTACACGAAGTGCAGATATTCTTAAGCAGTTAAGTCGTAGTTGTTAAACTACGAATCAGGTAAGTCTTTTAGTTCCCATTTGATATATGAATTCAATAACTGTTAGTTGAATTATGTTACTGCTGTGATAATGTGAGCTTATATATGAACTGTATATGAGATTGAAAGTTGATCTTTGTTGATATACTTGTTATGTGAAAAGTAACATGCGTAGTAAATATAAATTGTTTATAAATGCTTGAACTGAGTACGATGTTATATGCTATGTGATGCATGAAAACTGTTAGAATTGCTGAGCTGTCGAGCTCACTCTTGCAAATAACCACTTTTGCAGGTTAAGGACTCACGATAAGAGTAACGTGCTACGTGATAGAGTTCGAAGATTTCTATTTATTTAGATATATGCTCTCGAACCATGTTTAGGTTCTAGGAGCTGTACTTGACAGTTGTTTACATTGTTTGGTACTTGTCGTATCGTAAAGATGTATTAGTTAATACATAGAAGATGTTGAATTAAGATGTAAACGTTTATACAATAATTCGGATATAGTGAATCATATATAGTGGTTCAAGAATGTGTAATTGATTTAAGATTGTGAAATCAATAAAAGAATTTATTCAAAGGATATTAAAAAGTTTAAATTATTCCGCATTTTAGTAGCATCGAATATGATGTAAAGACGAGATCTTAGATATAAATAGAATTTATATTCTAAATTGTAATAAACAAAGTTGTATTCTTTTACTAATGATTAAAAGATGTAATAGTTTGACGATAGTAGTATCGTGACTGCACTGGATCCGAGGAAAGAGAGGAACCCAGATTTGGGGGCGTCACATGTTGGTATCAAAGCTGTAGGTTATAAACCTTAGGTAAGTGTACCTTAGACTATAACCTGAGAAAGGAAAAGATAAGATTAAAATATATACGTGAAGATTCAAAGAAGAATCTTGAAATATCTAGAGAATGAGAAACAGGAGTTTCCTAACTCCGGTAACGAAAATGTTAAGACGATGTCTATAAGATGTATATGACGAAGATAGTGAGAATAAACTAGGATGGAGTTTAGTTGATAGTAGGGAAAGAACCCTGAGGTAAAGCGATGATCACGACGTGATCAGATTGAACTGTGAAATGATAGATAGTCTGTAACTGACTAAGTGTGTATAGCTTGATGCTATGAGAGAATGTACTATAAAAAGTACGAGATGAACTCATGAGGAGTTGTATGTGATGAAACATAGAAAGCTCGTAACGAGCAAGTGATAGAGTAAGATAGAGTTAAGTGTAGGACTTCCATTGAGGACTCATGTGATGGCTTAGTTGTACAAACCTTTGTATGGGCAGAAGTTTTGTGCTTGCACTAAGTGCGTCACATTGATAATCGTTGGAATGTTAGTGTCGAGGTATCATTATACATATGGCGGAAAGGTGACTCTTTTCTCATATTTATTTTGATAGATAGAGATTTCTAAGATATAAGTAGATAATATTAAGTTTAGGTGCGAGTTCTTAAGACTCATGCCTATGACAAGCTCGTGACTCATAATCGTATGATGGGACCCCTCAGCGAATGGACGATTTTGGTCTGACTAGGATAAGTTCCTCAACCCATATGATTGTGGTAAGTTCCTGAGCTTCCATGGTGTGGTAAGTTAGTGAACTGTACTGAGAATAGATATATTATATAAGAGTTTTGGAATAGTGAGCATTGACGGTGGTAAGAGATTGAAGCGATGGATAAATTGGATTTTCCTAAATCCTCTAGCTACGCTAGATTTTCAATATTTATTGACTTCGTGCTAGTGTTTGCACTTCGGTTCTCTTTAGAAAATATTGGGTCAGGTAACTGAACTAATGAGTTTAAAAAAAACACTGTTATTCGTATGTCTACGCTACTTGTTTCGGCTAAGACAAAAATAATTTGAAAATCTTTCAAAATGTATTTTGACCATGTGCATCATTTGATATGATGTAGAATGGTAAACGATGGAGTCATCAATACAATCGAACTTAGTGTTGGTTGTGATCGAAAGATCGTCAGCCCACTATGGTATGATGTAATATGACAAAGTCATAAAATGGCGGAATCCTCAACGTACTACTAATCTAGTATGGTATCATGACGTCATAAAAGAATTTTTGGTTTTCTTGTAAATTATGAAGAAGGTCAATTAAGTTGGCTAAATTATTTCGATTGTTATCCGAATTGTTGATGAGAGTCTAAGCTATTTGATTCGGCTAGGCGACTGTTGGAAAGGGATTATAGAATTCAAGTATTCTTGTGTATTTATGCCAAACCAGATTGCTCTGGTGCGGATTTTAACGTTGAAAAGCTGAGGTGAACAACCCTATAAAGGGGACATGTTTTCGGGGACAATGGTTCCGAGCGTAACACATATAGTCGTTACAAAACAACACGTTGCGGCCCAACGTAGTGGTACAATAGGTTGGCCACCTAGAGTACGCGTGGAGGGTGTTTTCAGTCTTTGTGATTGATAAACACTCTGGTTTGCGGTGTGAAGAATTGTGTTGAAGCATTAGTAAACCTGGAGAAAAGTTCACGGTCTTGTGACCCCTCAGCATAAATTGGAATCTGAGTTATTCATACTACTTCCCGATTATCGAAAAATTGTGGAAGGTTCTTATTCTTCTAAAGGATGATTGTAGTAAGTAGAATGTTCCTTAGAAAGGAGAAAGTGGTAGAATGAGATTGAGAAAGTTAGAGTAATAAAACTTCTGAAAAGAGAATGAATAAAATTATTCAAGAGAATATGTAATAATCGGAATATCACCGAGTAGAGGAAGTTTCGGTGATTCCGAGGACGGAATCCTTATAAGGGGGAGAGGATGTAAGAACCCGAATTTTTAGATATTATTAAATAAGGATTTAATAAATAAAATTCTTAAATCGTGAGATGGGTTCGAATAAAAATATATATATGTGATATGAGGTATGTGGTATTATATTACATAGGGTAATATGGACTATGTAATATGTGTTTTTGTGATTTATAAATATATTATTAATATATATTTGTTACTTAGCGTAGAGACGATTCAGTTGAGATAAAGAAAGTGGATAAATTCCTATCGATATTAAATAATTTATAGAATTATTTTATCATAGTAAGTTAGTGACATTAAATATCCTTAATGTATAATCACCATATTCTTGAGTATGTGTATTAATAACTAGTATGTTTATAATATAGGTTATTAATAGCACTTAAGCTATCCGTGAATAGGTTTGGATAGTGAAGCATGAGTTAGTTAAGGAATTAACTAATAAGAATAAATATTAGTTAATTTAAGTTGGGAGTTATATTATGGAATAATATAATGAGAGTATTGAACCTTAATTAACTATGATGATATAGTACAGTGTTTAATTTACTTAAGTAAAGGAGTGAATTAATATGTGTGTTGAATATGTAATTATAGTTGGTACTTCTATATATATTACTTAGAATAGTAATATGTGAGAAAGTCTAATGTATGAATAACGTTAAATATATATATACGTTATTAAAGGGAGATGGAAATTATTATATATTTAAATGAATATTTGAAGAAATTGTTTTGGGAACAATTTATAGAAAAGAAAGAGAACTAATTATTATATATTTCTAATAAAGGGTATTAAAACAATTTGTAATATTGAATTATTTTAATAAAAGGAGGAAATGTTATTTTTGAATAATAATATTACCTTATATATTTTTTGTATAAGGTAATAGGTATGATTAATTAATATGGTAAATATATTAAAACGTATTTGCTATATGTAATTAAATTGATGGAAACAATTTATTATAATAGAAAATAAACTTATTATCTATTTTCTATATATAATATATGTACATGTGTCGTACATATAGTTATTTGATATTATATTAAGAATAATATCATGAGACAATAAGTAAATTATTTTCTAATAACGAATGTGCTTATTTGGAGAAAACATAATATTTTATGATATGGCTAAATACATAATGTTAAATGTATTTTCAAGGGAGTTTATTAATGAAAGGAAACTAAGTTATTTTTAATATATTAAATAACTTAAGTTATTATTTGATCGTGAATATTATTATTGGAATAATTAATAGAGTATATATTAATTATTATAAGCATAAAGGTTATACTTATTATAAGTATAATTAATTGAAGTAGTTTAGCATTTTAATAGCTTGAGTTATTATATTACCGTAAAGGTTATATATAATATTGGCGTATTTTCATTCACGATATATTTATATATGTGAACCTTGTGACTTAATAGTTCTAATTATATTGAACATGTTATAAGTAGTAAGTGATGTGAATAATAATAAGCTTGAGATTAAGCTTGTGAGAAATGCCTTGTGTGGCACGATAATAGAATCGGTAATGAATCGATTAATTCAAGGATGAAAGAATTATTAATTAAGCAATTAATCTATATTAATTGTTATTATAATAATATGTTGAATTATTATTATTGCGAGTGATAGCATGATAATAAGTATATTTGTTATAAATATAATAAGATAATTAACTATATAAATGTTAATTAATTGTTATGAAAATTATAATTCCATTGATTTATGAGAAATAGATTAATTAATACTATTATTAATTAATTGATAAGATAAGTAATTTATTAAATTCTATGTGCAACCATGCGATATTAAAGTATAACGTATAGTAACTAACTATATATTGTGCGAAATATATAGTGCAATATGACTATGTTATTTAAGAATATAAACTATATGGCAAAGTTTATTGAGTTGTAAGAGATACATGTAATGTGGGTGTGACAATGTGTATACAATAAATAAATATATTATGGATATATTGTAAACAATTATTGAATTAATAAAATTTAATAATAAAGGAGATAATACACCGTGATGGTACCCGAAAGAATTATATCCGGTAGGGAAATGTACATGGATTATATATGTGCAAGTTAAAAATTTCTACATGATAGTATTATTATTTATTAGGATTACATGGTGACTCTAGTTATAACTTAAGTATATATTATATGTATATAACTTAAGTGTTAATACTCTTCATTTGCCAAATGCTTAGTTTTCTGCCTTGTCCCTAATTGAGTGACCCAATTCCTTCTCACGTGTATAACTGATGAAGCCTAAGCCTATTTCTATCAAACTCAGCAACATTAGCTTCATAGTAATAATGATAAGGGAGTGGGGATCATGATGGATTTCAACAACTACTCCAACTACTCTCTACGAACCAATGTGCCCTTCTCATTTCTGTTGGTTTGAATTGGTGGAGAAAATCATTGTCTGTGTAAAAGAGTTTCTATAAATAGAACACTTCTCCTTCTCATTTCATTTGCTGGAAGTTTTCTGTTAACCAAGAATTTAGAGGGAGTATATCATTTTGGTAAAAATCCGAGGATTAAGGGAAATTGTAGCAGCAAGCTTAGCAAGCCACCTTAACAGAGGTATAATACCTATTGTTGTCCTTCATGCTCTTCATTTCTTATTCTCTGTAAAATTCCCATTCATGCTCTACATTGTCAACTTCATGATTATGCTATCTATATGTTAATTGAATTATGGAGTATGTCTGTTAAGTATTAGTCGAGTTAGTAGGCATGTTAGAACTGTTTTATGGCTGGAACATGAACGAAGTTCGTAATTAATTTGTGAGTTGGGTTGCAGTCTGCCGAGCAGAAAGCTGCTCTGTCTCTGGCCGGCCAACTGTGCAGCTGCGCCAGTTTTGTACTGGCCAGAGGCGCAGCTGCGCAGGTACCAGACGTTTTGTTGGCGAAGGCCCTACGCAGCTGCGCCAGTTTTGAACTGGGGAGCTGCGCAGCTGCGCCGGTCTCAGTTTCTGGTTTTTATTTCCTGCTTCAAATCTGATGGTGCTTATTTGTTGATACCGCTTTGAACAAACATAAAAGTTGGTGGTAACTCATATTACATGTTTCTTGGTACTACATGCCTGATTTTAGCCATGTTAGAATGTATATCATGAAATGAAAAGCGTATGTTTTAAAGAAAAACTTATAGTTTTAAAATGGAACTTATAGTTTTAAATATGAACGTTGACACATACCTGAGACGTGAACATTCTGATCTTGTGAAGATGTTAACATACCTTAACTACATATGATAAGAGCTTTAAAGTTGTATTGTATGTGTCGAATTGTATCGTTCAAGTTTAAAATGATTTCAAAGGCGAACTTGAATATGTTTTCAAATCAAGTTGCATTAAGTATGAGTAGCTAGATTCTAAAGATTTAAGATGCCATGTTTGTGTTTATTACGTCTCTAAATATGATTCGTACGTGATTGGATATATTGACAACTAACCAAGCATGAGTTCAAGCATGTTTTAAAGTGATAAACGAAGCATGTTTTTAAACTAATAACTATGATAGTTACATGTATGAAGAATGAATATTCATGAACATGCCCAACATGAGTTACATGAATACTTTATGTGTTTAAAAAGCTAGCATGATAAACTTTGTGATGTTCATGACCTTGAGTGGCCTTCAATTGTTAGAATGTTGACTTAGAACCTATATCGTGTAAATTGAACGTGAAAAGGTTGAACGAGCATGAAAGTATCATTTAATATGTATACATGCTATGTAGGACCATATGTTAATACTTGAATCTGACTTCGACAGTTAATAGCGTATATTTGCTTTGATATGGTCTTATGTGTTAGTAATGATATATGAGAATGATTAACTCAAAAGATGGACTGCACTAGCTATATGTAAATAGATTAGTGGTAGACGGGCATGTGTATGTAAAGAATGGTAGTAAGTACGTAAGGTTAAAGTATACTTATACGTACATAGTTATTCTAAGAAATACGATAAGAAAGTGAGACGAAGGTTCTAAGAACCAAGTTAGACAACAATGTAACCTTTATTATTACATTGAGAATGTGTGGATACATATGACTAATGAGTGTGATCTCTATGGTTAATATAATTGTGTAGGATTACACGAAGTGCAGATATTCTTAAGCAGTTAAGTCGTAGTTGTTAAACTACGAATCAGGTAAGTCTTTCAGTTCCCATTTGATATATGAATTCAATAACTGTTAGTTGAATTATGTTACGCTGTGATAATGTGAGCTTATATATGAACTGTATATGAGATTGAAAGTTGATCTTTGTTGATATACTTGTTATGTGAAAAGTAACATGCGTAGTAAATATAAATTGTTTATAAATGCTTGAACTGAGTATGATGTTATATGCTATGTGATGCATGAAAACTGTTAGAATTGCTGAGCTGTCGAGCTCACTCTTGTAAATAACCACTTTTGCAGGTTAAGGACTCACGATAAGAGTAACGTGCTACGTGATAGAGTTCGAAGATTTCTATTTATTTAGATATATGCTCTCGAACCATGTTTAGGTTCTAGGAGCTGTACTTGACAGTTGTTTACATTATTTGGTACTTGTCGTATCGTAAAGATGTATTAGTTAATACATAGAGGATATTGAATTGAGATGTAAACGTTTATACAATAATTCGGATATAGTGAATCATATATAGTGGTTCAAGAATGTGTAATTGATTTAAGATTGTGAAATCAATAAAAGAATTTATTCAAAGGATATTGAAAAGTTTAAATTATTTCGCATTTTAGTAGCATCGAATATGATGTAAAGACGAGATCTTAGATATAAATAGAATTTATATTCTAAATTGTAATAAACAAAGTTGTATTCTTTTACTAATGATTAAAAGATGTAATAGTTTGATGATAGTAGTATTGTGACTGCACTTGATCCGAGGAAAAAGAGGAACCCGGATTTGGGGGCGTCACAGCTGGGGCTTGACTTGACATCCCAGTGTTGTCGTCGGGGCTGAGTTTGATCACCCGGTGTTGTTGTAATGACCCCAAAATTCATAAAATATAATTCTCATCCTCGATCGTTAGCAAAACATCTTTAATCTATCTTTACATCATTATTCGATATTAAAATCAATAAAAATGCGGAATATTTAAATTTTTATAAACTTTCTTTCTATATTGCCCTGAATCGCAACCTTAACGTTACAAATATTTGATTCAATTCTATTACATGAATCGCTACAATGAAGGGACTATACAACGTCTTATATCACTAAGCAATATCCATTATTCGTTGGATAGCTCAACTTACAACTTAACAATTAAGTTACAATGAAAACATCAACTACAATTTGAAATTTAACAAAATTAATATTCTTGAACATTGATATCTATAAATCACTTAACAGGTATCTTTACCTTGCATCCTTGACCTGCAAAAATGGTTATTTGCAAGAGTGAGCTCGACAGCTCAGCAAGATCTAACAGTTTTCATGCATCATATAGCACATAATTAACATGCTCAACATTAAAGTAACATGGTATACATGCTTTAATCACATAACAAATATAAAGATTGAGTTCCTTACTCAATCAACATTATTAAATCAATCAATGTAGTCATAAATTGACTTTAACATTTCATGCTTGCAACATATACAACATAGCATACCCTTTGCAATACAATTTAAAACAGTTCATAATATCATCAAGTTCACATAGAAAATAGGAACCGAAAGACTTGCCTAGCTCGTAGATTACCAATTACCGAAAAATAGCTTAATATAATCTGCTTCATGATCCTACATAACGTATTACCATACGCATCAATTATTAGTTACCTAGCAACGCTTATCAAACGTCTAAGTAAATAATACTTTATACTTTCTAATTCTTTTTTATTTACTCATTTGACACTCGCTGTCAAATCATATGTATAATTAACAATATCAGTTAATTATCACATAGCTAATCCTCATCGTTAGTTAACCAATTTAGGTTAACTCATTCCTCTTTAACTCATAAGTTAATAATTAATTATCACATAATTAATCACATCACATAATCATTTTACATTTCTCATGATTAATCAACTAATAATTACATATTCATTTTAAATTATAATTAAACAAATTATGATTTGAACATCCACTTTAATCAAACTACAATTAAACAATCATAATTTATAATGAATCAACTACATCATGCATGAAATCATAATTTAAACATACTTAACTTAACCCATTACTTAGATTATAAATACTCAATTTTTATTCATGCCCTCATTAAATTATAATTATATAAATTATAATTTAAATTACACTTTTACCTTGATTATAATTATTCCAAATTATAATCACATATTAAGTTATAATTAAACAAATTATAACTTATAATCAATTAAACTATATCATGCATTATAATTACACAAATTATAATAAATCATGCAATTATCAATTTATAATCCATAATTAAACATGCATTTATTAAATTATAATTACATAAATTATAATTTAAATTAACATCTAATTGATTAAAATAAATCAACTAATATTCATTATAATTTAACAAAAAATATAATTTAATTTAAACATTTACTCTTGATTATAATTATACAAATTATAATTAACCAATTCACCATTAAACAATAATTCCATTAATACGTTAAGGTTTTCAAAACCTCTTTTCTTTTACAATTACCAAATTGTCAAATTCATGTTATCAACATGCTATTGCAAATTAATATATGATCATTATTATAGCAACAATGTAACTTAGTCATAAAAATAAACTGCACACTTAAATAAAACTCACTGCCTCTGCCCAGGACACGGCGCAGCTGCGCCACATTTAGCCTTGACACCGGCGCAGCTGCGCTGGTGTCAATCCAAAAATACCAGTGGCGCAGCTGCGCCGCTTCTGCCCTTGCTGCCTGCGCAGCTGCGCCAGCACGCGGACAGAAACTGTAATACCCGAGAATTTCTGAATATTATTAAATAAATATATTATTGGAAATGAGAATTTATTAGAATATAAATGGTTTTGTGTTATGAGAATGATTAATTCAATTATATAAAATTGAATAATTATAATAATTGAGAAATTATGGAGTTTGCGATAAACTCGTTGGGAGCCTTGTGTGGCACAGTGACGTAATATGAGAACGATTATATTAGTTTAAGCAAACAGTTAATCTATATTAATTGTAGAATATTAATTAATTGTTGTGGAATATTAACTGTGATTGATTAATAATATGTGATTATTATTATTGCAAGAAATATAATAATAATAATGAGCAACGTGTTTATAAATATAATAAGATTTATATTAAAGTGATAATTAATCATATAAGGGTTAATTAAATTTTATGGAGATTAACAATTATATTGATTGAAATATATAAGCTACATGTTTATGCCTATGTGACAATATGTATGTAAGTATACATTAAAATAGTACATCATGAATATATGATAAACAATTATTGATTAGTAGAATTTAATAATAAAGGATACAGTGTGATGTGATTATATCCGAGAAAATTATACTAGTATGATAAAAATGTTCTTGGATTATATGTGTATAAGTCACACTTACTACATTATGTGAATTATAGTGTGACATTTCCATTAAAGACATATGTACAAAATATATAAATATATATATGTGTAGATAGCCTACGTATTTAATATATATGTGTATAATGATTTAAGTGTAGTATAGAAGACTGAGTTTGTTTTGCTGGGAGAGTCACTGTCTCCTTCACGTGAAATACACAAGCTATCCTACTCCCCTATTCTTCCTTAAACTCAGTAACATAGGCTAGCAAATGATGAAGAAGGGTGTGGCTATCATGATGGATTTCAACCACCATTACCAACCCCTTAATAGCCTCCCTGCAATTCAAATTTCTGTTAGTTTGAAATGGTAGGCAATAACATTGTCTGGATTATAAGTTCTTCTATAAATATAACCCATCCTCTTCCTAATTCATTTGCTGAGAATTTTGGGCTAAGTAAGTTAAGAGTTATATATATATATATATATCAGTGTCCTTGAGTAGCAACAAGTTCAGATTCTAGCAGAAGGTATATTATAGTTTCTTTGTTATTCATTTTCGTTTTCTGTCAAAAGTTCAAATTCTTGATTATGCCAAATTGGTTCGTAATTGGTTTGTAGAACCCTTATATTGTTGTTATATGAACATACATACATGATGAAACCACTATATAGCTTTCTTGACTTTCATTTCCATTTTTGCTCTGCAATTTCTGTAAAACATCAAATTCGTGAAATTGGTTGGAGTTCATGAAATTGGGAATTGATAAATGGCGATTGACTGTTATATAAGCATATATATATGTGTGTTAGTAAGTTAAAGAAGTCTAATAGCATCTGGTGAGAGTAGTGTGCATACAAGTCAATCATGTATGATGATAAAGCACATACTTTGTAAACAATCTTATTTATTTATTAATAAAATATTTATTTATTAAAGGCATTTAATTATTTACATGGTGCTGTTTTTATAATATGTAAATAACTCATAGTTTTAAGCAATGCTTTTAGAATCATGATGTTGATCATGCTAATGAGATCTAAATTCTTAGAAAGCTTTAAAACTAAAATAGTTCCCAATCGTGGGATTACTAAAAAGGGGATTAGTAAATCCGGATAGATTGGTACATATGTTGCTTGTTCATTGGATGAGGATGACTGATCTCATTGTCATTTGTGTGGAGACACTAAAGCAAGTATGTAGGTGCTTATTGGAGAATAAGTTCACTGAACGTGACTCGCTATGGAATACCTAATGGAGTTTTGCTCGCCTGTCAATAGGAATTCGTAATGTGATAGTAGTACATGTGATCCTTGGACTTGAGATCATTATAGTATCTTGTATGTAACAAATTATACTTTGACTAATTCCTTTAGGCCTTTTAAGGCATATATAGGGTATGCTTGGGTGTAATGAGTTACATATGGAGATAATGAATGATCAATAAAGAATCTACCACCTCTAGTAAAAGAGGAGATATGTCCTATGTGATTCGTTAAATGACAACCCAGGAATCCTTGGCCAAGGTAGAATGAAATTAGAAAGAGGTTTCTAATTTACATTATTTGGAGTTGTGCATTTTCTAATCGAAATACATATGATTAAATAAATTAAGACTGGACAGTAAATCCATGTCTTATATTTAATTGGGACATTGTATGGTGGAAGGATTGAATTGTACGGTAACTATTAACTCACAGGTTCTTTTATGATTAATGTTGAAATCTATATTATCTGGAAAGTCGTTGATCGCTAGGGAGGCTTATCCCTATTGTAGAATAAATGTTATTTATTTAAATAGATTATTAGTTTAATTTGTTTATTTAAATAAGATTAGAATTGTTCTAATTGATTTATTCACAACCGGTTTAATATGGAGAACCTAAAGGGTCACACCATAAAAGGAAGAAGAATTATTTAAGATGAAAATGGCATAATAGTAATAATGCATTAAGTATAATTAATTTAATCTATGATGATAGAATAAATTAAATAGCTTAATGTTTATTATTTAATATTTTAGAAATATTAAATATAAATTAATAATAGGAGTCTTATTAATATTATTATTATTATTATTATTTTAATTCGAAAGGAGTTTAGGAATTAATATAATATCAGTACTCTCTCTCAATCCTAATAAAGATTAGGATATAAATTAATTAAATAAAATCCTATTCTAATTGGATTAGGAGGGTTAACCTAATATCTATATAAGAGAGTCTTATATCAGAAATAAGGGACGTGAAATTTTCCAAGTGTTGGGAGTACACATATTCTATAGAGATAGAAACAAGGGTTAAGCCAATAACCCATCTTCTTGAGTTATTCATCTTCCTTGGTGGATCACCGTTAGAGGCCAAACATTTGGGTGGCTGACATTGATCAAGGGAAGGAGTCACTATCAGAGGAATCAAAGGAATCAAAGGAGTAGAACTTGTACCTGAGGAAGCTTAGATCTTCAAAGGTATAATTCCATGTTCTCGTCTTTTCTATTATTGATAACAAGCACAAAGCATGATCATGGTTATGGGTTTGTATAAATTTTGAAAACCTAGTTTTTACTCTTCCGCCCTATTTATGTGAGACAAACCCAACATCTAGGTATGTTGAAATCGATGAAATGGAAAGTTTGGGGACGGTTTTGGCTGCAGCGAACTGAGTCTGCAATGCGACGCCGCAGCGCCGATGCACAGCGTTAGCTACGCGCTGCAGCGCTACAATGCGTCAGTACCAGCGTCTCCCACGCCGCAGCGGCAATCCCAGGGCATTATGCCCGTGCCGCAGCGCCAGATTGTGCCTATTGTTGCCGCGCCGCAGCGCCGGCCTCTGTGTGCAGTTTTCTGCATTCTGCAACAAAACTGTTATGTACTAATTATTTGATTTTTGTTTAAATAAGCATGGAAGCATGATTAATACATATATATGAACCTAATGAGGTAATGTAAGCATGTTTTAGTATATTAGCATGCATGGTTAACCAAACGACATATAGTTTGGAAACGAACTTAAAGTTTCCTAAACGAACGTTAACATATATGAAGCATGTTAATATTCTGATTTTTCAAGGCATGTCGGTATGAGGTAGAGATGCATAAAAGACATAATAACTTATGTATATATGGCTCGTAGTATGACAAGAGCATGTTAGACCTCACTATTGAACATATCTAACAAAAATACAAGTTTTGAAGGTTGATATTGACATGTAAAGACCATGTATACATTCTGACTTTTCGAGCATGTTTATAGGGCCTTGAAATGCATGAAAAGCATGTTAACTTATATATATAGGTTTCATAAGGAAGCATGGACATGATAGACCTTATTAATGAACTAAACTAACAAAGTATAAGCTTTGAACGTAAACTTTGGTATGTTATGACGAGAGTTAGAATCTGATAATTTGGACACATGTGATAGTACTCTTAGACTCATTCATGTGTCATGCATGTATATATACCATGATTAGTTGCTGTGATTAAAGTTTAGCATAAACGAAGCATGTTTTCAAGATAATAACAATGCTAGCTACATATATGCAATACGAGTACTCATGAGCACATTTAATACAAGTTATGTGAATATCTTATGGGTTTAAAAAGCGAGCATGTTAGACCATATGAGTTCGTGTCCTTGAATGGCTTTAAGTATTAACTTAAGAACCTATACCATGTACGATTGGATTTGGAAAAGTTATACAAGCCTGTAAAGTATCCTTTAAATATGAATACATGCTACGTGATATTATATGATGTTACTTGAACCCGATTTTGACGGTTAACTCAAAGAGAATGCCGTAACTTGCTAAAATAAAATATATTTAGTATTAATTACGATCTTATAAGATATAAGAATGTGTTTAAACTCTAAAGGAGGAACGTTAAAGATAGAACTTATATTCTATATAACTATGTAGCTAGGTTAAGACTTAGCTTATGTATTGATAGTATATTCGAAGACAAAATGTGAAGATTATATGACTAATGAATATCATATATATATGTAATTGTATTACGATATGAATTCAAAAGTGTTGATTTACTTAACGTGGATAAACTACGCTAAAGGCAAGTATCCTAACCGACGCATTTACTTTATGCAAGGAAATCTATGATTTTGCAAGTTCTCTTACTTACACTCTTTTACTGTGCAAGTATTCTATCATTGTATATTGCACTAGTTTCTTACTTAATCGGTTGAATTGAATTAGCATATTTGAACTCTTATTTCATTAAAGCTAATTATTCATGTTGAACTTAGTATTGTTCTTGAATATTATGAAAGTGTCTATGGCATTTGATTCGGCTAGACTTATATTATTGAGAAGAAACCCAAACTAATTGATTGGTGCGGGATCTTGTATTTGACTGAGAAGAACAACCTTCTTTGAAGGGAATATATAATTGTCGGAGAACCGACGTGCACGCTTGAGTATGATTGATTGTTATGCATAACGATGGTACTTTAGGCTGATCACCTGTTGTACCTGTTTTTATTGGATTTTCAGTTTATTATTGTCAATTCTAGTAGAAGTTCATAGTCCTTAGTGACTGCTCAGTATTTAGTTATTTGAAATTTTAAATTGACATATTATTGAATCATATTGATATTATTCTGTCCTTAGTGACTATTATTGAGAACTGTTGATATTCTTGTTATCCTTGAACTATCAAACCTTGTTATACCTTTTCAAGAATTGAGAATCTTATTACTCACCCTTATTGTATATTACTTGCTGGGCAATTTGTGTTCATTCTTGCTTTCCTTAAAACATTTCAGTTAAGGCCGAGCAGGGCGAACCTTCGGGCGTTGATAAGGGCAAGGGCAAGGCTACCAACTAGCTTGTCTCTTTTATGTTTTTTTTTAATATTTTAATGTTATATTAAGATGATGTAGTAAGACTGGATTTGACTATGTTTAAGCTTAAGTTAGATTATGTAATAAGTCGTTTATTGATATTATTATGTAATCTATTAAGTACTGTAGGTTGCGAGACATGGGGGAATAATTATAATAACTCATTGTAAATTATTCTACAATAGATTTTCCGCTGTGATTGTGCGATATTTAGTTATTATTATTGCGATGTACTACCATGAGCACGTGACGAATCGAATTCGAGAGACCGTGACGGTCCTGGAATTTGGGGGCGTCACAGGTTGGTATCAAAGCTGTAGTTATAAACCTTAGGAACGAGTGTCCTTAGACTATAACTTAGGCGAACTTAGAAGTTAGGAAGGAGATAAAACTCATGTAGAGTTTTCCTTGAGAGACTTAGTCTGTTATGAAATGTAACTTCATTCTATACAATGAACTTATGTTTTATTTAACATTCTAATGGAGTTGCTGTTTGTTTGTCTTGTGTTTGTGATTGTAGGATGACAGACACAGGGGTACCTAGTAGAGTGGTAGAGGAGGAGCCCAGGGATATACACGTAGTATACGAGGCACCTCTAGAGGCTACACCAGTGTAGGCTGTCGCACCATTCGAGTCTGACGATGAGGACGAGATTGAGATAGAGTCTGATCTAGAGGAGGAGCCGATGGAGGATGAGCCAGTAAAGGACTCTGATGAGGCCACTATAGAGGAGCAGATGTTAGGAGAGTACGAGGAGCGGATCCTAGAGTTAGACTGCAGAGTTCAAGAGTTGGAGGCAGAGGCCCAAGAGAGAGAGTTCGAGTTCCAGAAATTGAGGGACGAGGACCATCAGAGGAAGCTGGCTATGCAGGAGTTAGAGGTGGAGATTGCCTACCGTAGGGAGGCAGGGATCCAGATGGGGACTCTGTTTCACAGGTCAGTGGCTAGGAATGTAGATTTGGCAGAGAAGCTAGAAGAGGTTGAGCAGAGGGAGCTGAGTGAGAAGACTGAGAAAGAGGCACTCCGTACTCAGCTAGAGTTGGAGGTGATGGATAGGTTACACTTCGAGTAGAAGTGGGAAGCGTCCAATGAGAGAGCTGACGACCTTGAGGACGAGGTTAGGTGCAAGAAGAGAAAGATGAACCAGATGGGGTATGTGTTCCGTTCAGCTTTTGAAAGGGTGATTGATGGTGTGTACCACTACTCGGCAGAACAGGGACAGACTCTACATACCTTGAGCCGAGAGCTGGTTGTGTATATAGCCCAGTTGGAGTACAAGAGCGCAGTGGAGCGCGGGATGATGTGATGAGATTTCCTTAGTCAGTCTAGTGGTAGTACTAGTTGTGTCTTTATGTATTGTATATACTACGTTGTAATCCCAATCTTTTGTGTAAGATGTGGGATAATGATGTAAACCCCGAGTTAGCTTTTGTTAGAGGGGTAGTATGGTGGTAGGTTGGTATATTCCCCGTCTTTTGTGATATTAGGGGATATATGTGATAACATTTATAGTAGTATGCTAGGGAAATCATGTAATGAAATGATTTGGCATATGAATATAAATGAAGTTTATTTCGAAAACGTGTTATAAATTTATCCTTTTAGTATTAGAAGAAATACTTAAGTAATATACTTGAATAATAATATAATGAGACTTGTGATGCAGATAATACCGCCCAGACGTAGATTGACTGCACCCGAAGAATCTGTTAACAACGAGAGGGAACAAGTAGACCTGATCCAGAAACTGGTAGACTTGTTAGGATAAGCCTTAAGGGGAAGGAACAATGAACCCGTTCGCCCGAACCCTCAGACTGTGCCAGTAACAACCTTTAAAGACTTTAAGAGTGTAGGACCCCCAGAGTTCGAGGGAACTACCGACCCAATCGTCGCACAAACGTGGATCAAAGAGATCGAAAAAGCTTTCACTATAGCTAGCGTAGGCGAAGATCAGAAGACGGTGTTTGCCACGTACATGATGAGGGGAGAAGCGAACTACTGGTGGGAGGCTAATCAACAAAGAGCTGGAGAAGGAATAATAGCTTGGGATAAGTTTAAGACGCTGTTCTTCGAGAATTACTTCCCAAAGAGTATGAAGAATCGGATGGAGGTGAAGTTCTTAGAACTAAAACAAGGTGAGATGACGGTGGCGCAATACGCGGCTAGGTTTAACGAACTCGCGCAATTTGCGGAGCACCAAGTTGGTGATGAAGAGAGAAAGGCTAGACGCTTCGAACAAGGGCTGAAGTCGTGGCTATTCAATAAGGTGTCAGTTCTTCAAATCGATTCCTTTGCAACATTACTGGAGAAGGCAATCATTGCGGAAGGTGGCAGTGAGGCCTTAAGTATGTATAACAAGGAAAAGAAAGGAAAGAATACTGGAGGAGAGAACCGTACGGGAGGAAGCAGTAGCGGAGGAAGCAACTTGGGAAAGAGAAAATGGGAGAATAACAACAACAACAACAAAAACAACAATAATCAATCAGGGAATTTTTGTGGAGGTTTCAAGAAGAGGACTGAAGGATGCCCGAAGTGTGGGAAGAATCACCAGGGCGAGTGCTGGAAGGGACGTGGCACTTGCTACAACTGCGGACAGGAAGGGCACATCTCGCCCAACTGTCCGAAACCAAAGAAGATCCAAGGATGCTTTGCATGTGGCTCGACGGAGCACCGGATTAAGGACTTCCCAAAGAAGGGAAGTGACGGGGGTAGTAATCAGCAAGGAGGCAACAAGCTGATGATCGGCGGGCCGGCACAATCCAACCGCCCAACCGCCAGAACCTTTAACATGACCGTCCAGGGCGCCGTGGCTGCTAAGGACGTGGTGTCAGGTAGAATCCCAATCAATGATATAAATGCTTATGTATTATTTGATTCGGGTGCCACCTGTTCTTTTGTATCTGAAGAATTTGCTAGTAAACTTAGTACACCCCGAGAACGATTAGAAAATCCTTTAGTCATAGAAGTTGCTAATATGGAAGTGATCCCTGTAGAATACATTTATCGAGATTGTCACGCAAACATTAGAGAACATGAACTGAGCGTAGACTTGATTCCTATTAGATTGGGAGAATTTGACGTAATACTAGGAATGGATTGGTTGTATAACCATGCTGCGATAATTGACTGTCAGAACAAATGTGTGAACCTTCAAACTCCGAGTAAGTCTAAGGTAGTGTTTTATGGTAGCTCATCGCTTAAGCAATCGTGTTGCGTTACGATGATGCAGGCCAAGAAATTGTTAAGAAAAGGATGTGTAGGTTATTTAGCTTACATCGTTGATACTCGGAAGAAGGGAGTAGAAATTAAGGATATATCCGTAGTTAATGAATTTCAAGACGTGTTTCCGGACGATCTTCCTGGTCTTCCGCCAGACAGAGAAATCGAATTCGTAATAGACTTAGCACCGGGAACGGCACCAATTTCGAAAGCTCTATATCGTATGGCGCCAGTAGAAATGAAGGAATTGATGATACAATTGCAAGAGTTGTTGGATAAGGGTTACATTCGACCGAGTGTTTCTCCTTGGGGAGCACCAATGTTATTCGTTAAGAAAAAGGACGGATCGATGAGGCTCTGTATCGATTATCGAGAATTGAACAGAGTAACGATCAAGAACCGATATCCACTACCGAGGATAGACGACCTGTTTGATCAACTGAAGGGAGCAAAGTGTTTCTCGAAAATCGACCTACGAACATGATATCATCAACTAAAAGTGAGGGATGAGGACATACCAAAGACTGCGTTTCGAACCCGTTATGGACACTACGAGTTTTTGGTAATGTCATTTGGATTGACTAATGCTCCGACAGCATTTATAGACTTGATGAACCGAGTTTTCAAGCCATACTTGGATAAATTTGTAGTGGTTTTTATCAATGACATTTTAATCTACTCAAAGACAGAGGAAGAACATGTCGAACATCTAAAGATTGTTTTGGAGGCACTAAGGAAGGAGAAGATGTATGCGAAATTTTCAAAGTACGAATTTTGGATGGAGAAGGTTCAATTCTTAGGCCACGTGGTGGATAGGAATGGAATCTCTGTAGATCCTGCGAAGGTAGAAGCAGTAAGTAATTGGGAACAACCGAGAACACCGACGGAGGTGAGAAGCTTTTTAGGGTTAGCTGGGTACTATCGAAGATTCATCCAAGATTTTTCTAAGATAGCAACCCCGCTGACCAATTTAACTAGAAAGACAGTGAAATTTGTATGGACCGACAAATGTGAAGAGAGTTTTCAAGAGTTGAAGAAGAGATTGAGCGAAGCACCTGTATTATCATTACCAGATGATGCGGGAAATTTTGTGGTGTATAGTGATGCATCGCACAAGGGACTTGGCTGTGTACTTATGCAGCACGGCAAGGTCATTGCATATGCATCACGACAATTGAAGGATTTCGAAAAACGATACCCTACTCACGACTTAGAGTTAGCGGCAGTAGTTTTTGCGTTAAAGATATGGAGGCATTATTTGTACGGAGAGAAATGTGAGATATACACGGACCACAAGAGTCTGAAATATATCTTCACACAGAAGGAGTTGAATATGCGTCAGAGGAGGTGGTTAGAATTGATCAAGGATTATGACTGCGATATTCTTTATCACCTGGGAAAGGCAAACGTGGTTGCCGACGCTCTGAGCAGAAAAGGAAGGGAAAAGCTTTTTAATTTGACGACTCAGGAAGAGTTGATAAGAGAGATGGAGAAATTGGAGATAGAAGTGAAAGAACCAGAGAAGCTTGGAGAGAAGTTGTTTGTAATGGAAACTCATCCGACATTGTTGGATAGAGTAAAGGAAGCTCAGGAAAAGGATGAAGAGTGTGAGAAAATCCGAAAGAGGATCACAGAAAATGAGGAAGAGAAATTTCGAATGGATAAAGACGGTATCTTGAGATTTGAAGAAAGAGTATGGGTACCAGCGGTAACCGAGTTGAGGGAAGAGATTTTGCACCAGGCACACAATACGACATATTCCGTTCATCCGGGAGGCACAAAGATGTACCGAGATCTAAGGCAACATTTTTGGTGGCCCAATTTAAAACGGGAACTCACAGAGTGCGTCAGTAGATGTTTGACTTGCCAACGCGTTAAAGCAGAACATCAGCGGCCGAGTGGTTTACTACAATCGTTGGAAATACCAAAGTGGAAATGGGAGCATATTACGATGGACTTCGTGGTAGGACTACCAGCTACGCAGAAAGGTTATGATGCCATTGGGTTATCGTAGATCGACTAACAAAGACCGCACATTTTCTACCAATCAAGATCCGCTACAGTTTGAATCAGTTAGCGAGCCTTTACGTAAAAGAAATTGTCTCACGACATGGAGTGCCGGTGTCTATTATCTCTGATCGAGATCCGCGCTTCACGTCCAAATTTTGGAAGAGTTTGCAAGAGAGAATGGGAACACAGTTGAGGTTGAGTACTGCTTACCATCCTCAGACCGACGGACAGAGTGAGCGAACGATACAAACGCTGGAGGACATGCTTAGGACTTGCGTAATGGATTTTAAGGGAAATTGGGACGACCACCTACCCTTAGTAGAATTCGCATATAATAATAGTTACCATGCAAGTATCGGCATGCCACCGTACGAAGCTCTTTACGGAAGAAAGTGCAGAACGCCATTATGTTGGGACGAAGTCGGGGAGCGACGAATACTCGGACCAGAGTTAGTACAACAAACTGCAGACGTGGTGACAGTGATAAGAGCCAGATTAGTAGCAACTCAAGATCGCCAGAAGAAATACGCAGATTTGCATCGGCAGGACCGAGACTTCAAAGTCGGTAGTTTCGTATTCTTGAAGGTATCTCCTTGGAAGGGAAAGATCCGTTTCGGCAAGAAAGGAAAATTGAGTCCAAGATTTATAGGACCATTCGAGATACTGAAGCGAGTGGGCGAAGTGGCATACAAAGTTGCGTTACCACCCGAGTTGGAGCACATCCACAACGTATTCCACATTTCTATGTTGCGACCGTACAAGGCCGACTACAAGCACGTGATTTCTTACGAGCCCATTCAAGTCGAGAAGAACTTGGCGTATGAAGAAATTCCTGTCCAGATATTAGATAGGAAAGAACAAACCTTGAGAAATAAAGTTATTTCGTCTGTAAAAGTACTTTGGCGTAACCACGATGTCAAGGAGGCAGCGTGGGAGTTAGAAGATAGGATGATGAGGGATTATCCCCATTTATTTGTGTAACCTTATAGCAATTCCGGGACGGAATTTTTATAAGGGGGGGAGGATGTAATACCCGAGAATTTCTGAATATTATTAAATAAATATATTATTGGAAATGAGAATTTATTAGAATATAAATGGTTTTGTGTTATGAGAATGATTAATTCAATTATATAAAATTGAATAATTATAATAATTGAGAAATTATGGAGTTTGCGATAAACTCGTTGGGAGCCTTGTGTGGCACAGTGACGTAATATGAGAATGATTATATTAGTTTAAGCAAACAGTTAATCTATATTAATTGTAGAATATTAATTAATTGTTGTGGAATATTAACTGTGATTGATTAATAATATGTGATTATTATTATTGCAAGAAATATAATAATAATAATGAGCAACGTGTTTATAAATATAATAAGATTTATATTAAAGTGATAATTAATCATATAAGGGTTAATTAAATTTTATGGAGATTAACAATTATATTGATTGAAATATATAAGCTACATGTTTATGCCTATGTGACAATATGTATGTAAGTATACATTAAAATAGTACATCATGAATATATGATAAATAATTATTGATTAGTAGAATTTAATAATAATGGATACAGTGTGATGTGATTATATCCGAGAAAATTATACTAGTATGATAAAAATGTTCTTGGATTATATGTGTATAAGTCACACTTACTACATTATGTGAATTATAGTGTGACATTTCAATTAAAGACATATGTACAAAATATATAAATATATATATGTGTAGATAGCCTAAGTATTTAATATATATGTGTATAATGATTTAAGTGTAGTATAGAAGACTGAGTTTGTTTTGCTGGGAGAGTCATTGTCTCCTTCACGTGAAATACACAAGCTATCCTACTCCCCTATTCTTCCTTAAACTCAGTAACATAGGCTAGCAAATGATGAAGAAGGGTGTGGCTATCATGATGGATTTCAACCACCATTACCAACCCCGTAATAACCTCCCTGCAATTCAAATTTCTGTTAGTTTGAAATGGTAGGCAATAACATTGTCTGGATTATAAGTTCTTCTATAAATATAACCCATCCTCTTCCTAATTCATTTGCTGAGAATTTTGGGCTAAGTAAGTTAAGAGTTATATATATATATAGATATATATATCAGTGTCCTTGAGTAGCAGCAAGTTCAGATTCTAGCAGAAGGTATATTACAGTTTCTTTGTTATTCATTTTCGTTTTCTGTCAAAAGTTCAAATTCTTGATTATGCCAAATTGGTTCGTAATTGGTTTGTAGAACCCTTATATTGTTGTTATATGAACATACATACATGATGAAACCACTATATAGCTTTCTTGACTTTCATTTCCATTTTTGCTCTGCAATTTTTGTAAAACATCAAATTCGTGAAATTGGTTGGAGTTCATGAAATTGGGAATTGATAAATGGCGATTGACTGTTATATAAGCATATATATATGTGTGTTAGTAAGTTAAAGAAGTCTAATAGCATCTGGTGAGAGTAGTGTGCATACAAGCCAATCATGTATGATGATAAAGCACATACTTTGTAAACAATCTTATTTATTTATTAATAAAATATTTATTTATTAAAGGCATTTGTGTGGAGACACTAAAGCAAGTATGTAGGTGCTTATTAGAGAATAAGTTCACTTAACGTGACTTGCTATGGAATACCTAATGGAGTTTTACTCGCCTGTGAATAGGAATTCCTAATGTGATAGTAGTACATGTGATCCTTGGACTTGAGATCATCATAGTATCTTGTATGTAACAAATTATACTTTGACTAATTCCTTAAGGCCTTTTAAGGCATATATAGGGTATGCTTGGGTGTAATGAGTTACATATGGAGATAATGAATGATCAATAAAGAATCTACCACCTCTAGTAAAAGAGGAGATATGTCCTATGTGATTCGTTAAATGACAACCCAGGAATCCTTGGCCAAGGTAGAATGAAATTAGAAAGAGGTTTCTAATTTGCATTATTTGGAGTTGTGCATTTTCTAATCGAAATACATATGATTAAATAAATTAAGACTTGACAGTAAATTCATGTCTTATATTTAATTAGGGACATTGTATGGTGGAAGGATTGAATTGTACGGTAACTATTAACTCACAGGTTCTTTTATGATTAATGTTGAAATCTATATTATCTGGAAAGTCGTTGATCGCTAGGGAGGCTTATCCCTATTGTAGAATAAATGTTATTTATTTAAATAGATTATTAGTTTAATTTATTTATTTAAATAAGATTAGAATTGTTCTAATTGATTTATTCACAACCGGTTTAATATGGAGAACCTAAAGGGTCACACCATAAAAGGAAGAAGAATTATTTAAGAAGAAAATGGCATGATAGTAATAATGCATTAAGTATAATTAATTTAATCTATGATGATAGAATAAATTAAATAGCTTAATGTTTATTATTTAATATTTTAGAAATATTAAATATAAATTAATAAGAGGAGTCTTATTATATTATTATTATTATTATTATTTTAATTCTAAAGGAGTTTAGGAATTAATATAATATCAGTACTCTCTCTCAATCCTAATAAAGATTAGGATATAAATTAATTAAATAAAATCCTATTCTAATTGGATTAGGAGGGTTAACCTAATATCTATATAAGAGAGTCTTATATCAGAAATAAGGGACGTGAAATTTTCCAAGAGTTGGGAGTACACATATTCTATAGAGATAGAAACAAGGGTTAAGCCAATAACCCATCTTCTTGAGTTCTTCATCTTCCTTGGTGGATCACCATTAGAGGCCAAACATTTGGGTGGCTGACATTGATCAAGGGAAGGAGCCACTATCAGAGGAATCAAAGGAATCAAAGGAGTAGAACTTGTACCTGAGGAAGCTTAGATCTTCAAAGGTATAATTCCATGTTCTCTCTTTTCTGTTATTGATAACAAGCACAAAGCATGATCATGGTTATGTGTTTGTATAAATTTTGAAAACCTAGTTTTTACGCTTCCGCCCTATTTATGTGATTTGATTGCATGATTGCGTTATATACAAACCCAACAGTGGTATCAGAGCCTAACTTTGTGCTAATTATCAATTTTATAATTCCATGTATGAATTGATGTGAGAATTGGATCGTTTTTCTGGACAAAAATCATTTTCTGCAAGTTTCTGCGGCGAACGGCGCAGCTGCGCAGCCTCCCAGTTCATTACTGGCACAGCTGCGCCGGTCTGCAAAAACTGCTGCTTCCGTCTACCTGCGCAGCTGCGCAGATGCCCAGTTCATTACTGGCGCAGCTGCGCCGGTACCTGGACAGACCTTGAAAATTAATTTTAATTAATTAAGTAAACTGTTTATTTAATTGATAAAGTTTTAAAATAAAGAAGTTTATTTTATCTGAAATATGATTTCAGAATGCTAAAATTAAAGGAGTTTAATTTGGATTAAAATAAAAGAGTTTATTTTGTTTCAAAAATAAAATTTAGCAAAACTTTTGTCCATTAAATAACATCGATCCATATATGGAATAGCATTGTTATTCATGAGATGAATGGATATTTATTGATGCATATGTTGATGTGTATGATAATAAATGGGGTTGATTATGGACTATGACCAATGTGATTGGATTTTATTTTGGATGAATGCTTGAATGTATGGATTTTATAAAATGGGGTCTGCGTACCTCGTCTTCTCTAGTTTTATTCTCGATGTAAATTCTATCTCCTTTCTATGTACTTCCCCTTGACTGCTGATCATGGTTTCTATTTAATTTTAAAATAGTTAATGTAATAGAGATAGTTAGAATTATTTTGAAGAAATTGGAGACCAAGGAGCAAGGAGCGCGTGAAGACCCGTTTGTATGGAGCCCGGGTTTAAATGTAATAGTTACATTTAAAATTTAAATTCTTGCACTCCTAGGTTTGACCTTTTGGTTCACTTGGTGGCTCTAGTGAACCAAACTAGAATAAAAGTCCATAATCAATCCGGGTAGAATATAGTATTCTATATCGCATTCTAAATATTATATATATTATATTTTATACAAACATGCTTCGCATGTTTAATAAAATGACGCGTATTTTATATATATATGTGCATGCGCGCTTAAAAGATGAGACAAATAATAACAAACCCCTCAAAGAAATAATATTAAGTCTGAAGCGTTCAAATGATATTTGGAATATCGAACGTCGCCTTCTAGCATGATTAGTTAATAGAGTATTAAATATTTAATATGAGTTTGTTGTGCTATCCACAAGGCGAGTATTAAATATTTAAGATGTTAATTAATCACATTTGATACTTATTAAGAAAATTGAACGATCTAGTCTTGTTGTGCTATCCACAAGGACGAAAAGTTTTCTTTTTGAATTTATGGAAGTGCTAGGCTGGACTTAACTTAAATCATTTTAGTTCGGATGTGCACACACATGACCATTACGATTTAAGAGGCAAAATAAAAGGAGTTACATGGTGATGTAATTGACAAGAGTTGTCTACCTATTTATTTGTATATCGCTTGTTGTGCTATCCACAAGGTTATATACATTTGAAATGGGATCCTTAATCTCACTAGCAAATCTTTAATTAGATGTTGCCGAACTATATGAGTGAGGGTAATATAGTTTGATGAAAATAGTGGGAGATACCAATTTAAAATAAAGACCTAAATTTATTTTGGTATGCAAAGTTAATAAAATGAATGTTTGCTAAAATATTGTCTTTTCACATGCAGAATTTTAAAAATGTCAAAATCACTAATCTCACTACGAAGCATACTTGATGCAAATAAGCTTACCGGCCCGAATTATGAGGACTGGCTAAGAAATCTGAGAATTGTTCTCACTGCTGAAAAGATTTCTTATGTCCTAAATTCCACTATCCCTGAATTTGTTTCAGAAACAGCCTCTGAGGAAGAGATTGCCACTTTCAATAAGTGGCAAGATGATGCATCTGTGGCTCAATGCATCATGCTCGCATCCATGAATAACGAGCTTCAGCGTCAGCACGAAAAAATGGATGCTCCTGCTATGCTGCTTCACCTCAAGGAGTTGTATGGTGAACAGAGTAGGACTGCTAGATATGAGATATATAAGGAGCTCTTCCGATCTCGGATGACCGAGGGCACTACCGTCGAGACTCATGTTCTGAAGGTAATCAATTTGATTGAACGCCTTGGACAGCTTGGGTTCGTCATGGATGGGGAGTTGAGTCAAGACTTGGTCTTGCAGTCACTCCCTGAGACCTTCTC
The DNA here is from genome assembly GCA_020205555.1 of Panax stipuleanatus. Taxonomy (NCBI): domain Eukaryota; kingdom Viridiplantae; phylum Streptophyta; class Magnoliopsida; order Apiales; family Araliaceae; genus Panax; species Panax stipuleanatus. The sequence goes on from CM035125.1 coordinate 30,086,507, forward strand.
GCAGTTTGTGGTTAATTTTCACATGAATAAGCTAGATGTCAGCTTACCTGAGCTGCTTAACATGCTGAAAACTGCAGAAGGTCACTTCTCATCCAAGAAGAACCATGTCTTGATGGTGGATTCTTCCAATAAAAGGAAGAGGCCCAAGGTGTCTTCTGAAAAGAAGAAATCTAAGAAGGCTAAGGGAAAAGGGAAAGAAAAGGTGCAAAAGAAACCTGAACCAGCTAAAAGAATGTGCTTTCATTGCAATGAGCCGGGACAATGGAAGAGGAACTGCAAGAAGTTTCTAGCAGAGAAGAAGCTTAGAGAAGCTTCGACTTCCAATCAAGGTTTGTTTATGATTGAAATTAATTTTTCTGAAAGTCATAATTCTACTTGGGTATTGGATACCGGCTGTGGTTCTCACATATGTAATACTGTGCAGGGACTGGTCAGAAGTAGAAAGCTGAACAAAGATGAGGTGATCCTACGAGTGGGAAATGGAGCAAAAGTTGCTGCATTAGCTGTAGGAACTTATTGTTTAGCAATGCCTTCGGGCAAATCCATTTATCTTAATAATTGTTATTATGTTCTGAATATTATTAAAAACATTATTTCAATTTCTGTATTGGATATGGAAGGTTTTGACGTTATTATAAAGAACAATGGTTGTTCTATTTATAAAGACGATGTTTTATATGGTATCGGAAATTTGCGAAATGGACTTTATACACTTGACTTGCAAGAAAATATATTTCAAATTGAACAAATTAAGAAAAGGAAAAGAGATGATATTAATTATACCTATATGTGGCACTGTAGACTCGGTCATATCAATGAAACAAGATTATCCAAGTTGCATAAAGATGGGCTCCTCGAGCTATCTGATTATGAATCATATCCAACTTGTGAATCTTGTCTCATGGGTAAAATGACTAAATCTCCTTTTAGTGGAAAAGGGGAGAGAGTTACAGAGTTGTTGGCATTGATTCACACAGACGTTTGTGGACCTATGACAACAAGTGCACGGGGTGGGTATTTTTATTTTATTACTTTCACTGATGATCACTCAAGATTTGGATATGTGTATTTAATCAGAATCATTTGAAAAGTTCAAAGAGTTCAGAAGTGAAGTAGAGAAACAAACGGGCAAGAGTATTAAGATACTTCGATCAGATCGAGGTGGAGAATACTTAAGCAGTGAGTTTCTCAATTGTCTCAGAGAAAATGGTATAATCTCACAATGGACTCCTCCAGGTACACCACAGTTAAATGGAGTATCTGAAAGGAGAAATTGAACACTGTTGGACATGGTTCGATCCATGATGAGTTTTACCGACCTTCCAATTTCCTTCTGGGGATATGCCCTAGAAACGGCTGCATACCTACTTAACAAGGTACCTACCAAATCCGCCCCAAAGACTCCATATGAGATGTGGAAAGGGAGGAAACCAAATCTTAAGCATGTTAAGACTTGGGGTTGTCCAGCTTATGTCAAAAAGTTTGAAAATGATAAGCTACAGACTAAATCCGATAAGTGTAGATTTGTGGGATACCCTAAAGAAACCGTAGGGTATTATTTCTATCATCCAACTGATCAAAAGGTGTTTGTTGCGAAACATGCTATCTTCTTGGAGAAAGAGTTTATCCATGAAGGGGTCAGTGGGAGCAAGATATATCTTGAAGAAGTTCAAGAACCACAAGTTACCACGGACCAAAGTCAGGTACCTAACCAAGTAGAAGAACCTACTGTACCACACCCTGTTCGTAAATCTGGAAGAGTACCGAAGATACCTGAGAGGTATGGATTCGTTATAGAGGATAACGATGAGGTACACATCATGAATGATGATGATCCATTGAATTACGAACAGGCTATGAGTAATAAAGACTCAGGGAAATGGCTTGAAGCCATGAAATCCGAAATGGACTCCATGTATGAAAACAAAGTATGGTCTTTGGTTTCACCACCTGAAGGTATTAAACCTATTGGGTGTAAATGGGATTTTAAGAAAAAGACTGAAGCAGACGGAAAGGTAGAGACCTATAAGGCCCGACTGGTTGCAAAAGGTTTCAAACACAGACAAGGGGTTGACTATGATGAAACCTTCTCACCAGTAGCCATGCTCAAGTCCATTCGGATTTTGCTTGCGATTGCAGCTTACAATGACAATGAGATCTGGCAGATGGACGTGAAAACGGCCTTGCTCAATGGAAAACTTGAGGAGGATGTGTATATGACACAGCCAGAGGGATTTATTTCAAAAGTTGGAACAAATCAAGTCTGTAAGCTACAACGATCCATTTATGGGTTGAAGCAAGCTTCTCGTAGATGGAACATTCGTTTTGATGAGACAATCAAAGAGTTTGATTTTATCAAAAACGAGGATGAACCATTTGTATACAAGAAGGTTAGTGGGAGCGCAGTATCATTCCTTGTATTATATGTTGATGATATATTACTGATAGGGAATGACATTCCTATGTTACAATCCATTAAAATCTGGTTATCTAAAAACTTCTCCATGAAGGACTTGGGTGAAGCATCCTATATTTTGGGGATAAAGATCTATAGAGATAGATCTAAAAGGATGCTCGGCTTATCCCAAGGAACGTACATTGATACGATGCTAAAGAGGTTTAGCATGGAAGATTCCAAAAGAGGTCTCATGCCGATGAGCCATGGAATAAATCTCTCCAAGAAACAGGCCCCAAAGACACCTGAGGAGAGAGACCGTATGAGTAAGATCCCTTATGCTTCTGCAATAGGATCTATCATGTACGGTATGATATGTACTAGACCGGATGTTGCTCACGCACTTAGTGTAACAAGCAGATACCAGTCGAATCCAGGAGAAGAGCACTGGAAGGCAGTGAAAAATATCCTAAAGTACTTGAGAAGGACTAAAGATATTTTTCTTGTCTACGGTGGGTCTGAATTAAAACTCGAGGGATTCACGGACTCAAGTTTTCAAACAGACCAAGATGACAGTAAATCTGGTTCAGGGTATGTGTTTACCTTGAACGGAGGTGCAGTGAGTTGGAAGAGTTCCAAGCAGCAAACGGTTGCTGATTCAGTGACAGAGGCAGAGTATATAGCTACAAGTGAAGCTGCAAAGGAAGCTGTTTGGATGAAGAAGTTCATAACTGAACTTGGTGTGGTTCCTAGCATTGGAGAAGCAGTTCCCGTATACTGTGACAACACCGGAGCGATTGCACAGGCTAAGGAACCCAGGTCTCATCAGAAATCTAAACACGTGTTGCGGCGATTTCACTTGATCAAGGAGATCATTGAAAGAGGAGACGTCACCTTGGAGCGTGTAGACTCTCAAGACAACATTGCAGATCCATTTACTAAAGCTTTAACACAACAGCAGTATGATCGTCACTTAGAGAAGATGGGTATGAGATACCATGGCGATTGGCTTTAGTGCAAGTGTGAGATTGATAGTAGTGTGCATACAAGCCAATCATGTATGATGATAAAGCACATACTTTGTAAACAATCTTATTTATTTATTAATAAAATATTTATTTATTAAAGGCATTTAATTATCTACATGGTGCTGTTTTTATAATATGTAAATAACCCATAGTTTTAAGCAATGCTTTTAGAATCATGATGTTGATCATGCTAATGAGATCTAAATTCTTAGAAAGCTTTAAAACTAAAATAGTTCCCAATCGTGGGATTACTAAAAAGGGAATTAGTAAATCCGGATAGATTGGTACATATGTTGCTTGTTCATTGGATGAGGATGACTGATCTCATGGTCATTTGTGTGGAGACACTAAAGCAAGTATGTAGGTGCTTATTAGAGAATAAGTTCACTTAACGTGACTCGCTATGGAATACCTAATGGAGTTTTACTCGCCTGTCAATAGGAATTCCTAATGTGATAGTAGTACATGTGATCCTTGGACTTGAGATCATCATAGTATCTTGTATGTAACAAATTATACTTTGACTAATTCCTTAAGGCATTTTAAGGCATATATAGGGTATGCTTGGGTGTAATGAGTTACATATGGAGATAATGAATGATCAATAAAGAATCTACCACCTCTAGTAAAAGAGGAGATATGTCCTATGTGATTCGTTAAATGACAACCCAGGAATCCTTGGCCAAGGTAGAATGAAATTAGAAAGAGGTTTCTAATTTGCATTATTTGGAGTTGTGCATTTTCTAATCGAAATACATATGATTAAATAAATTAAGACTTGACAGTAAATCCATGTCTTATATTTAATTGGGACATTGTATGGTGGAAGTATTGAATTGTACGGTAACTATTAACTCACAGGTTCTTTTATGATTAATGTTGAAATCTATATTATCTGGAAAGTCGTTGATCGCTAGGGAGGCTTATCCCTATTGTAGAATAAATGTTATTTATTTAAATAGATTATTAGTTTAATTTGTTTATTTAAATAAGATTAGAATTGTTCTAATTGATTTATTCACAACCGGTTTAATATGGAGAACCTAAAGGGTCACACCATAAAAGGAAGAAGAATTATTTAAGAAGAAAATGGCATGATAGTAATAATGCATTAAGTATAATTAATTTAATCTATGATGATAGAATAAATTAAATAGCTTAATGTTTATTATTTAATATTTTAGAAATATTAAATATAAATTAATAAGAGGAGTCTTATTAATATTATTATTATTATTATTATTTTAATTCGAAAGGAGTTTAGGAATTAATATAATATCAGTACTCTCTCTCAATCCTAATAAAGATTAGGATATAAATTAATTAAATAAAATCCTATTCTAATTGGATTAGGAGGGTTAACCTAATATCTATATAAGAGAGTCTTATATCAGAAATAAGGGACGTGAAATTTTCCAAGAGTTAGGAGTACACATATTCTATAGAGATAGAAACAAGGGTTAAGCCAATAACCCATCTTCTTGAGTTCTTCATCTTCCTTGGTAGATCACCGTTAGAGGCCAAACATTTGGGTGGCTGACATTGATCAAGGGAAGGAGCCACTATCAGAGGAATCAAAGGAATCAAAGGAGTAGAACTTGTACCTGAGGAAGCTTAGATCTTCAAAGGTATAATTCTATGTTCTCTCTTTTCTATTATTGATAACAAGCACGAAGCATGATAATGCTTATGGGTTTGTATAAATTTTGAAAACCTAGTTTTTACGCTTCCGCCCTATTTATGTGATTTGATTGCATGATTGCGTTACATACAAACCCAACATCTGGGTATGTTGAAATCGATGAAATGGGAAGTTTATATCATGCATTATAATTACACAAATTATAATTAATCATGCAATTATCAATTTATAATCCATAATTAAACATGCATTTATTAAATTATAATTTAAATTAACATCTAATTTATTAAAATAAATCAACTAATATTCATTATAATTTAACAAAAATTATAATTTAATTTAAACATTTACTCTTGATTATAATTATACAAATTATAATTAACCAATTCACCATTAAACAATAATTCCATTAATACTTTAAGATTTTCAAAACCTCTTTTCTTTTACAATTACCAAATTGTCAAATTCATGTTACCAACATGCTATTGCAACTTAAATATATGATCATTATTCTAGCAACAATGTAACTTAGTCATAAAAATAAACTGCACACTTAAATAAAACTCACTGCCTCTGCCCAGGACACGGCGCAGCTGCGCCACATTTAGCCTTAACACCGGCGCAGCTGCGCTGGTGTCAATCCAAAAAAACCCGGTGGCGCAGCTGCGCCGCTTCTGCCCTTGCTGCCTGCGCAGCTGCGCCAGCACGCGGACAGAAACAGAGCAGCTTAAGAACAGTGCCGAGAAAAATAAATTGGCTTAATTCTCCACATCGAGTTCTCAATTTAGCTAAAGATTGCTTCATATAACATCACAGAAACATCATATAAAGCTTTTAACACACTTTTAACATACCAAGACATCAAATTACAAGATTAAAACACTAAATTTTAAATAAAAACTTGAGAAAATCATTTTTCTCCCAAACTCATAATTTCATAAAACAATTCACTATAATTCAATTTCTCAACTAATTCAACTTTATATACATGTATTATATACCAAATTGAAGATAACATCAAACCAAATTCCTAATAAGCATGTTAGCATGTACTAATTCATCAATTTTTCTTTAAAATCAACCAATTATATGAAATTCCATATGAACATATTTTATTCATTAAAACATGTTTCTACTATAATTTGATTTCTGAAAACTCGTTTATAGCCTACTAATACATGAACACCATATATATACAATTTATGTTAATACGTTTTCTTGAAATTTACAGTAAACCAAAATTTACAGAAACTCAAAATAAGGAAGAACAACTAATTAAAATTTTTAAAACTATGAGATAGTAATTACCCTTTGTTTGATGATTGTAGAAGAATATGAAGATTAACTCTAGCCTTCTCAAGCTTTCTCTTCCTTCTCTTCTTCCCTTCTCTCTCTAAATTCTCTGCTCTTCTTTTCTTTGTTCTTAGTTTGTAAAACTAACGTAGTTGTAGTATATACAATATACATATAATACATATAAAACATGTAACTCCTAATAATAATTATATATACTAACTCTTATTAATTAGGTAAGTTACAAAATTCAAAAGCCAACTTGGCTTGTTTGGCTACAAGAAATCTATAAACTAGTTTTACTAACTTAGGCATGGTTTAGGTAAATTAGGTTTAAGCTAGTGTAAGGGCCCTGTTTGGCAACAGTCTTTTAAAACAAAAGCAAGGGCCTTGTTTGGTAAAAAAAAAATTATTTAAAAATTATTTTCTTTATTTTTTATTTTTTTTAACAAATTATTTTAACACATACTTTAAATGTCACATTTTAATTGATTAAATATTAATCATCCAATTTAATCAATTAAAATCTAACATCAACAAATCACATAAAATTGTCACATAATTATAATTACTCGCTAATTGTAATTCATGTAACACTTCATCACATAATTCATCTAATTTAATTCTGTTAATTAAATTAGAATTATAATATAAAATCATTATATCAATTAAATTAAATACTAAATATTCATTTAATTAGTATACTACACTTAATTACATTACTCCATAATAATCACATAATTATTTATTTACCTCAATAAATAATTTAATTAAAATATTTATTTACTCCAATAAATATTAAAATTAATATTTAAATTATCTTCACATAAATTCACATATTTCACCATATATGACAAGTATTCACATACTCAAACTCAAAACATCAGATAATAAGAATTTTATTTATTAAATTCTCATTTATAAATTCTAAAAATCTGGGATGTCATAGTTGTCGTCGGGGCTGCTGTACCTACCGGTTGTTTCTGGAAGGTACAAGACGATTTTGCCCTCTTGCAAGGTTAGTAACAAGAATGCAAACTTTTGAGTGTCTGCATACATACATATATATATATATATATAGGTATATATATATTTATAACTTTTAGTTTTGCCTGGATCGCAAATAAGTGGCTTTTCTAGCTTTAATATATGTATATATAAGTATATATATACATTTATAAATGTTATTTCAGTCTGTATTTCAAATTTGTGTCTTTTCTCGCTTTAATATATATATATATATATATATATATATATATATATTTTTATTGACCAATTACGCTTGGATTGTAAATCCGTGACTTTTTCCTTCTTTAATATATATATAAGTAATATATATATGTATATATATATATATATATTACTTATTAATTTGACTAAATATCAATTTTAACTGTTCATTTGATGTAAATATGTACTAATGTAAAGCTTGTGGGCTATATTTATCTAAATCTAGCCATATCTAACTTTTAACCGGTTCAAAAGTTATAAAATTGGAACCGTTGAACTAGAATGGCTAAGATTTATTTAATTCTACTGTTCTTTCTAGTTTTGTAAATAATAAGCAGCTACACGACCGTAGCTCTGTATCTAGAGGGAACGGAAAGCATGGCTACGCGCATGCAAGGATTTAACTGATGAATCCTTTGTTTTTGATGAGTTGGTTTTATACCTATGAATTGATATCCATTATAGCTTGATTCTTGCTTACTTCAAGTTATTTTAGTGTCATTTTACCTTGTTTTGTGTTATTAATTGCAGGATATGGGTTGATGAGAAACCAGGATAAAAAGGGCAAAATTATAGATTTCTTAGAGAAAGTGGACCCCCGTCGGGTCGACCTCTCCAAGCCAAAACACCAGCTGTGCCGGGTGTATGAAAACGTCAGCATGCAAAGTGGTTTGTCGCCGGTGCGGGTGTACTAAGAGTTAAATTGCTGCCGGGGCAGGCTTACGGCAGGAAATATTTCAAGTGTTCTTCTTTGACTAGGATTTGGAGCAAAAAGTGAAAGGTTATGGATTGTGGCTGGAGGGAATATATTAGTATAACAGAAAGGCTATTATAGGTTCACTTAGACATCTTTACAAGCCCTAATTCAAGGATTGATCTAGCAAGGAGAATTAAATCAACGATTAAACACGAAGAACGCAAGATCGGAGCGGAGAGCGGTGATATAATTCTAGAGTTTATCTTTACTCTTTCTTTATATCTTGTAATCAGAATGTTTTCTATGATGTGGATGTTGGATTTTGATTCATCTATGATGAACTAATTTTCTATTTAAGCCTATGACGGATCTTAATATGTAATGGATGATTAAATAGTCTTTAATTCAGTTTATGATTGTTATTTCCAGATTATTTGCTATATGTTGTGCTTAATTTATATAGTTGCCTGATCACCAATTATCCATTATCCCATATGAACTGTAGAGATGATATATGGGATTGGAACTAGCCATTGTGACATATGTTTATAATTTCTGCGTACTTGGGATTCATAATTCATGTATATGATAGAGATATCTATGCATCATATGTAATCGGATAAGAACTTGATTTTAAACCTTATTGTAATTCACATAGAGATATAGTGAGTTTTTTATTTAAGGTGTCTTGCTTAATTCTATCATCTGTGGATGTGAATGAGTATGGGTATAATGCACTGAGAGATGGTTATATCTGCTTTAGTGTTCTTGACTAATAATATGGAGTAATTGACATAAACTGGCGAGAAGGATATTATCTGAAGTGAAATAATAAGTGAAGTTGTAGGCTTAATTCTCTAAAACTTGGTAAAATCTTGAGTTAGTGTTAAAATTGGTTTAAGTAGCAATTTAGTTAGAAAATCATCTTTTAATCATTAGTTTGATAAAGCTGAAATAATATGAAACTTGTACTTGTTTGATTAAATAGGAATTATTGTCTCTGTGGGTACGATATTTGAACTTTTCAGTATATTACTTGTTGATCACGTACACTTGCGTGTAGCGCGTATAGATTTTACCCAACAAATTTTTGGCGCCGTTGTTGGGGACAATAATTGCGTTTATCACTTACAATCTCAGTTTAATTAGATCAGTTTTAGTTAAACACAGACACACACACACACACACACATATATATATATATATATATATATTCTTAATTTTTGTTTGTTTGGTTATTTTAGGTACATTCGAGTAGTGCATGCAAACTAGATCGAAGAAGCCAGATTTGTTGCCTTTTGGGGACGACATCGACAAATGATAAGTAGGTTTTATACCTATGAATCGATATCATTTAAACCTAGGATATCGTGGCTTTGAGTATATTTTAGGTTCTGTTTATGCATGTTTGTGGGTTGTGGTGTGTAGGATCTAAGTGGGCAAAGGAAGGGATGGATTGGGCTGTTGAAAGGCAAAATGGGCTGGATTTCTACATATCGCATCGGGGAAAATTTTTAGACTCAATATTCCGCCGGGGCACGGCTGGCCGTGCCTCGTCGATGAAGGGAACATAGCGCGCCGAGGCACGTGTCCGGCAGAGGCAGATTGATTTGCCCTACTTTCAGCAGGATTGTTAAAAGGATTTGTCTATCGAGATTTGCTCATATATACACTAAGGAGGCTCATATGAAAAGGGATGTAGACAATTTGGAGCCCTAGCATGAGACTTGATTAGCGGAGGAGGACTGAAGCTGATTTAACCCGACGAACGCAAGGCGAACGTGCAGGCGAGTAATGAAGGAGTTTTATATTCCATTCTTTCTTTATTCATATTTACTTTGTATTCAGAATGTTTAATACTCTGTGGATGATTGGATTTTATTCATTTATGATGAACTAATTTCTTATTTAAGCCTATGACGGATCTTTTTATGTAATGGATGATTAAATAGTCTTTAATTCAGTTTATAAATATTATCTCCGGATTATTTGCTATGAGTTGTGCTTAATTTATATAATTTCTTAATTAACAATTATCTGTTATCCTATATGAAATCGAGAGAGGACATATAGGATTGGAACTAGCCATAGTGACGTATGTTTGTGATTTCTGCGTAGTTAGAATTATAAGTCACGTATAGGATAGAGATATCTATGCGTCATATGTAATCTGATAAGAACTTGATTTTAAACCTTATTTAATTGTAATTCACATAGAGATATGGTGAATTAGTTTTTTAGGGTGTCTTGCTTAATTCTATAATCTGTGGATGCGAGTGAGTATGGGTATAATGTATTGAGAGATGGTTATATCTACTTTAGTGTTCTTAATTAATAACCTGGAGTAATTGACATAAACTGGATAAAATAATATTACCTGAAGTGAAATATTAAGTGAAGTTGTAGGCTTAATTCTCTAAAACTTGTGAAAATCTTGAGTTAGTGTCGAAATTAGTTTAAGTAGTAGTCTAATTAGAAAATCACCTTTTAATCATTAGTTTAATAAAGTTGAGATAGTATAAAATTGGTACTTATTAGATTAAATAGGAATCATTGTCCTTGTGGGTACTGTGACAACCCGAGAATTTAGATAATTTATTAAAATCTTAAATGATTAAATTAAGGTTAAATAATAGACCTAGACAGAAAATAAGTGTATGGATTTGACATTTTTGTGAAGGATTTTGGAGGATTTAAAATTTTTAAGAAGAACCTATAAGGTTTACTATTTTAATAAGAATAAAGAAATATAACCTAATATATATATATTAGGTAGAGTAATTAAATACTCTAAAAGATTTATTTTTTTTACATCTTAAATAATTGATTTTATAACCTAAGTAAAGCAAGTCTAATTGAGTTATGGAATTAAAGATTTATGTGTAAAGAATTTATTTACAAAGGTGTGTAATGAAATCCTATTTAAATGATGGGGAATGGATAAAAAATTAAGGGTATGGGACAAAGTTGATTTTATGGCCCAAGAATTAAATTTATAGTCCAATTATTTATTTAAGCATTGGAAGTGTAGCTAAATTGATTTAATAGAACTTAAATTATTAAATTAGATCAATATATCATGTATGGGCTAAGTATTATAATGGCCCAATCTAATTTGTAGAGGAGGCCCAAGTTTACTTTTGTTAGTAAGCAAACTATGAAAATCCTAGCCCAAAAGAAATTAAAATGAAGGCTCAAGCTCAGCCCACTTAGGCAAGGGTATTATAGTAATTTAATAAAGCATAAAATTAAACCAATTTAGGCCAAGATAAGGCCACATGGCCGGTTTTTGTGAGAGATGGGAAGGGGAGGAGTATGTGATGATTGCTAGTTACTTAAGTTGGTCACCAACTTTGCTAGGTGTCTTGTGATTATTGAGCCAACACTTTGTCCAAACTTGCAAGTTATCTAAGTATTGCAAGCATTAACTTTCATCATGAGAGAGAGAGCGAGGGAAAGCAATTTGGTGGAGATAATAATAATAGAGATACATTATATCTCTTCATATTTTTTAGCCACAAAAGTCTTTTATTTATTTTTCTTCTATCTTTCCTCTCATTCTTTCTAAGCTAGTTCAATAAACCAAAATAGAGAGAGGGAAAGGAGGGGGTATTCGGCATCCTTTGAGGGAGTAGAGGGGAGTTCATCCTTCATTCCATCAAGAGATTAAGCTACCATAGAAGAGGAAGAAGGAAGATTACCCATAAAAGGTATAAACCCTACCTATAATCTAGTTTATTCTTCTATTTGATTTGTTTTTCATAAAATAAAGATCTAAGATTTTAAAACTCATAAACTTTAGATCTACATGTTAATAAGTAGTATATGTTTAGATCTAAACCTTTTGATGATCAAAAGTTAGATCTAAAGTATGAAATAGGAAATAAGTTTTTCAAAAGTTAGAAAATCTAATTTTTCTAGCTTTACTTGTGTTTATTTTGTGTTTGGTGGTTATTTGAAGGAATAGATCATGGATCATGATAGATCCATGAGTATATGATGTCTTAATAAGTATTATGATGTTTGATGATGGATTATGTTGATAAATAGGTGAGGATATGGAAGATTTCTTAAAAATTAACAAGTTTTGAAAAGTCAGATTTTTGGAAAATAAAGTATCAAACGGAAACTACCATATCTCTCATTCTATTTTGAATTTTTGAGTGTGGTCAATTTCTAGACTTAGACGTATGAGTCTTCTAATATATCCAAGTGTAATCAATTAAAAAGGACTTACATATTTTCGTGTGGACTAAAATTAGCAAAGGACGCCAAAACTGAAAATAGCCAAAAAGTAGGCTGTCCGGGATTTCCAAGGGCAGTTTCGTCCACTTATTTAATGAAATAAAATCAAGCCATTTGTTAAATAAAAATATATGTTATAAACTAGCCTGTGTCCGAAAATGAGCTCATTCCGACTTAAATTGAGCAAGTTATGACTATTTTAATATTTGTATTTTTCCGACCAAAATCGCTATAACCGGAGTTGTATAACTCCGATGGACACGAAATTTAAACTGTAAGGTCACGATAACATGTATAAGATCCCGCCAAGAGTAGGAAAGTTTTAGAGTTAAGTGTGAGGTAGTTATTTTCTTAAGGAATTAACTAGAAATGGATTTTTGTAAAATATTTAAGGGAGTTGAAAAATTTCAGAAAAATACTTTTTGTGTATGGAGTATATGTATATGTGTTTGGACAAAGAATGAAAAAATAATAAACTGTTTTGGTATTTTTGTGAATAGTATATTTCAGCTTGCTGAAATGAACATTTTAGGATGCTGAAATGGAAACTGAAAATGTTAGGAAGACAGTTGGGTTTCAGCTTGCTGAAATAGAAACTGAAATGTCAGGTATAGGAAACAGTTTCGTTTCAGCTTGCTGCAATAAAAACTGAAATGTCAGGAATAGGAAACAGTTTAGTTTCAGCTTGCTGAAATGGAAACAGAAATGTCAAGAAAAGGAAACAGTTTCGTTTCAGCTTACTGAAATGATATATTAAGTCTCTCGAATAGTAAAAAGTTTACCAAGTTATAATAATAGCTTAGTAAGCGATTAAATATTAAGTCTAAAAGTAGTACAGTCGTATTTTGTAATAGTTGATGTATAGTAGCTGGGCTAAACGACTCCTTCATATGGGGAAGTGATCTACGAATTGGTAACCGATCTAACTCACTATGAAAATAGTGTAGACAAGACGAAAGCTAATTTGTTAGTTGTTTGTGGGAAACCACTCAGTATACTGTATTGAATACTATTAAAGACTCTATGTGTGCTAGGTTTAGACTTATGTATGTATAGTGTTAAGGTTATCTAATATTTGACTATGTGTTTAAATGTTAAATAGTTTACTTATAAGATATGTTATACTAATTAAAAGATCAATCTTATAACTGATAGGTCTTTACAATAAAGCGATTAACTTAAATTGCGTAGCAGTAATCGACGGTACAGGCAAGTTTCCTAACTCGAACTCGAGTTGTTATTGTAAAGCTTGTTCGTGATTAATCATTGTTGATTACTCACATCTATACTGATTATTGATTCACACGTAGTGCATGTTGCATATGTTCATCAGGTATGAAAGGCTGATCACCTTCATTACCATAAGGTTCAGTTAAAATTGTTCATGGTCCTTGTTGACATTAAACATTATTGATTCAATCATTCATTTATTAAAACTCTGATTTATGCTCTTTCATAATTATTATATTGTTGAAAATTCAAAAGCTTATTCTTTTCAATCATGATATATCTTCATTTGAACTTAACTTGCTGGGCAAACTTGTTGCTCACCCTTGGTATATCATAATAAACATTTCAGATTAAAGACGAAACATCAGACACAGTCAAAGGCAAAGACAGGTTTCAGGATGAAATTAGTATACGATTAAAATTGTAATAGTATTGAATGCAAATGACATGGTATGTCGTATAGGATATTGAAGGCAAGTATTTAGTTAAGGTTACAGACCTTGAAATTATGTTGTAATAAGTTATTGTATAAATAATTTATGTTTATATCTTCTGCAATAGTTATAGAAATGATGTACCAGGTCCGAGGTTCTGGGAACCCGAATTTGGGGGCATCACAGGTACGATATCTGAACTTATCATTATATTACTTGTTGATCACGTACATTTGCGTGTAGCGCGTATAGAAAATACCCAACAAGTTTTTGGCGCCGTTGCCAGGGACAGTAATTGCTTTTATTACTTACAATATCAGTTTAAATAGATCTATTTTTGTTAAACATATATATATATATATATATATATTCTTATTTTTGTTTGTTTGGTTATTTCAGGTAATTTCGAGTAGTGCATGCAAACTAGGTCGAAGAAGCCAGATTTGTTGCCTTTCGAGGACGACATTGACAAACGGTTTCAAAAGCTAACTAAGTGGATTGCAAGGAATCGAGAGGAATTTGAAACACCCAGAACAAACATGGCTGAACAGGAAGACAAACCATTGAGGGATTATGCTACACCAAAGATTTCAGAAATTCACTCGAGTATAGCCAGGCCGGCAACCAATGCCAACAATTTTGAGATCAAGCCTGAGACAATACAGATGGTGCAGAATAATTGCCAGTTTGGCGACCCTAACGAACACATCTTCAGTTTTATAGAGATCTGCGACACCTTCAAGTGAAACTGGGTGTCAGACGATGCAATCAGATTGAGGTTATTCCCGTTCACACTCAGGGAAAAGGCGAAGGGTTGGCTCCATTCTCAACCATCGGTTTTAATCACTACATGGAATGACCTGGCATAGAAATTTTTGGCTAAGTTCTTCCCGGCATCGAAGACACATAAGATGAGAACGAAGATATCTTCATTTGCGCAGATGCAAGGGGAGCCACTTTATGAAGCATAGGAACGGTACAAGGAGCTGTTGAGAAAGTGGCCACATCACGGATTCCCACATTGGATGCAGTTGAGTAACTTTTACAATGGGTACCGAGTCATATACGGACTAGCATCGATGCAGCCTTAGGTGGAGCTTTTATAACAAAGAAATTTGAGGAGGCATGGGCATTGATAGACACAATGGCTTCAAATAGCTATCAGTGGCCGACTGAGAGATTGACTCAACTCGCAGTAGTAGGTGTTCTGCAAGTAGACTCTATGACAGTTATATCGACACAAATAGCAACATTATCGAAGAAGATTGACACTATGTCAAATGGAAACGTACAGCAGGTGGCAATCATATGTGAACATTGTGCAGGTGAGCACCCAAAAGAATAGTGTGCGATCAACCCAGCTTCGGTTCAGTATGTGGCTAACTACAACAGGTCAGCCAACACATACCAAAATATATATAATCATGGGAATAGGAACCATCCAAACTTTTCATGGAGCAACAACCAGAATCAGATCCAGCAGCAAGCTCCACGACAAGCATACCCTCCTGGTTTTCAGAATCAGCAACAACAGGCAGCTCCACAACAAGAGAAAAAGATGGATTTGGAGGAGATATTGGCAAAATACATAATAGGAAATAACGCAACGATGAGAAATCAAGAAGCGGCAATGAAATCTCAAGCAGCCGCAATTAAGGATCTAGAAAATCAAATTAGACAGATTGCGAGTGCACTGAATAATCGACCCCTAGAAGCCTTACCAAGTGACACAGAAAAGAATCCGAGGGGAGGAAATGATCAATGTCAAGTTGTCACACTTAACGTGGGAAACAGTTAGTAGAGCAGGATTCAGAGAAAACGACATCTAAAGAGAAAGTTAAGACCAGTGTGGAATATACAATGGAAGGATCAGCAAGTGAAAAATCTACAGAAAAGGAACAAGTGGTTACACAGGTAGTTTACCCTCCACCGCCGTTTCAACAACGGATCCGGAAGGAAAAATTAGAGCAACAATTCACTAAATTTCTTGAAGTGTTCAAGAAGCTACACATAAACATTCCTTTTGCAGAGGCATTAGAGCAGATGCCCAATTATGCCAAGTTTATGATGGATATTTTGTCAAAGAAAAAGAAATTAGAAGACTTCAAAACTGTGGCACTAACAGAGGAAACTAGTGCATTCTACAAAAGAAGCTTCCACCAAAGTTGAAGGATCCGGGTAGTTTCACCATTCCATGCACAATAGGGAGTTTGGCCTTCAACAAATGCCTATGTGATCTAGGTGATAGTATAAACCTCATGCCATTGTCAGTATATACTCAGTTAGGCTTACCAGCACCTAAACCGACCAACATCTCTCTATAGTTAGTAGATAGATCAGTAACTTATCCAAGAGGAATTGTCGAGGATGTTTTGGTAAAAGTAAAAAGATTCTTCTTCCCAGCAGACTTCATCATTCTCGACTATGAAGAAGATAAGGATATTCCAATAATCCTTGGGATATCATTTTTGGCTACTGGCAGAAATCTCATTGATGTTCAGAAAGGAGAGTTGACCGTGAGGGTACAAGATCAAGAGGTCACCTTCAACGTGTTTAAGGCCATGAATTTCCCTAAGGAGGATGAGGAATGTTACCGGGTGGATATTATCGACACAGTAGTGGGTGATGAGAAACTGCGGATACTTAATACCGACTCGCTAAAATCCGCATTGATGGGAGACTGTGATGACAATGATTCAAAAATAAAAGACTATCTGCAACTGTTAGAAGCCCACCCAAGAGTAAACAGGTTCAAGCTACCATTTGAGCCATTGGAAGCAGCCGAAACTTCATTAGCAAAGATGAAGCAATCTCTCGAGGAACCACCTAAACTAGAACTCAAACCCTTACCTACTCATCTCAGGTATGCTTATTTGGGCAATTCAGATTCTTTACCCGTTATTATTGCATCTGCACTTAACGAACTGCAGGAAAGTAAGCTGTTAAGAGTTCTAAGGGAATAAAAATCTGCGATTGGATGGACTATCGCCGACATTAAAGGAATCAGCCCGTCATTTTGTATACACAAGATTCTGATGGAGGAGGATAGCAAGCTAACAGTGGAACAACAGGGGAGGCTCAACCCAATAATAAAAGAGGTAGTAAAGAAGGAGATCTTGAAATGGCTGGATGCTGGAATTATCTACCCGATTTCAGACATTGCATGGGTGAGTCCGGTCCAATTTGTCCCGAAGAAAGAGGGAATGACAGTAGTGAAGAACGAGAACAATGAACTGATACCTACAAGGACAGTAACCGGTTGGAGTGTCTTCATGGACTACAGAAGGCTGAACAAGGCAACTAGAAAGGGTCATTTCCCCTTGCCTTTCATTGATTAGATGTTGGACAGGCTAGCTGGACACGAATACTACTGCCTGCTTGATGGATATTCCGGGTATAACCAGATAATCATTGCACCGAAGGATCAAGAGAGGATGACGTTCACATGCCCCTATGGCACCTTTGCCTTCAGAAGGATGTCATTCGGACTGTGTAACGCACCAACAACTTTTCAGCATTGCATGATGGCAATCTTCTCAGACAGGGTGGAGCGTAGTGTGGAGGTATTTATGGAAAATTTTTCATTATTTGGGGAATCATTTAATAGATGTCTCAAAAAATTAGTATTGGTACTTAAGAGATGTGTTGAGACAAATCTGGTACTCAACTGGGAGAAATGCCACTTTATGGTCCAAGAAGGGATTATACTTGGACATAAAGTTTCTAGGAAAGGTTTGGAAGTTGACAGAGCTAAACTGGAAATAATTGAAAATCTACCACCGCCGACATCAGTAAAGGGTATTCAGAGTTTTCTCAGGCATGCCAGATTCTATAGAAGATTTATCAAGGACTTCTCTAAAATCACAAAGCCAGTCTGCAGTCTGTTAGAAAAGGATGTTCCATTCAAGTTTGATGAAGATTGTCGAGTGGCGTTTTAATAATTATAGAAGAAGTTAACCACTGCCCTAGTAATCATAGCCCCGAATTGGATAAAGCCGTTCGAACTCATATGTGATGCCAACGACTATGCAGTAGAAGCAGTGCTTGGACAACGTCGAGAAAAGATCTTTCACGGCATATATTATGCGAGTAAAACACTGACAGATGCACAGTTGAACTACACAACCACTAAAAAGGAATTACTTGCAGTTGTGTATGTATTTGACAAGTTTTGCTTGTACTTGGTAGGAACGAATTGGTTTACACAAATCATTCAGCCATCTCGTATTTAGTGGAAAAGAAGGATGCAAAGCCGAGGCTTATTCGCTGGGTTCTTCTCCTTCAAGAATTTGAGTTAGAGATTAAGGATAGGAAGGGGATAGAAAACCAGGTGGCTGACCATCTTTCACGACTGGAACACCCAAGTCTGAATGAGTCCGACAAAGTAGTGATCAATGAGTCGTTTCCAGATGAACAGTTATTTTTAATCCACGGCGAGTTTCCATGGTACATGGATTTCGCTAATTATTTGGTCAGCAACATCCTCCCACAAGACTTGACTCGCTGCCAAAATAGGAAATTTCTACATGATGTAAAGTGGTACATGTGGGACGAACCATATTTGTTCCGCCAGTGTGTTGAGAAAATGATCCAGCGATGTATTGTGACGCTCCCAAATTCGGACCGCCACTTGGTCACTTGAATTTCGTTCGTCGCGTTCTCATGGTAATAAAATAATAACTAAAATCACACATTCACAACGAAAGATCTAATCTAGAATAATTTAAAATAATTTATTATAATTATTCCCCCAAGTCTCGCAACCTACAGTACTTAATAGATTACATAATAATATCAAATAACGACTTATTACATAGTCTAACTTAAGCTTAAACATAGTCTGAAGATAGTCTTAATATAATCATTAAAATATTTAAAACATAAAGGAACAAGCTAGTTGGTAGCCTTGCCCTTGCCCTTATCAACACTCGAAGGTTCGCCCTGCTCTTCCTTCATTGAAAAGTTTTAGGGAAAGCAAGAATGAGCGCAAATTGCTCAGCAAGTAATATACAATAAGGGTGATGAGTATTATATCACGAGTTTGAAATATCAAAGTATAATCTCTAAGATAATTCAGAGTTTCAGAATATGAACAACGAATATCAACAATTCTGGAATCAAATCTTTAGAATATAAAATTCAATATAGATCAACAGATATATATGAGTTTAAAGGCTATCAACATATCCAACTGGATAAAACAATTTATACTGAGCAGTTACTAAGGACTATCGAACATCTACTAGAATTATCAATATTAAACTGATAACCCAAAAGAAATAAGTACGATAGATGATCAGTCTACAATACTCTATGTTATGCATAACACCACAGTAATATTCAAGCATGTGTTGGAGCTTCCAACAATATATACTCCCTTTACCATAAGGGTTGTTCAACTCAGTTTTTAAGATTTTCGCACCAGTCAATTGGTTTGGACAGTTTTATAAACATGCATATAGTCTAGCCGAATCAAATGGCATAGACACTTTCACAATATTCAAGAACATTACCAAGTTCAACATAAATAATAGCTTTCATAAGTCTTAATGAAATAAGAGTTCAAGTTAGAGAACTTGCACAATAAAAGTAGGGTTCGGATACTTGTACATAATACAAGAACAAGTTTAAGGAAACTCGCCTTAAGCGTAGTCTATCCACGTAAAGTAATTCAACACTTTCGAATCCCTATCATAATATAGTTATGTATATATATGATATTCATTAGTCATATAATTTAACATCATATCTTATCTTCGGATATATGATCAACACATAAGCTAAGTTTTAACCTAGCTGTACAGTTATACCATATATAATATCATATTAATATAACTTTTATTCTTAACGTTCCTCTTTTCGAGTTTAACATATTCTCATATCATTAATATCACATAAGATCACAACAAATAGCAAACATACTCTTTTTAGCACGTTATAGCATTATTGTAAGTTAACCGTCAATTGGATTCAAGTATCACATAACATGTATTCATATTAAAGGATACTTTCATGCTCGTTCAACCTTTTCACGTTTAATTTACCTGATATAGGTTCTAAGTTAATACCCTTAATAACTTAAGTCCATTCAAGGTTATAAAGTCACAAAGTCTAACCATGCTCACCTTGTAAACATATAAGGTAGTCATATAACTCATATTAGGCATGCTTATGAGTATTCACATTGCATACACGTAACTATCATAGTTATTAGTTTGAAAAACATGCTTCATTTAGACTTAACTTGATTTCATGGCATCTAGCATGGTAGGTATACGTGTATGATACAATAGTCAATCTAAGATTACTATCAAACATGTTCAAAATTATCAGATTCTAACTCTCGACATAACATACAAAAGTTCACGTTCAAAGCTTATACTTTGTTAATATAGTTCACTAATAAGGTCTATCATGTCCGTGCTTCCTTATGAAACCTATATATGCAAGTTAACATGTATTACATGTGATTCTAGGTCATGTAAACATGTTTGCAAAATCAGAACATGGATATGGTACATACATGTCAAACTTTACTTTTAAAACTCGTATTTTTGTTAGTAATGCCCACTATTGAGGTCCACATGCTTATGTTACATTATGACACCCACATACATAAGTCAACATGCATCTCATGTGTCTCAAGATCATACAAGCATGTCTCAAAAGTCAGAATACCATTGTGGTATTTATATACCAAAGTCCTTTTTTTTAAAACTCTAAGTTCATTTCGAAAACCATATGCTTTTCGTTAACCATGCATGCTAATATAGTAAAACATGCTTACATTGCCTCAATATATTCGTATATATATATATATATATATATATATGTATTAATCATGCTTCCATACTTGTTTAAACCAAATCAAACAATTAGTACATAACAGTTTTGCAGCAGGATGCCGAAAACTACAGCAGGGTGCCGACGCAGCTGCGCCGCATCCCAGGCTTAAACTGGCGCAGCTGCGCCACTAATGGTTCACACCAGACAGCAGGCAGCTACGACAGAAACTTAGCCGAATCACAAAAGTTCTTCACAATTTCGATTATAACTAATCAGCATTGTATTATCAATATGTTTACAAGCTAATATAGCAACTAATTAACATTATCAAATTGCAAAATCATGAGGTTCATGCTTAATTCAAGAATCAAAAATTTGACAGTGAACATAAATGAAGAACAATGGAAGAGGATTTATACCTCTGCTAGAATTCTGTAACACCCGAGAAAATCGAACGTTTATGTAAATGAATTTTTATTTGATTTATTAAATAAAATTTGGATTATTTGTTTATTAAACGGAGTAAGTAAATTGTAGGTCATTGTATGACCTAGAGAATGCTGAAATGAATAGGATTCTGGCTACGTGCTAGGAATAAATGATATGAATTTATAAGACAAAAAAAAGGTTTCTGAGAATAAAATATTTTTTGGAAAAGACGAAATAGACACTATTTAACCCTAAGGGTTAGGGTTTGACCCTAAGTCATTCCGAGAGTTCGAAATGTCAAAATGACGTTCTGTCGAAAGATTTGATGGTAATATACCGTGAAAAGTTAAGTTAGCCGAGAAAAGTTTTCTCAGGAGGAAAAGTACGGGAATCACTATTAATCCGTTTTTGCTCGAGAATTTATTTTGAAATTTTGAGAAACTCGTAATGATAGGATTTCGATACGAGATGGAATATGTAATAATATTTCATTTATGACTCACGAAGTTTTCGCGTAGGGACTTAAAATCCTAACGGTTAAGGAAAGTGATCTAATGAAATAATTGTTTGCGTATAATAATAAATGATTACGGTATGGAAAGAATACGTGTATAATATGAGGTATTATACAAGAATAATACGGAGAGAATATGAGAATTATACAACGTACAATACAAAATTTTTTACGGAGTAAATACGTTAAAACGAATTGAATTTGAATTAAAAGTTGATAAGTTTGACCCATGTGTCGAACCATTGGGTAAACGGGTGGTTTTAACCCATGGTTCAACCGGCAACCCATGTGGGACATGGGGGAACAAGGCCACATGGGAGCATGTGGGAGCACAAGGGGGGGACATGGTTGGCCATATACTAGCACATGGGCTCAAACTTGGTGGGAAAGTAATTGAGGAGGTGGGAATAGTTGAGGAGGTTGGGCCTAAAAGACTAATTTACCCTAAGTCTTGCTAACTTCTATAAATATAAAGGTTGTTCTTCATTATTTTGTTGTTTGACAATTCCTCCAACAAAGAGATAGAGAGAGAGAGAAGAAGAAGAAGCTAGATTGAGCTTTGCCTAGTTAATTCATCAATCAAGAAGGAAGAAAACCATTGAGTCTCCATACTCACTCCACAAAGAACACAAAAGGTATAAGCATAAGAAAGTATATAAACATCATCTTTTCTTTTAATAACAATTTTGATAGAGAAGTGTTAGAGAAAGCATGAA